>RJWH01000308.1:178373-778373 GCA_004363575.1 Solenodon paradoxus
CTCTCTCTCTCTCTCTCTCTCTCTCTCTCTCTCTCTCTCTCTCTCTCCCCCCCCATTCTCTACCTGTCATACTCTATTAAGATCTTCTCTGTACCTTACTTTTCTTTATTATAAAATGTCACAAATAATTGACATAAGGAAATAGGTGGGAATATATATATGTAAATCACCTAAAGCGTAAACCTAGGTTTTTTCAACTATTGACATGTTTTTGGTCACTAGATTTAACATTCTTTTAATCTGTACATTTGTCTTCTCTCACAGACTGTATAAAAAGCATACCACACATAAAAAGCCTCTGCCTTTTTAAATTTAAGGATGTTGATGCCCCTAGTGACTCAGGCATTAAGTCTGCAGCTTCAGTGGCATAGTTCACATAAAGCTGAAGGACCTGGGTTTGTGACCTGGGTGTAGGGAAATAAACCAAGATGAGCTACTAAATAAAAATGCTTCTTCCTCCTCTATCTTCCTATCTGACTTCTTGCTTATTTCCTTTCTTCTTTTTTTTTTTAAAGGAAGGGTATAGGCAGGCATAAAAGAGAGTAGGCAGATAGAGAGAAAGGAAGAAGAAGTATTTATTCATTTTATGTAGTTGTTTATCTTGTTGATTCCCCAGGCCCCAACTCTCATACCTGGCACTTTGAAATGTTTGTGGACTACACTAGCTGGAAGCAGAACACTTAACTACTAATCCCACAGAGCATGGCATCTGCTCTCTTTCACTCTTGCCTGCATTTTTTCCTTTAAAAAATTTAAGTATTCTAGCTTCTAATTATAAAAATTAGATTTTTATGGTGACAGGAGGGAAGAGGGAACTAGGTGGACTTTGGAGAAGATCTGATATGATAATTAAGGTTAAATTAAACAATTTAATGATAATTTTCTGTTTGAGTTGACAATAACTAGGATTCATTTCCTACCTGTTTGACATCAGTAGATATAAAATCATCAAAGTAATTTAATATTTTTTAATTGGACATGTTTCTCCTTGGTTTACTTTAAGATCTAAATCATCAGAAGAGAAAAACAGTCTTGGTCTTGGTATTAGTTTCAATGGTCAATAATATTGTACTAAAATACAATAGCGTCAACTGAGTTTCATGTCATGAATAACTGGTGTTTTAGATTTTTTTTCTTTTTCATTTGTATATGGGACTCTGTGGACCACCATTAAGAGAATCATGACCTGCTAGGAAAGGTAGTCAGAAGCCAGAAAATATTCATAAGAGATTACAAATCATCTGCTTAATTAACTCGACAGTTTGCCCTACGTGGAAATCTTCATAAGTAGAAAAAGAACCAAAGAGATCAATTACATTGGGCAGCTAAGGAAATGTTACTTAAATAAAGTCAGTATCATGAAAATAAATATCAAATGGAAAAATAAAATAGTAAGAATGTGAATATAATTCTTTCAAATTCATTTTTATTTTTATTAATAATTTGCGTGTTTATACTACTGTATGTGTGTCAGGAGAACAAATGATTTATTTTAAATAAAAATTGTGCCATGAAAGAAGAATAAAGGGACTTATAGGACAAGACAGAATAAATAAATGCTAGAAATTAAAATCAGAAATTGTTGCATTTTCGTTAGCATTTGAAATGTATATTAAATTTTTTCAGGGAAAAGTTTCCTTCTTTATATAGGAGACTATATTGAAAATTTTATCATTGACAAAAATATCTAAAATATTTTATATTGACAAAGTTTCATGTGAAATGGTTGCCATTGTCATATTTCAGAGTTTTAGTTTAGACATTTATCATCCTAAAACTCTTTGTGCCCAAATGTGGTAAAGAAATAATCTGTTTTGTAAACTGAACGCTCCCTTCACCCAATCACATATGATGTTTCATTATACAACTTTTTTAAGTTAGTGATAAAATTAAAAAGGATACTATATGATCTAGTTTCTTCAGAAATCTAGATGATTTTCATATATGATGTTGGGATTATAATGCAGACTGTCTTCATATAACAGAACTTGAATATGTTTCTCACTTTCATATTTTTTATGATTACCATATTGTGAATGGCAGATTTATTTATAAGTGAATTAGGCAATTTGGAGGCAATATACAGATCATTTCAGTTCTGCTACAATCTTGCTGACATATTTTCCTTATGTGACTGTGAATATGTGTTTTATGTTAGCAAATAATTTCCAATAATAATAATAGAGTACTAAGAAATATAAATGCTACATATGTATAAATGCTACGTATGTAAATTATTCTGAGCTTAGATTAAATCATTAATGGATAGTACAGTTTCTGTCATTTATAATTTGGTTTTGGTGATGCTAAATAAAGTTTTAATAGAGAGGAGACAGAAATTTCCCCACTAGTGTACATGTAGATTTTTATGTAAATGTTTTACATATTTTCTTTTCATTGACGATGTTACAGTAGTCAATAAACTGTGCTCTAAATCTTAGTGTCTCTGAGACATGGGACTTATGATCTATATTTGAATATCTATAACCTGATTAGAGCACCATTGTCAGGAGGTTGACCCTAAACCCAGTGATAATACCAGGACATTGTGAAACACATGCGTTCACCCATTTTCTTGTATATTTTTTATCTAATATTCCTTAATTTTGAGATACATTTATGTAATTTAATAACTATTAGGATTCTTTGTGTTCAAAAAGATAGTTATTGAGACATCAAATTAAGTGTAAGACTTTGCTCAGATTATCCTAGTACTCAGGTATTACTGATAATAGAAGGAGAATTGGATGAAGGTATCTTTCACTATTAACGATAAAGAAAATACTAATACCCAAATTATTGTTTTTATTTTGTATCTTGAATTCTCCTTTCTCTACTCTTAAATGCACATTTTTTTCTATTGTCCCACTAAATAAATGAATCTATGAAGAGAAATATATCAAATTTACATATAAATAGATTAAATATGCAATGCATTCCATTATGAGTTATATAGAATATAAACTTTCAAATCATGCTAGTATTGTTTCACCTTTCAAGATACATACTTGAAAGCCTTTTATTTTTTGGAAAAATAATCAGATATTTGGATAATAACAAGAGTCTAAAATGAATTAGATTCAAATTAAAATTTTAATATCTAATAGATTCTGTATATTAATTTAATTTGTATATGACCACTTTTTCTTTGATAAACAATATATATTTTTACTAAGTTGTCAATATTAGAGTCTAAATATATATATAAAGAGATCATACATAAGCTTTTGTTCTCTCAAAAATGGCTTATTAAAATAATCATGAACACATTAAGCAAAATAAAACTCGTATGTTTTAATTTTCTTGGAATTCAAGCAGAAAACTTATCTTAATTGTTACCTCTAGTCATTACTTAAAGTTAACATAGCAATTGGTTTTCTGCAGATTATCTTAAATACCTAAGGAAGAGCATGCCTGTGAAAAACATGTAAAATATGGTGAAAAATTAAGACAATTACCTAGGTGTTGAAGTAAGAGGAATAATCAAAAGTACAGAGATGAACATAGGGATGAAATGTTACTGGAGGAAAACGGATGTTTTTTGGATGAATCATTTTGATAACATCTTCAGTTCTCCATTTGAAAGGATTGAGTCTGTACAATGAAACCACAGAATCAAACCAAACAAACAGTGAGATGATTAAGCATCTGAAATATTCTTTGGCTAGGGTATTAATCATGTCTATAAATACATAGATTATGTATCTATTTACTGAAGACATTTGGAATTTAGTTGGACACATATTTAAGTAAAATATCTTTTAACAAGAATGATTGCTCATAATTATAAAAATAAAATATAACAAGGAAATTTTTTTTTTACATACAAGCATTAAAAACAGAAGTTCCTGCCACTGCTCCATAGATCCCAATTGATGGTTACTATAGTTTAAAAAAAATATTCAATTTGAAGGGAAAACATCTTTCTGAGATCTTATGAGGTCTTGAGCTCCTTTCAGCAACTATGTAAGATTAGGCAAATTATCTGTACTTCTCTGTGCAGATACACATGAGTTAATAATGTGTATTTTTTCATTAGTTTCTGTCTTTGAATATCTACTAAAGATATCAAACAGAACAAATGAGATCTAATAGATAATTTCCTAAGTAGTCATAGATTAGTGAAAGATGACCCAAAATGTTCTGGGTAGACAGCTATGAAGAATGGTCTTCTGTTCATTTCCCTATACTTTAATCATATATGAGTCTTTCAAAAGTGAGCTTCATTAAATCAACCTCCTTGGGTCTTATATAAGGCAGTAAATTAAATCCCTTTCCTCTCGTTTGTTCAACTAAAATAAGTTTCAGATACATTTCATTAAATTTTAATTTTGTGACTTAATTTTATTATGAGAATTTTACTAATACTGCAATATAATTATAATTTTCTTCCCAATCAAGCATAGACATAGTAGTTGCATGATCTTCTAAATGTAGAAGTTGTATGAGTTTCTAAATGTTTGATCTATTATTTTTCCCTTGAATCTATCATATCCTCATTCTATATAAACAACACTAAATTGACAATTCATTTTCTATGTACTAAAATATATGCTTTATTCTTCTTTAAATAACTCAAATTAGTGTATATTTTTTCTAAACAATCGAATCTATTAAATTTAGGAATAAATTTTATACATACATACATACATAGTTTTATGTTTATTTTTTTTACTAAATTTCAATAATATTTAAATTAAATCTAATTTTCTATATATAATTGTATATATTTTGAAAATTTGCTTTATGAGTGTTTCGTACATGTAGAACATTAGAATTTCTCCTTGGCATGGGCTCTAAACATACAGTTAAATTCAAATTAGAAAGTTTTACTGGAGCATCTTCTGAACTCTTCCCAAATTATTATTGTGTTAATTTGTTCAAGCCTCTCTACCATGCATATATAAAATTATAACAACACTAAATTTTGGTATGCTTGTTAAACTGCACTACATTAATATTTCTCATGTACATAAATATGGAAAAATTCCTCTTAGGATAATAGTTTCATTCCTGTTTGTGAGTACATGTGATAAGATAAATGTGACTACAACATCCATGCAACCTCAAGTTTAGAAATCATTGTTAAAATTCATGTGTATTTTCTCTGACTTAAAATCAGGCTCTTTTACACATAGTGATATATAAAGAGTAGCACAGAATGTTAAGTTAATTTTAATAAAACATCTTGCAATTAATCATTCAAATCAGTAAGATAACATGCAACCATTCCGCAACACAAAATTAAAATGTGCAAAATTGTAGATTATAAAGGTGTGAATTTGGGTGTTAGTTCATCTGTAAATGTTTACATATGAAACACTGATATTTCTAACCATAAGTGAATCGTCAACGTGCTTTGTATATTTTTATTACCTGCCACATGTTTACATGTTTTGTGTTCGAACATTTTCAAGGAATTAAAATGTTATTATTGTCCAGGTCATTGCAGCTCCTGCAGAGATGAAAGAAGACTACTGTTATGACACAGAAAAAAATGTCTTATGCATATTTGCTTTAAATCCAAGGCATGACTCATTTGTAAGAATAAATTACTAAAGCAAATTCAAACACATGCCGAATAACACCATTTTTCCAAGGAGAAATTACATACAAATAAAATAAGAACGCTTTGAAACATTCTCCTAAGAGATATCGCAGAACATATGCTGTATATTTGTGAGCCTGTGGTTTTAATAATCCTCTTGTGCTTTTTACCTTACTTGGTTCATTTTGCATGTATTATTCGTATTTGCATGTATTGATTAAATCGTGTATCTATTTTTATTTAAACAAGAAAAATGTGAATTGCGTAATTCAGCTGGAGAACATTTACCATTTCTTTCATCACCTGGTATTTGAAAATTCTCTTTATTTACCATCCTTATTTTATTTTGGAGGGTAGAAAAATAAATTTATTTCATTTTTTGTATTTTTTCTTTATCCTAATAAAAAAAGACCAAAACTCACAAGGAAATCCAAGAAAGGAAGGAAAAATTAATTAAAATGAATGATAAGTCCCATGAATCACATGATCCCAACTTCTACCCCTTCCACTCTGGCAACCTGTCTTGCTGTCACAACCCATGATTTCATTTTATTTTTATTTTATCAGTTTATTTGCATTATTTCCCCAAATTTCAACTATATGTAAGATCGACTTCCTCAGTCTTACCAAGAAAGTCAAGGTGGTTCATCACAGATATCAAGTTCCACTGGTTCTAAGATAATAGGAGAAATAAAATGATCATTTGTGAAAAGTCCTTATAGGTTCACGGACGAACAACACTATATTTTACTGTAATCTTTCTCCAAAATATCTGAAACAAGTCAGACCACACTATAATTTTCTTCTTTAAAATTTAAATTTGAATGATTTACAAAATTAGTCAGAAATATTTATGCATTTAACATAATCTTTTTTTCTGCCTTTCTAATTCCCTAAAATTAGATCAGTTGTATTCTTATTAAAGTATACTTTGGAAAACTATCATAAACATCATTTCTACAATATTATTTATGGCTAGGTGACTAAGCAATAGAGAAAAAGGTAACAGCTATTAAGCGTTACTGTATGACAGGAACATTATGCTTAACCCTCACCCAATTGTCCAAGAGGGGCATTTACATTATCTTATAGATGATGACTATGAGCTTATTTGTCTTACTCAAGGACATGCTGCTGGTATACAATAAAGTTGAGGTCTTCATGGCCTAAATATCAAAATTTTTTCCATTAATATTTTTGCAAATGTTGAGTATTAGATTGCAAAAGGGGTCAAGACATGCCATGCAGACTTTAATCTTTGTTAGTAGATTGCCTGTAAGCTAGTAAGAATATTGGACATAATGCTGGAATGTGTATCAGAATTTGACTTTAGTAAGTTTTAAATTTATAGATATCTGCAAAATAAATGACAATTTATGAATGACAAATTATTATGAAGGTGCTTGTTCTTTCTAGCTCTAAATTCTTTATTTTATTGCCCTACATAAATTAAATTTTTGTATTTCAGCAGTCATCATAAAATGTCTTAAATAGATAATTATATTATCCCATGTCTCCTTGATCTCATTTTATTATAGCCCATGATATTGGGTTTAATGCGAATACCTAGTAAGTTAATTTTACTACCAAGAATTTACTGAGCGATATTTCTGGAATTAATCATGAATGCTATTTTTAAATGTAAATCCATTTTTATTATGGATATTCATGCTATTAAAGGTTGTATTTTTATTCTATATACATATAAACACAATTGACTTTTAAAGTTTGTAAGGGTTAAGATAAGTTAATGATGTTTGATGTTTTTATTCAGATGCGTAGATTCATTTGCAACCTTAAAAAATATTAACTGCGTGTCTACTAGAAGGAGGGAAGTAGCTTAAAGTTATGTTTCCTTTCTAACCAAGACTGTAATCAAGCTGTTGAGAGCATATTGGCAGAAAAAGTCAGTGATGTGTTGATAACTGAAAAGAGATATCTAGATATGTTCTTGTATAAGACTTCAAAATACTACTTAGCAGTGAGGAATGATATGCTCTTAAAGAGAATGTTCACAGAGTAAATTATTAGAAATTAAGATGGATTCTTAGGACTGCAATGCTGGCCTGACACTTGAGAAAGAAGAATAGGAAGATTAAAGAATTGCATAGGAAGAGATTCATATTAAAATGAAGCTTTAAGAATGTTTTAATCATTATTATTGCAAATTCTCAACTCAAATAACCTCTGTGTGGAAAGACAGAGTTGCCACATGTTTTCACTCACAATTACAATAGGGGAAGGGATATGAAGTCATTAGGAGTGGATAACTAGAATTCCACACTTATTTCACCCTGCTGTTGTTGTATGCAAAAGTGTTACCTCTTGGGTGTGTCCTGGTGGCCTAACGGTCTAGTACATCTCGGAGTAGTCTTACATACATCCCTAGGTCCAGGGCTCAAGACCCGAGGCCAAGGTGAAAAACAAATATGAACAATTGAATGAAAAAAAATAAATAAATAAAGCTCTGGCTCCTCTTCTTTCTTCCTTCCTTCCTGTTTGCCTATTCACCTTCATTGCTGCCTGTTCCTTTCCTTCAAAAGAAAATTAAAAAAAAAAAAAAAAATGTTACCTCTTCTTTCTTCTCATTCTCAATTGCTTACCAAGATTGTGGCCTTTATCTTGCCTGTCGGATTCTGATTAGAAGTTCCAAGTGCCATGATGACAGTAGTAATTGTGGTTTAATAGTATCCTTGTAACATCTTCTGGCAAAGGTATTCCCACTTCGCGGATGAAACACAATCCCTTAGATTCAGCGTTACTAATACAAATTAATTCCAAAAATCTCCCAATTGACTATTGGGAGAGAAGGTAAGTAGCTCAGCTTCTGCTTTCTTCTCTTTGTTCACAGACCACTATATTTGATTTATTAAGCACACAGTCCATATTTAGATCTCTGACTTAATACCTAGACTACATCATGAAAACTGTCATCCCACTCTTTCAAATCATTGCTCCACCAGTTGGTACATCAATTATTTTTGCTTCTGTCTAATTAGAAATTTGTCATTGGGAGGATGTATCATTAAAATGTTCTGTGAGATGGATAGATGATGTCCGCGGATTATATTTTAACAAAGAATAGAAAAATTATTTTGCACAATCATTAATAAAACATTATTGTTCACTTCACATGAATGTGAATTGTTTCCGTCTAATTTTTCTAATTAGAATAAAAAAGGACACATTCACCAAATCAATAACTGCATGTCACTATGACATAGTCTACCCCATAGACGAAAGATATAGTTACTGCATAAAGTTGTATTGAGTATATATACTACAGTTTCTTTATTCAGTCATCGTTTGATGGGCATTTCATTTGTTTCCATGTCTTGGCTACTGTGGGTTGTACTACTATGAACACAGCAGTGCAGATATTTTTTCTGATTAGAGAATTTGTGTTCTCTGGGCACATACCTAGTAGTGGGATTGCTGGATCACATGAAAGTTCCATCTTCACTTTATTTATTTATTTTTTTATTTTATTTTTTTTTGAGGAATCTCCATCTGTTTTCCAGAGAAGTTTTACTAATTTACATTCTCACTAACAGCAAAGGAGGGTTCCTTTTTCACCATTCCCCTTCCAACACATTATTTGTAGACTTTTGGAAATAGGTCATTCTCAATTGTGTAAGGTGGTATCTAATTGTGATTTTTATTTGCATTTCTCTGATGATGACTGCTGTAGAAACTTTTTTCATGTGTCTGTAGTCCATCTTTGTGTTTTCTTTGAATAGGTGTCTATTCAGTTTTTCTGCCTATTTTCTGAGTGGGTTATTTACTTTCCAAAAATTTTTTTAATGTATGATTTTATATCTATATGTATGATTTATATCTATTTAAATCTATATTTTAAAGATTAAACTCTTATCTGAGGTATGTTGTGTGAATATTTTCACAATTCACTGGGTTGCTGCTTTATTTTAACTGTAGCTTTTTACATTGCGTAGAAGCTTTTTAGTTTGCTGCCTGCCCAATTATTAGTTGTACTTTGGTTCTGTTTGTTGTTGCTGTTTTTTCCCCAAAGATCTCTTCGAGATTGAGGTTATAAAACGTTTTCCCCAGATTTTCTTCCAAGTATTTTATGTTTTTGGTTCTTATGTCCAGGACTTTGATCCACAATGAGTTAACTTTTGTGTATGGTGCTAATGAATTTTTCAAAATCTGTCCAGTTTTACTAACACCATTTGTTGAATAAATTTCCTTCTTCTATTATATGATCTGGTCTCCTTTGTCAAAGATAAAATGTTCATATAGGTGTGACTTTATATTTCTGGGCTCTCAATTTTATTCCATTGATCTGTGTGACTGCTTTTGTTTCATTACCATACTATTTTGTTGATGATCAGTATGAGTCCTTTGCTCTTCTCCCCACCACCCTCTCAAGATAGCATTGGATATGTGTGGTCTTTTGTGATTCAAAACAAACTTCAATATTCTTTATTCAATTTCCTTGAAAAAGGCCCCTGGAATTATGATGGAAATTTAATTAAATATATATATATATATATAGCTTTGGATAAGATTGCTGCTTTAATTAAGTTAATTCTTCCAATTCATGAGCATAGAATATTCTTCCATCACCTTCTGTCTTCTATTTCTTTCATTAAAGTCTTACAGTTAATTTTAGGGAAGAGGCTTTCAGTTTTTCACTATTGAGTATTATATTGGGTATCAGTATGTTGTATAATGCTTTTATTATGCTGAGGTATGTTCCATCTATTCCTAAATTTTGGTGAGAGTTTTTTCATGAATGCATGTTCTATCTTGTCTATTGTTATGATCACACGATCTTTATTTTATCTTTAATATGGTGTATTACATTGATTGATTTGCATATGTTGAATCATCCTTGGATCCCCAGAATGAATTCTACTTGTTGTGATATGTTTTTTTTTTTTTAAATGTGCTTTGATTTGAATTTACCAGGATTTTAGTGAGGATTTACGCATCTACATTCACAGTGATATTTATCTATAATTTTGTGGGTTTTTGTTTTGCTTTGGTTTTGGTTTTTTGTTTTGTTTTGTTTTGTCTTTGGTGCTGTCTATATTGGCTTCTTAAAATGTATCTGGGAGTTTTCCCTCCTCTTCAATTTTATGGAAAAGTTCAAGGACGACAGGGATTATCTGCTCTTTGAATGTTTACTAGAATTCACTAGTAAAACTATCTGGTCCTAGGTTCTTGTTTTTTAAGAGATTTTTTATTACTGCTTCAATTTCTGTGCTTGTAATTGGTTTGTTCATGATATCTGTGTCTTCCTGGCCCAGTTTGGGAGTTTATAGGATTTTAGAAATCTGCCTTTTTCTTCATAATTGACATTTTTAGCATGTAATTGCTAGTAACAGTCTCTCAAGATACTATATTCCTGTGCTGCCAATTATAATCTCACCTCTTTCATTTCTGATTCCTGTTATTAGGGTTATTCCTTCTGTCATTTTTTGAGAGTCTTTGGATTTGATATGGTTTTCTTGTAGGCACAAGACTGATAGGACCTGTTTTTTTTTAATCCATCCAGAAATTCTGTTTATTTTGATTGATGTGTCCAACTCATTCACATTTGGATGATTACTTAAGTACAGGGCTTTATTGATATTTGAGTGCTTGGTTTTTGTTAGTTTTCTATGTCTGTTGCTTATTTCCTGTTTATTTTTATTTGCTTTTCCTCTAAATGTTTTTCAGTGTCATTTCTTTCCATTTCTTCTGTTTCCCAGCTCTGTATCTGTTTAGAGTTAGGTTTTGTGTCTGTTATAAGATTTATCACTCTTTCTACATCTTTATGACAGTCTTTTATGAGCTGTCGCCATACTATATTTATATGTTCATATGTATTTCTATTTTATTTCCTCCATTGGTGTGGTGATGTTTGCTCTCTTCTATAGTCCTTTCTTTGTTTCTCCAACTACTTCCCATTTTGTCACCATTCTTGGGGTTCACTGGAGCTCTGTTTTCTTTTTCCTGGTTGTTGGACTCCTTTCAGGATTATTTAATGGCAGACTTGGTTGTGGAAATGTCCTCTGATGATGTCAGTGAGTCCTGCTTCTATTTTTTCCTGCAGCTCACCAGTCAGCAAACAAGTTCAAAGACTGTCCCTGTGATCTCCCTTGATACTCTGGGGTTGGTATTCCCTAAACAAAGTTCTCCAGCACAGGGCCGGGGACTCCCAGGCAATCCTTTTTGCACTTCTACGCACAGTTAATGTAACACCTTTGGGTGATATTTCTAATTTGGTTCTCACTCTCCCAAATCCTTGACTAAGGTGTAAGATTGCCTTTAACCTCTGTGTGCTCCTTTAAACACTGGGGAGATGGGATGAGTGTCCCTTCCCACTATTCTCCAGTGCCCCAACTCTCCCACCCAGGTCTCCTCTGCTAAACTAGGTACAGGTCCTCTGGTATGTGAATGAAGACTTCTTCAATTTCTCTGCAGATTCTTAGTCAGGGAGCAAGTTCAAAGGCTGTCCCTGTGAACTCCCTTGATCCCTTGTAGTGGAATCCATTCACCACCCCTCCATATCACAGGAGGCAGCGGGGATCCCAGATAGGTCTTCTTGCACTCCCATGCACTTACTATAGCTTCTTTAGTTGATGGGCCTGAGCTGGTTCTTGCTTCCACCCGACGTCCTTGTTCCCTGAAACAAGAGGTGAAATATTTTTGAACACATGAAGTCAGGTGAAAATATTCAGTAAAAATATATGTATTCACCATAAAAATGATAGAACCAAAAGACATCTTAAAGTGAAATTCTACTTTACAAACTTACTGAAGAGTAACCAGCCACCTGCATTTAATTCAAACTTTATCAAAGCAATTTATCATTGCCTTTCTCCATAAATTATTCTAATGGAAATACACATCTATAATAAGAAATATGGCTTTACTGAAATAATTAAAACTATCATAAAACTACCAGAGGAGTAAAATTGATCAAATATAATACGAGACAAGTATGATAGTCAAAATTTAATAACTCAACAACTTTTAGTAGAATATTTACTAATTTCAGTATCTAATTATTAAAATACTAGTTGGAGCAAGAAAACATAACATTAGCAAGGAGAAGTATACCATCTATGTGTTGAGTGGTATAACTAAGTTGGGGAAATATTTTTTATTATGCATCTCTCATAGTTGTCAAAGTGAACTTTATTTTATGTGCAGACTTAACCTTTGCTTCTTTGCTTTTAGCACATATAGCTAAAATCCTGCACTGATATCTAAGCCATGCTGTATGGATCAGCTTTAAACACACGTTCCTGAATAGTAATCATCTATTCTGATAAACACTGTGATACCTGATCAAAAGGAAGATGTTAATTTGGAGACTTCCACAGTTTTCCCAGAGCAGATTCTGAGATGGACATGAATGTACAGGAAATTTATTAATGAAGACTGTTGTTATCTGCATTTGATTTGGGAGGAGGGTGACAAAAGAAACAAGATTGGAAAGAGAAGACACTAGGCAACAACACAGCCAGAGTTATTCCTCCACCAATAACATGAGAGTCTCTGAAGCTGGGGAGCCCCACACAGCTGCTCCAAGTTTCAGGAAAGAGATTGAGTCTTTATAACATTGCATCCAGTAATAATTGAGCACAAGATTACTGAGGATGGAGGCATGAACAAAGGGTAGATGACTTTAGCAAAAACAATTCCAAAAGAGAGCTGATCTCTCAGATGATCAAATTCTGGGTAAACAGAAAAATGAATCTGTCAGGCATTTATGAGAAGAGAGCGTGCTATCTGGTTTGAACAGCAATGAAGAGTAAGAGTTGTTTCCTTATGCTACTTGGACATGTTTGCTTATTTTAAGTTTGGGATAACTACTTTCAAATAGTAGATCTCTTTTCCTGGGGAAAATATGAAAGATTACTAGAACATGTACAAAATCATTGCTTGAAGCTCTTCTAGAGAAGATAAGTTATATTCCTTCTTTACTCCATCAATTCCCCTCACCCTTAATCAGCAGCACTTGCTTCACCTGGTAAGGTGACTGAGATTCATCCCTGGGAGGTTTAATTCTCCATTTGCTATGACCTTCTTAAGACAAAGGTGCTATCTTTTTCCAGTTACCATCACAATGCTACAACAGAGTATTAAGGGTTGTCCAAGTTAATCCCCTCTTTTCCAAATTATTTATTCCTTCTCCAAATCCTCTTAATGATTAAAATTCACCTTGACAGTATGACAATTCATCTTGTTGTCTGCTGATTACTTGGAAAAGTTTCACTAACTACTCAGACAACAGTTATAGCTTAATAATTCAATGAGACTTTCTTTTCTTTATGCCTTGGTGAGGATGTTTTTCTTTTGAGGAGCAGGGTTTTAATTCCATAGTATATAGAATTAAAAGAGAATGGAATCACAAAATCCTCCAGTTAGTTGTGGACAGTAATGGCAAGTGGGAATACTCCTGCAATAGTTCCTTGGCTACTGAATCTATAGCTACATCTGTTGGGAAAACAGAAGTTTCTAATAGTAACTAACTTAGCCTGGATAAAACATTCTGAAAAATGGTGACCATCCTCAAACAGCATTATCAACAAATGGGTACCTCAGTCGTGCTTTTACCATTACTTTTGTTTGCCCCATTAATCTCCTGTTCATCTCTCATTGATGCCATCTCCTTTCATTTTAAATGGCTGTCTTGATCAGATGTAATATATGGAATGCTATTTTTGATGATCAAAATGTCTATGAGACCTCAATGGGAGGTACTGGTTGAGGCAGTATCAGAATGAACGTCAAATGTAGAATAAACCATGATGGCATGAAAATAAATTCCTACCCCATTCCAGTGTGAAAATTTTGTAATAAGAATTAGATGGCCTTCTTGAGGAAACATGCTTTGCTAGTCATTCAATGGTCATCCTCATTCTGTCAGATAAAGCATTTGAAAATGAGACTAGTTTAATTTACTTTTAATCTATAACTCTGCCCCTTGGGCTATTCACTGTACCTATTGTGCCTACTGTGGGATGATCTGTGACAGACACTGACATGTCAACTGTCTGAGTCATTCTTTCTGTTTGGTAAGTTGCAGTCTCTTCTGAGGCAAATAAGTTCTGATAGTCATTAGAAGGCCAAAATATAATCTTCATGCTTTGTGACAACTACCTGTCAGTCTTTCCACAAGTTTATATACTATATCTTTATCTTTTATTTCAAATTTTTTCATCCATTTCTCTGACCAATAGGTAATTTGCAGCTATCTATGGGTCTGTATACAATCTAAGTTTGGACTGCTTCATCTTCCACAAAAATGGATACCAGATGTATCTTCCTTGAAGGGTTTTAATTTATAGTGTTATTCCTGAATGGCACTGTGGTGCATCCACCATCAATTTTCAGCTTGCACTCATATACCGAAACCCAACCGTGAACTAAGCTCAGATATTATTTCTTTTTCTTTTGTCAGGGGGTCATAAAGGGCCTTCAAAGAACTATAGGCATTTGGTGAGGAAGAGACAGTCTGAAATCGTTGTGAATGGCATGACTCTCGGGACTACTTGTGCCTGAAGCTTGTTTGTGCCCTCTTATGCTGTACATGTTTAAAATTGAATGGAAAGGGTTGGATAAGCCTCAAGGGTCAGATAGGTCAGATCATCTCCTCCTGACTGGAGCACTATCAACATCTCAAATCTCCACCATTTTACACATGGAATTTGCTCATATTTGAACTCACAATATTCACTCAACACAGCTTTCCCTAATTCCTAGACAAGATCAGTTATCCCTTTTATATATGTTTGCTATTGATTTCTTTGTATTACTTATTATGGTTTGAAATGGTATATTGGTCCAAAAATTAATAAATGCTAATCTTTCATCAGACTTTAAGGGTAAATAACTGTGTTTTTACTTACCACAGCATCTTTAGATACCAACCATAATGACTTTCATTGAGAAAAATCATGAACATATTTATTCAATGAGTAATTGCTGTTATCTCTTGTTTTTTACTTGAAATCTCTTAACACATTTTATGTAAATACTCGCAGTTCATGTTTTTGAGGGAAAAGAATATAAGATAAAAAATAATATATAAAATGTGCCTAGTATCTATTATGTGCTATGTGTATATACACTTACATGCTTGCGATAAGAACCTGTCTTCACTGGAATCCACTTTGGTCAGTTTCTCACAACATGCAGTGTATCACTTACATTGAATGATCTTGGTTTATATGTTACCTTTATTCTCTGCTTGCTTCATTTGCACACAATTTGTATTTCTGGTCTAACATATAGCAAATGAAAGCAGAAACTTTCTCCAATCTTTGTTAGAAATAGTAGTACAATTACAAAAAGAAAAGATCCTCACTGGGAGAAGTGATACATGATTAAAGAAACATGTGATTATATTCCACCTGTCACATTTAATTGACCATCAACCTTCAAATGAAGTAAAATTTCACCCAGGAAAGAAGAAACTCTAAGAAAATACAAATTCAGTAGTTTATGCCTCTTTGCTCTTATGACAGAGTAACTTGACTTAAACATTCTTGATTTAATAAATTCTCTTGAGGCCCTAGTCACCAAAAAAGTAGCTTAAGTCACAACTGCTCTATTTGAGTAAAGGCTAACATTTGGCCTCAGCATAAGAACAAATTGGATCCTCACAAGAGCTGTTAACAAAATGATAAACAGTATTATCTTTGAATTTCGGTCTTTGGGTTGAATGCTGCACAACATGTTTTCTCACAGAAACTATAAAGCCACATGGCTGAAAAACCTACTTTAATATCAACAGAGATAAAAAAAGAGGAAGAAATAAACACTTATTAGAGATTACATTTTCTCTTTTCACAAATCATTCTTATAAATTATAAGTACCATGTAAATAATTATCTTTGTAAATGATTTTAGAAACTTCCACTTTAAACAATGATAAATTAGCATGTAAAATATGCTTGCTTAGCACAAACAGATGATAGAAACAAACCAAAACATATGACAAATATATCTTCTCTTTAATGTCCTGAGTGAGATAGTAAGACTATAGGACTAAAGAGATTAAAGTCATAGAAAAAAAATTCTCATGTAGGAGATAGTAGCAAGGAGATGATGAGCATGAACTATTTTCTAAGAGACAGAGAATCCTTAGCAGATCCTTCCAAAGTGCTGGGAGCTGGAAGCAGAAATTTAAGATTATCAAGGCATCAAGACTTGAGAAGTCAAGACACCAGAGAGAAGCAAAGAACATAAAAAAGGAGCCTACAATGAGTCACTTTCTCTCAAAGTTGTCAGCAGTCCATCAGCTTTCCTGGTCACAAGGTACAGAAGCTAAGCAGAGTCATCTAAGTTTTACCTCAGTGGATGGATAAACTCTGAAGTTGAAGACCACCAAAGTAGAAGTGTCTCTGAAACACTTCAAGATTTCTTTGGGGGCTTCAGAGAAGTAGTGCTATGTATACACTATGTATAGGGTAATTTATTGGTAACTGAGTAGTACTATTCAGGCTAAATATGCCTTGCATTTTGACTTTAGATGATTTTTCATAAGGATACAGCGCACTATTATTCCCCTTCAATCATATCTATCACGTTGTTTTTTTTTGTTTTGTTTTTTTTTTACCCTAAATGACTTCTCTGTTGCCCTCATAGAAAAAAGTTTTAGAAACTGCAAGAATACTACCACGTCAAATACATTGTTTTTATGAGTAAACCAGTAGACCTCTTTCCTTTGCTAGTTGGTGCAATATTAAACGTGTCAATAGAGAGCCATGGAGGGACACTGCAAGAGGAAAGGACTGTCTTCTACCTGGTTCCAGTTAACTTTGCTTTCTTGCTCCTATAATATATGTCTACCAAAAAAAAATGTCTGGATGACTGCTGGTTCTCACCCTCTAGTGAATCTTAGTGGCACCCTAGCAGGCAACTTTTCTGTGAATTTCAAAATTGTGTTACCTGACAGCTTTTCTGTAGGTCTTGCTGACATACAAGGGTGAAGTTTCTCAGTGAGTCTCCCTAGCACACCAGAAGTTCTGCATTAATATTTACCAGCGCCCCATCTTACAGATTCCTGATTATCCAATTCAGACTCCTCCATCAAACATGCTTTCCAATGAAGTTTGCTTCTCAGACTTGGTGGTAGACAAGGTTTTCCAAATTTGCTCCTTTTCTGTGCCTTAGTGGCTCATTCCTATATCTCCTATTTTTTATGTTTTCTAAAACCTTTTATAATCAAGTTTCTAATTAATAATTCAATATATTAACACTTTTGTATTCGAATTACTGTTGTGATTTTTGTTTTAGGACAGGACTCTGACTAATAAAAATATCAATTATTTTCTATCCCGCTTAATATTCTTTTTTCACATGACTATTAAGTTGATTCACATGAATATAAGTTGATTCTACTTACATTAACTCTCACCCAATATACAGCTTATCCTGTGACCAACTCATTTCATTAGTCTTGCAAAGACACAGTCATCTGAAACAAACATGCTTGTAGCAAAAAATTAATTTTTGATAAGAATTCAGCAGCTCATACATGAAGGATTGGCTTTATCATATGCTTAGACATACTATTTTAAAATTATCAAGAAAAAGATGTAAATCTAGGCACTAAAGTTTCTTCAAACCCACGCAACAAACAAATCATCTTAATAATAGGAGTTCGCTGTTCAGTGAAGATGTCACTGAATTTGTTAAAGTTGTGTTTTCTATTAACAATATTCTGAAAAATTCTGAAAAATAATTTTTAAGTAAGGATGATTGACAGGCTGGAGGAAATTAAGCATATTATAATAATAAAAGATTACTAATAATTTTGCAGATGATAGAAATGCTCTCTCAATCATAAAAAATAGGTTTTAGAATGCTTTCTTACAGAAAATTTTATGCGTTTGAGTTCATCCTCACTTTCATTATAGGAAAAAATTGGCAGATTTACATTACAATTTTCATATCAACATTAACTTTGGTCTTAAAGAGATAGGGTAAGAGTAACAGAGACAGGACAAAATCATTTTCATCTCTTTCTTTTTTTCTAGATCCATGTCTATGATTTTTGGTTCAAATTAATTGACCAAGGCCAGTGAAAATTAATATATATTTTCCCCTAAGTTGACTGAATCTTTCTTATCCTGATTGCCACAGTGAATGAAGACTCTTCTCCTGCCTGCTATTTTGTGAACAAATGAGCATTTAATGAGTGGTGAGTATATAGGTATCAAATACTATCATTCACATATGTGTATAGGACTTCAGAAATTATAAACAAGGACCAGCATTAGTGTGAACTATTTTTAAGCACGGTCACTTCTGTACAACTTTACACATTCCTGTGATAGCAGTACCATATAATACCAAATTTCACAATGTGACCGCAAATGATTATGTATCAATATTGTTAAATATGACACAGGAAGGGTAGGCAGAACATGGTCACATTTTTTTTCTTGAACTCTTAAGAATAGTTAAGTGATCCCCAAGACGACTGAGAAATCACATTTATTCTCACTATGCTACTTGGAATCTGTCTTCGCTTTACTGAGAACACTCAGCTGCTGCTTAAGAAGTATCATACAACTGGAAGAGTGTTACTGTGTTGTGTGTAGCAGAACCCAGCTGCTTGTCCTGTTCCAATCAACTTTTAATAGAATCACTTGTTGAAAAATGACAGTGATGAGAAATATCAATGTTGTTTCAACACTTTTATATTAAAACACATTTCAAATAATACTGGCATTCTTTTCCTCTTTAGGATGAGTAAACTCAAGTTTAGGGAAAATAAATGTTTCCAAAGTACCCAAGCATCAATGTGTGTGTGGCCGGGTGGAAGGGGCGGGGTGGGGGTGGTAATACCGGTGCTAGACTCAAAGCAAGGATTTCAGATGCTGACAAAATGGCTTTCAGATCAGAACTTACAACATGACAAGCAGGTATAACTTAAAATGATAATAGCAGTGCTATTTGTCATGACCACTATGTGTTAAGGAATGTAACAAAACATTTATGAAGTGTAATTTTCTCCACACAAATAATCTAAATGGCAACTGTTCGAATATAGAGAAAAGTGTAGCTAGAGATATTGGATATAGGTTATGTAATTATATCTCTGTCGTTGTAGCTATATATTTGTAACTGCATTTGTAGCTCTAACTCTCTCTGTCCCTATCTCTTTTACTACTTGTCAAAACGCGGTGACTTGCTCCATGTCAGCTAGCAAATAAACAATAAAACAACAGTTAAGGATCAATCAGTATTTCATAAACTACTCCATGGCAAATATTTTCTTGTAAGTGTATTGGGCCACGTGGACTAGTCCTGCTCTTTGCTACACACATATAATTTTTTTCAAGGAAATATATATTATGCACTAGAAAGTTTCCAAGTGTCCTGTTGCGAGAGATGGACAAGAATATCAACACTAACTATTTCCTCCTGAGGGACATTTATGAACTTACCTATTATTCAAAAAAATTATTTATAAAAATTTGTGTAACTCTCCATAAGAAAATTATGAATTTTTGATTTTTTGGACTTGGTTAAAAGTCTTTCAGTAAAATTTTACTATTGGCTTTATTATGTCTTGCACATATTTTTCTGAAGTTTGTTCTAAAATATTTCATGCTTCATTACTGTTATTGAAATTCTGATTGAAACTCCTTTTTCATTACATTTGCTAAAATTGAAGGGGCCTCATTTTTATTCTATTTTCTATTTTTGGTGTAGGGAAGTCTTTCCATACTTCACAGAATTTAAGGGAAAAGTAGAACAAGAGAGAATACTTCATCTTACCTATTTCCAAGAGAAAAGAAAAATTAACAAAACTTAACACTCTTTGTTATAAATATATCCCAGAAGTCTCGTAGGGAAAACATCAATTTTTTAAAAATATTCAACCTATAGAAACTTTTATGAAAGTATCAACTTCTTCTAAATATCACAGATAAATGATATGCAATTGCAATGTCTCACCAACTGGAATCAGCCAGCAGATTTTATTCAAGTAAAAATAGCTTTCTCTTTTATATCATGCAGACTTATTTATAGACTTATTATGTCCTATCATTTGTGGTAAGTTTCTTGATATAAATCTGAAACAAAACAAAGATTAGCCTCTAAGAGTTCATAATTCTTTGGACAATCCTGCTACTAAAAATGGAAATTTTGAGGTAGTTGAAAAATGTTACTATAAGGATATCCTTAATTAACAAGCTATTATTTATAAGAAAAAAGAACTTAATAAAAGTAATATGGGAATCCTGAATCTATCATTGATTCATCTAGGTAAAGAATCATCTATATTCCAATAGTGTGTTTTTAGTAAAAAAATATTTAAAAACACATTCCCTGGATTCATTTAGTTCTCGATCTGATAAATAGTATTTTAATAATTTAAGGATCCATCCAATCCCTTTTTAGGATTTTAATCAATAACAAAAATCACATTTTGATAAATCACAATAATTGAAACCGTTTCTTTTTACTAGCTGATGATTTTTTCCTACAGAAATTCTCATCATTACTTTGAATTAAGTATGTTTTATATCACCAGGGCAATAATTCTCCCAGAAACTTAGATATAAAGAGTATACCCTTACTTCCCTTATTATATACCTGGCACAGGGGAGAGAAGTAGAGTGGGAGGAACAGAGCTGGATGTTGAAGATGGGACACCCACAGTGGCATTTCTCTATGTGGTTGTTTCAGTAGCTCTAGAGTCATTTTACCCAGGTTCACATTGCCGCTCTCTGCAATCATGTGCTTCATATCAATAGGTACTTACTGCACTAATTTCTGTCCCTCTATAATTTATAGGTCCATTGTGACTTGTGAGGATTAAATAGGGCAAAATGCAGTGAGCATATGCCCAAGTCATAGTCCAATTTCAAAATATAATTTCTTACTGTGATGATAAAAATTGGGGAATATCTTTTTCTCCATGTATAGCTACAATAATGAGTATCATTATCTATAGAGCATATGCTGGAAGTATCTAGTTCCAAAGAGAATTTGAAAAGTTGCCATCCTTGTACTTTTGTTTCACATGGAATTAAAAGATGAAATTCATACAATCCTTCAGTATATTTTTAATATCTTGATTTCAACAATTACTCTTAACAAATCATTCTTAAATATGTCTCCAATAAAAACATTTTAAAACAAACTGCCTTTTCAATAGTCTATTGCATACTCTTCACATATTCTGCTTCAAGGTAGACTTTTACGGTATCCAACATGATTTTTGTTTGAAAACTGCTCTTCCTGTTCTTGTCCCTCTTCATCATCACTATCTTTATCATTTTTTATTCACCTTTATGCCTGAGCATGACAATCAGTTATTCAAAACATGAATTGCTGTTTTATTGGAATTTATGTCCTCACTTAAACAACTTGATATGCATCATTTGTGCCATGTATTTCCTGCCTTCATAGCTAGCTTAACTCATTCTGTCCAACACATTGAAGAAATTATTTTTAAGGAAGACCACAATATTTATGACATTTATTTTTGGAAAAATAAGTAGAACTCACATAAGCTCTTAGCTTCATCAGTATCTTTCAGCTATTAGGAAACAAAAGTAGTTAAGGTAAAAAAACAATGGCTTAATTATAAGACTGGTAAATTCTTTATCTTCTCCCTTTATGCGTAATCTCAGTCTGATACATCTTTGTATTTCATTGCTAGTTTTTCCCTCCATCTTAAACATTTCCACTCTGCTTTTTAAAAATCTAAATCTATTATAAATAATTGCATTAAATCATCAACACTTAGTCATTGGCAATACAAAAAACACTCTCACTATTTAAGTAGCTAATAATTCTGTGGCAATACGTATTCTGCATATATGAAAACACACAGAGAAAATAAGCACAAAAATAAATTTTTTGATATGAAAAACAGAATTATAAGAATGAATAAATGCTTGAAAGACTTTCTGACAGAGGGAGCAGAATATGTGAAGAACTTGAAGTAAGAGATTTTCTGAGAACTCAATTTGTGTGATACTCCTGGATACTTGAGAAAGAAATGTGTAAGAATAAGAATTTGGAGAATTGTAGCAAGAAGAGAAAATAAGTGGAATTTCTCTTTGGCCATTTTACAGGCTGTTGGATTTATTCTGAGGATAGTCAAGAGCTATTGAATTAAAGCTATTTAATTACAACAGTTTTTGTGATACTGTTTGGAGTCAGTATAAAAATAGACTATGGGTGTCAACGCTAGAGACAGAAAGAAACTCAGAGCTGAACTGTTTTATAATTCAGGTGAAAAATCCTGCTCTAAGTAAAGTTACCTAAATGGAGATCAGAAGACAACATATAATTATATTAAAGTAGGATAGACAGATTTTGGAGACAGGAGGCAAGAGCTAGGAAACACACATCTCTGATCTGATAGAAATTATTGTACCAGTTGCTATTATTGTGATATAAGAGAGAGGAAGTTTAGAGAAATATTGTTTGCAATATTGTAACTGTTGAATTCCAGAGTTCTATGTCATATGTCTAAAGATCAAGAAGATATTTGGAAATATAGACCTAAACCTCAGGACAGGCATTTGGACTAAGAAAATTAGCTGATAGCTTAGAGATATAGTTAAGAAATATTGTCACCACTGGAGGAATGGTACCTGCAAAACAGTTACCAAATATAAGAAGAGTATCTAGGATAGATAACTGAGGGAAAAAAATCATAGAATATTTAAATAAAATATAATCCTTTCCTCTACAGCCCCTAATTTATAATTAAACATAAAACTTTCTGAAGACACTATCTATTACTTTGACTGGCTACTGGTTTTCTTATGTTCTATTAAAAGCTTTAAAAGGGCAACAGAAGGTAAAGGAGTTTTCCCCGTTTAAATAATAAATTATTTATCTTTCACCATTCTGCAATTAATTACATTTCACATTTGTCTTTGGAGATATTGTCATTCATCTATGACATCTTACTTTGAAACTAGTAATTAAAAGAAAAAAGAGAAAAGTGTCTGTCCTAGGATGCAATTTTATACAGTCCCCATAACATCTTTTAAATTTCATATTGTCATTTAGTGTCTCAATTTTTCTTCCTCTCTGTGGCATACTGTTATCTAAGACCCTAAAATTAAAAACTTTGACATCTCAAGACAAAATGCTCAAAACCATTGCTTCTTGATTTTTTTAATCGTTTTCATTCTTGCTGATCCCAATCTAAAATCCATTCTACATCCAATCCTTTTTATAATATCTATCTGAGTAAGAAACCCTGAATATAATATAGTACTTATAGAACTTGGCTGTTTGGTAACTCAAGAAATATGTCTTTCTCAAATGGACTTGAGACAGCCTCCTTTTTTTCTGCATTAACGTCTTTATCCTCACATTCCTTTATAAACTAACTTTATTTCTTTTCTGTTTTACTTCCTTGAAAGATTACACTCTATTGGTCTCTGTCCTTTCCTCCTACACACTTAGATCTATAAAGTATTGGTTCCAGTCTCATAATTCTATAGACATTTCTCTTTATGATTCAACAAAGTCTTGCTGGGGGCAAAGACTTTGATGAAGTTTGATATTTCCACGAGACTGGAACAAAGTTTCTCTGATATTACCTGTGACGGTACCAGTCACTCCTCATTGGCTAATGATAGCACAGTTCCATTCGACCAGGTAACATTTTCCAGGCTTTCATAATTTATATGATGTCTCTGGCCGTCCATACCCTATCCACAGCATAGATAAATAAATAGATAAATAATAGTAAAATTGAAAAAGGCAATTTTGAGTCTATGAAATACAAAGAAAACACTGCTTGAAACTTAAGCATACAAACTATAATAAACACAGGGACCTTATTACTTTTTGGTTCTAAATCTGTATTTGCACAAAAGCAGATGTAATGATCATGCAATTTGGGAATTGCTTATGGAGATCCCACACACACACACAACTTCTGAATAAAATTATCTAAAATTGGGAGCTCCTAGTGGAGTAGTGGTTGGTCCTCATCCAGCAAAGGGCAGTCTACGTACATCCCAAGGACCTAGATATATGGTACATGTCCCAGCGGTCAGGGTGAACAATCAAGAAGAAAAACTAAAATGAAAGCAGACTGGATGTTGCTTCCTGCCTGTCTAGTCACCCTCGTTCTTGTCTGCACCTTTCTTTTAAAATAAAACGGCAACAACAACAAAAACTGCTTGAAAATGATACTAACCCAGAGGTATTTCGGACCTGAAACAATGGTTTCCTTTTTCTTTTGACTTCAGGTTGCTGATGTTTAAAAATTAAGTATACATGAATTAATACACAATAATCCAAATATCTACCTTAAACTCCTGTATAAAGAATAAGTAAATAAATGAGGGTTGTACCCTGGTGGATCACCCTGGTGGCTGAGACACCTAGAAAGTGATCCAAGTAAATATCCAAGAACGCCAGACTGGGGCGGAGGGACCAAAATAAAGAGCTAAATAAAACTCCTTCCTTCTTTTCTCTCTCCCTTTCTGTCTCACTCCCTTCTTTCCCTCTTTAAAAGAAAAATAAATAACACAAAATGAGAGAAATGTTATATTTTAGTCACAAAATTTAAGATATGATTTTTAGCTAAAGCAATATCAAACTACAGAAAATCCTTATTCAATGTCAAAGAATATGCTTAATTTACTATTATAAAGCAAAAACAATAAAACTAGCTCTAGATGTGAAATGAGCACTTTTTAGATTCACTTTTTAAACATGAAATAAAAATACTTTCAAATTATTTAGTTTATTGTATCATCCTTTTAAAGTGATGGTACAGAGAGAATATATATAAAATGCACAAGCTATGAAGTATATTATTAAATATTACATTTGCTAATTTTTAATTTTCATAAAAATAAATCATATTTTTTTCATTACATTGCTGCAGACATAGCTTATTTATCACACTTTATCTGTTGTCATGCAGATATGTGTTTTGTCTCTACTTTTAAAAATTAAAACACACAAAATTACCAATTTTTTCATTCCTGTACCAGATTTCAATAGTTTTCCCTTGGTTATACCAAGAAGAATGTCTTGATCATAGAGAAATTTGTTGTTTAATTCTATAAGAAAAGAGCAAACGATATTCAAATGTTATCGGTGTACACTGCCCTCGTCAATGTAGAATGATCTCTGCGATCCACATCTTGTCCACCAACAAATTGTTAAAATAAATAGTGTCTTACTTCATGATTTTCATTTTTCTTATTCCTTATGAAAAATAACATATTTTGTTGTCTACATTCATGAACCTAGTTCTCTGGGAAATACCTCAATATCTCAACATCTCACTACATCTTCTAGTTTTCCTACTTTTGCTTTTTCACCTTTAGGAATTAACCTATATACTAATCCTTTCTCAACTTTTTATATTCCTATTATCATTAGCATAAAGATCATTCTTTCACTTTTGTCATGGTATGTTTAAAAAAGGAATATATGGTTTATTTTTTATGTTGTGAAATATGTCAATATTTTCCTTTGTAAATATTGGCTCTGAGTATAGAATTTACCTTTTATTTTTATCTTATGAATATAATCATTCTAGTTCCCTTTGTTTTATATATTTTTTTTTTCACTTGAAGATTTTCACCATTATCTCTTCCACACGGAGTACTGGATTGATCAGAAGGTCAGTCTTTGGACTCTATACTTTTTTATTGGTCAATTTGCATTTTCTATTTTTGTGTTTATATCATATTAAATAATTATTAATTTTAAATATGATCCTGGAGGAATTGTTGCCACTCCTTATTTAAATTGGTTTTTGTTTGTCACATTTCTCATACAAATTTATTGAAATATTGTTCGAAATTATAATAAATTGATGCATCACTCTAGGTTACTGATATTTATTATGATAGATCTTAATGGCATTTATTTTTTCACTTTTTAATGTTTTGAATAAAGTTTTACAGATTTCTGAACAAAGGTCTTATACTAATGTCAGATTTATTCTCAGTAAGTTACACTTCATTGCTTTTAGATTAGTGTTATTAAATTTTCAATTGTTAGACTGTAGGGTATTTTTTAATTTATAAATTATATTTGCATTTAAATTTATTTTATACTTATTTATTTTTGGAGGTAACATTGCATTATAATATTATATAAGTTAATAGTGTGTGCTATTATAAATCAATGTCTTCATATATGACACTAAGTTTACCACTAATCATCTATACCTATCCTTCACCAAATAACTGACTCCTTTTGAGTTTTTAAATAATTCAAGCTTTCTAGCTTTTTTGTATAATTTTGATCATTTATATTTTACTTAAGATTCAAAATTTTTTCTAAGTTTTGAAAAAATTATTTGTATTGAGTATTTGTACTACTTTAACTGACAATATCTGAAGCCATGACTCCTACTATGCTGTGTATGCATACTATCTCTTTTTTTCTAGACCTATCATAAAATACTAGATTTTTTTATCTGTCTTCAGTTAAGTAATTTTTCACATGCCCTGATGGCTCTGGTGATAGGCCCATGCCTGAGGCGCTGCCCACATACTGCCCAAGGACCAGCAGTCATGGCCTGAGACTGGGGGTGAATACTAAAAAATGAACAGCAAAATAAATAAAATGTTCTTCCTCCTCTCTTTTCCTTCCTGCTTGCTGCCTGCCTGCCTTCTGCACTCTTAAAAGAAGACGAACAACAACAAAAAGTAAATAATTTTCAATCTTGATATTTCTTTTTGAGTGTCTTTAAAATATTTACCCACAGTCCCAGTTTTCCTCCCCCACTCCATTCATTCCTATCTTCTTTAATGGAATAAACCATCAAAAAATACATATAAAAATGCATAAATCAGAGGTATTCAATATGATGGATTATTACAGATTTATACAGAGTATGACTACCATACAGGCAAGGAAATCAGACAGTAGGGTCACTTGGTTATGCTCCTCTCACAAGTCTGTCAATGTCCCTAACTTCCTCTGGATGGCCTCCTGTAAGAATTTTTCACCTTGCTGCTGCCCTTTATCCTCCAGACAGTAATGCTCTTAGCAGCTCACTTCAAGACAACTCTTTTGAACTAAATTCTTACTGCAGTAGTTTAAATTCATATTTCAGAGCAATCTCAGCCTAGGTTACCTCCTCTTTATTGGGACACCAGTGATGAGTCTAGAAAAGTTTCTTATGCAAGCAAAATTTCCTTAGATGCATAATGCTGGAAGCACAGCTATGCTGTTTGTTACTACAGTTAATATTTCATTTTAAGGAAAGACCTCTAGTACAGCTCTTTGAAAATAAAGCAAAACAAAAGTCACTGAATTAGACCTCTTACATTGGAGTCTAATTTGCATCATATATTCTTTGAAAGTTAGCTGCAAATTATGTTTTTGTATCCAATTACTTTACTTTTAAACCAGGAAGAATAGTAGTACTTCTATCATAGGGCTGTTCTATGTATTTAATGAGTTGATGTTTGTAAAGCAAATGCAAGAGCTTGTAGAATGCAGTAAGCAATACAGAAATATTTAATATTACCATTGAATTAGTTTCATTTAAAATATACTTTAAGTGATACAGCCTTGGAAAATGCTTTTCACAAAAGCAAATTTAATTTAGTATAATGTATTACAGATGAATGAGCCAAGTCACCACCATCATTATTTCCTTATATAATTTTCTGATTACTTCACAAATAGATTTTTTTCCTCACACAGAATGGTTGTGATTGGATTTATCATGGTCTTGTCAATGACAGTTAAAATTGCTGACTTTGGTGCTCACAATTAGTTATTAAAATGTTTTCTTAGAAAAGTATTTTCAGAAATCATAAAGTTAAAGTAGTAAATCCACAAAAACATAAATGACAGTTTGACATTAAATTTTCTTTATAAAGCTATAAGCATTTTTACACACCTAGTAATTCTGCTTTTGAAATGTTACAATATGAAAATGTACAAAAGTAACTTTTTTCAAGGAGTAAGTTTGAGGTAAAATAAATTATACTGTGTTTAATTTCTCTGTGATTATTAATACTCTGTAATTGAACTCAGAAAAGATTAAAATAGCACATCAACTAAAGAATAATAAAACATTTGTTTATTAACTATATGTGAACAATAATTTTTATTACGATTTTGAAATTATGTGTAAGTTATATTTCAAGAGTTGTCTGAGTTGGCTCACACAAATACTTCTGAAATTGAGTCAGATATAGTAAATTAGTTGTACATAGACAATTTTACAGGGGTTTTTGTTTGTTTTTTGCTTTTTTAAAACAAAGTTTCATGTGGAAATCAAGGTGAATAAGGAAGCAGGCAGGAAGAAAGAAGACGAATGAGCATTTTTATTTTACTTTTAAAATTTTGGTTGTACATTTTGGTTGTTCACCAGGGCCCGAGATACAAACACAGGTCCTTGGGTTATATGTGGACTCTGCCCCACCAGAGGCAACAGACCTTACCACTACTTTATCAGAGCATGTCTATAATTAAGTTTTGTGTCCTGTATATTTCTGTTCAGTGCTGCTATTGCATAGCATATATGGTAGTGTCTTATACTCCTGATATATTTTCTTGAGGTTGATACAAGTTCATGAAAAAGTCATAAAATTAATGTCTTTATTAAATAGGTTAAAGTGCAGATTTTCTGTCTGTATAGAGATAATTCAAAATTTCAATGTGTCTATATAACTTATAATTTCCAAATGCTTACCTTACAGAAACAAAATACTTTTCATTCTTCTAAAAGTCTGATTAAGTCAAATTTGAGTCATTTGGGTCCAGTCTAAATCTAATCAAAGATGTTGGCTATTGAACACTATATTTAACAAATCAAAAGAAAACAAAATAAAATTCATTTTAATAACAGTGACTTTGAGCTGTAATGTTTGACTTACATGAAGCATTTTGCTATTTTTGTGGTGTGTGTATGTGTATTTGTGTGTTTGCGTATTTAAACTGAGCATCAAATGACAGAACTGTATGAACACCACTCATTTTTATGAAGAAATTTTAAGAAAGTACAGGAATCTCAGTTAAATGACTAGGGAACAGAACCTCATGAAAATTGCCTCTGGTTACAACCTAGATCCTGAAATTACATGAGTTAGAATTTTTACCATATTTTATAGCTAATTTTCCAGTTCATTCATTTGTAAATAGAACTCTAAGAATTCTACCTCTTTCTTCTAATGGTGCTGATGGAAGAAGTGAGAGGTGTGAGATGACTGGAAATAAATGAAATGACCAGAGCAAAAGAAGAAATTTTGATGAAAAATATTGGATTTTTTCCAGATCAGACTCAATAGCCAAAGATAAAAATACAAAATAAAAGAAATTGCTTAGATAATCATAACTGATTTAGAATGTAAAGTTATGTAATTTAGTAAAATAATTCTAAATGCAAAGTAAAGTCTATTGTCACTTTGGTACATGCCATCAAATGCTGCATGATAAAATATCACCATTTTATAAGCAATCACTTATTAATTTTAGAATTCTTTCAAGGATAAAAGCAATAATAATAATAATATGATAGGTAGCCCTATAGATAAATAATGCTTATGTTGATAACATATATTTTAGCTATTCTGATTTTATGTATAAGTAAACTATTTTAAAATGTGAAATGTCTTTCAATTTCAAAGGTCTGAGAGAAACTATTTCCCATCCACATGCAGAAGGAGGGTTTTAAGAGTGAAAATATGGAAGGTACCTTAATATATAATTTAATATAACATTTTACTCCCTATTAAGTTCTACATTCAGATGCAAATTAAACAGAATATTAAAAAACATAAAACCGATTTGCTCAATTTATATTTTTTAATTATTGAATTCACTGTATTCTCCTAATTTTGACATAGTAAATACAAATTTATAATTACAGTAATAACATAGGACCTTCAAATCTATAACTATTAATGGACAAAAAGAGATATTTAGACACATTTCTTATTTATGATATCTCATTTATGCATGTGTGCTTAAGAGAGTAGGAGATTATTAACGGGAAAATATTTATGGAGAAAATCCATTATGAAGAAATTTTGATTAGTTCCAAAATAAGTGAGTAACTTGAGAATTAAAGATCATAAAAAGGTCATTTATGATGCTCAGTAAAAATTCTCTCATTTTCGTTGGTAATTCAGTTGATCCATATATTTACAATACAAAGATAAAATGTTACATTATTTCTTGAAATTTACGAGGGATGACAATTTGCAGAATTTGAAATAATATGTATATATATTTTTCTACTGTTGGCTTATTTCTAGTTATAAGACTAATAATACAAATCAGGCAAGTGCAAGTGTGCCCTCTGGTACCTTTCTATAAAGTAAAAATAGCTACTCAAACATTACTAAACACTGGGATTTGAAAAAAGTCTGAAAAACAAGCTACAATATATGAGAATCCTCCTAAAACTATCATAATTAACACCTAACAATTTACATTTGAACTAATCAGCACTTACTCTCTGACAAAATTTCCTAGAGTATTTTGTTGATATAAACAATGCCTATGTATAATTAAATATCTATTTTGGTTCAAACAAGTTATATATTTATTTTCTCAAAACTTTAAAAGATAATTTTATATAAAATTTTTTCATTTAACAATATCATCTGATAAATTTTAGTCATTTTATAAAATTGTGCACCTTTCATTAAAGTTAAATAGAATTTTTTTTTTGCATGTCATCAATCTTCTTTCCTACTTTATTCCTGGCAACCACTTAACTATTTTCTATTACTATAATTTTGACTTTTAGTAAGTTTTATATAAGTGGCATAACGCAATCTGTAGTCTTTTGTTTTAGCTACTTTCATGTATCACAATATTCTGGCAATTCAACTATACTGTTACTATATCAGTAGTTTATTTTTTTAGATTGTTGAAAAACACCCCATAATATACATTTAGAATAATCTGTTTATCCATTTACTATTCGAAGAACATCACGTTATGAATAATGCTTCAATAAAATACTTTATACTGAAATAGATTTTCATTTCTCTTGGAAAATGTCCCAAGAGTGAGAATACTAAGATTTTTAATAAAGAATTATTTAAGTTGAAAAGGCTTTGTCAAACAACATTCAAAACAGCATATAATTCTACATTCCAGGAATTTTTTTTGTATGAGAGTTTTAGATGACTATATTTGCATCAATAGTTTGAATCTTTCCTTCCTTTCTTCCCTCCACCCTTTTCCCTCCCTCTTTCCTCCTTACTCTCTGTCCTTTTCTTCCTCCTTCCATCTATTCTTTCCTCCATCATTCCCTCTCTCCTTCCCTTTCTTTCCTTCAGCATTTCAAGTTAGGTATGTATAGTATTTCACTGCGATTCTAATCTTTCAATTTACATTTCCTAGTTATTAGTAATAATCAATACTTCTTATGTGTCTATTAGCTATCTCTACATATTGTCTGATAAAGTGCTTGTCTATTATTTTTTATTCTTTTTTTTAAGCTGAGTAATAAGATTTTTCTCTATGTAGTGAATACAAGTCCTATTTCGAATATATGCCTTGAGAAAAACAATTCTGTCAATGTGAACCTAGTTTATCCATGTTATTAATTTGCAATTTTGATAAATTTCCTTTTAGATTTTTTTCTGCTTGGATTAAAATTTTTGTATCATTTTATAAAGACTCCTTTGAATAACTCAGTGTCTCTAAGTTTCTTTCTATATTGTCTCTTAGTAGTTTTATAGGTTTGGTTGTTACATTTAAATCTGTGTTCCCAACTGAATAAATTTTAGCATATGTGATCAGTATGCAATTTATTTTTCCCCACAGAGGTAGCCAGGGCTTCTAGCAATATTGGTTAAAAAGTCTCTTTTTCCCATTAAATTACCTGTTTCTAGATTTCTCTGCTAATCTATATGTAATCTTGCATTCATGCTATATAATCTTGATTCTTAGAGCTCATTAATAAGTATTTAAATCAAGTTTAAATTCTCAAACTATTTTTTTCTTTGTAAGATGATTTTCACTATTTCAGATCTTTTGTCTCTCCATACAGTTTTGACTCATCTTGCTTATGTCTTAAAAAAGTTTAACAGAATTATTGCTAAGATTATATGAAATATTTATGTTAATTTGAGAATGATTATCATTATTATTAAGTCTTCTATTCCATTTATTTAGTACTCTACTCATTTAGGTCTTATTTGCAGGATTCACATTACATAATTTCATTGGAATCATTTCTCATTTATTTATGTTATTTTAAATTTTTTATTAGAATGGTTAATACATACTAATAAAATAAATTTGCGATTTTCATATTGATTTTGTATGCTGTACTATTGCAAAATACACACATTTGTTATAACTGCTGTCTTGTATTATGCTATCCCTAATATAGCCACAGGAAAACAGTAGACTACCTAAAGTTCTTATACACTAACACATAATATAAAAGAAATATAATTTTACTTCTTTAGTTCTACCCTAAAGAAAAGTGAAATATTTTTTCATTTCAGGTAATTTATGATATTTTTTTTCTGTTTTAGAATCTTTTTTCATTATGTTCGTATTTCCTCCATTACTTTTTTGCTATTTAATACTTTAATTTATTTCAAGCATATATTATTTAATGTTATTGAAAGTTAAAAGCTGCTTGAAAATTATTATCTGCTAATTCTATTGAGAGTTTTGAGGGAATGATAAATTTTATTTTTCTCTCTCCTAATATATTTTTTTATTTTGTTTATTGGATGCTCTAGATTTTATATCATATATAAAAATAAACCTTTGTGACAAATTTTTTTTAAATTTTGTTTTGTTTTTTTCAGAAATTCAGAAATCAAACTGGGGATATCACTGGCAACCTTAATGATATAATAAAAGTTTACGGGGAAAACATCATAAACTATTTTTATAAGAAAATATCATAGACAACTGGCAAACAGATGCATAGATAAAATGAAAAACAAAACAAAACAAACTTGCAATACATATTACCAAAACTAACACAAAGATAAATAGAATATCTAAATAGATCTGCAACAAAGAGATAGAATCTGAGAATTTAAATCATCCTAATAAAGAATAAATCCAGCACGAAAAAACTTTATTAATGAATACTAACAATATTAAAATAATTAACTTTCATCCTTCAAAAGTCTTTCAAAAGTGGAAATAACATATCCTATATCTTGCTCTCTAATCATAATTACCCTTTCATCATAGCTTCACAGGGACATCACAGAAAAGGAAAGCTAAAGAAAAATAGTTCTTTTAAATACAGATACAAAAACCTTCACTTTATATTAAATTCTTGCTTCAAATTTAGTCCTCACTGAGACAGGAGACAAAAGAAAACAAAAAAAAACAATGATCTTCACTTATGAGTCAAGCATGAAAGATGGAACACTTTGAAGTTTGAAACAAGACAAGGTGTTTTTAAACCCCTCCTGTCAAGGACAGATCAACCTGTTAAGATATCATGAATCCCTCCCCTGCTATCAACAACACACCAGGTGACCTTATCAGGACTCCATCCCCACCCCAGATTCCCAATGTAGATGAAACAATCTTATATTGAAGAGATACCATCTAAGATTTTCAAGGTTAGAAGCTAATGTTTGGTTTCAAAGCATCAACTCACAGGTTAAATCTCTTATTCGGTGCTAATGTAGATGGTGGCTTTCGATTGAAACAAATGTTTCTTGATCATTTGAATATCTTAGGTACTTTAATAATTATGCTTAGTCTACTCTGTTTGTTCTCTATAAATAAGCCTAGAAGCTCGCACATAAATTTACAAGATGGTTCTCTGAGTATATTAAGACCAGTGTAGAGACAAATTGCTACAGATAAGAGATTATTTTCAAAATATCATTGCTCATTGATAATGCACCTGGTCACTCAAGAGCTCTCATGGAAGTGATCAAGGAGATTAATGTAGTTTTTATGTCTATCAACAAAACATCTGCAGTTAATGATTACGGAGTAATTTCAAATTTCAAGACGTATTATTTAAGAAATATATTTTGTAAGACTATAGTTGCCATAGGTAGTTACTCCACAGATGAATCTAGGCAAAATAAATTAAAAAACTTCCAGAAAGCACTCTACATTCTAGATATATCATTGCAAACATTTGTGATTCATGGAAGGAGGTCAAAATATCAATATTAACGGGAGTCTGGAATAAGTTAATTCCAAATCACATGGATGTCTTTGAAGGGTTCAAAGTTTCCCTGGAGGAAGTAATTGCAGATGTGTTAGAAATAGCAAGAGAGCTAAGGTTAGAAAAGGAGCCTGAAGATACCTCCTTCTTCAATTGCTCATTTGCTTCAGTCTCTTGGTAAACCAGGAAAGGCCTTATGAATGAGCAACTAAAGTGGTTTCTTGAGAAGGAATCAGTTTCTGGTAAAGATATTATGAACATTGTTGAAAAGACCACTACTGCGACCCATGTGGCTGGTTAATAGTGTCCCTGAGAGGGGGCTGCAGGAGCCTAAAGACAGACGACATTCATTTAGAAAAGCAGGGGCCAGGTGGGACACTTCTCTCCTTCTCAAGGACAGTGACCACGAGCCTGGTTCGATGATTTATTTTATAGGGCTGGAATGCAATGAGGTAATGCAAATAAAACAAAGGAGAATGCAGGCATTCAATTCTACAGCTATTATCAAGATAGCAACATTAAAGGTTGGAGCTAGGGGCTTCCAGCTGTTATCTACTTGTAGCTCTGCTGACTTATGAGAAATTCTGTCCTGTGAAACTTTGCAGTAGTGGCCAGAAAGCAACTCGCCCCCAACAGACAACAAAGGATTTTAAAAATCATATTAAATTAGCCAATAAAGTAGCAGCAAGTTTTGAGAGGATGAACTCCAATTTTGCAAAAAATACTTCTACTGTGGGTAAAATGTTATCAAGCAGCATCACACATTACAGACAAATCTTCCATAAAAGCAGAATCCATTGTTGCAGCAAACTTCATTCTTGCCTTTAAGAAATTATCACAGCCACTCCAATTTTCATTCAGCAATGCCCACTCAGAAAAGTCAATAATCCTCAACAATGAGGCAGGAACCACTAACAGCAACAATGATGATGACTTGAAGGCTCAGATGAGGGTTAGCATTTTTTTAAGAAATGCAGTATTTTTAATTGAGTTCTATGGATTTTTTTTTTTTTTTTGAATAATGACATTTTGTTACAGAACACAATGGTTAGTGTCAATCAGAAGACAATCCAACTATTCTTTAAACAAAGGGAAAGTTTGTTACTTGTATTTGTAATGCTTAAGGAGACAGCAAGATAAAGCGTTGCCTACCTGAGTGATCTGTTTAGGGGGGCTTTAGGGGCTCAATTAGGAAAGGGGTGACTACTGATGAGCAGATTTCTGGGGAAGATTCCAAATATACTGCAGAGGTACCCACTTTCCCCACACAGGGTCATAGGTACTTGTTCAAACATCTTCTGTTCAAAAAACTACCATCAGACTCCTCTGGGTAGGGATTATAGACTTACCATATTTTGCTGTGGATAATGCACACTTTTTTTGCCCCATTTTATGAGGGAAAAATTAGGATGCACTTTATACGCAAGTAGTAGTAATCGTGTATCTAGATACATGCTTTTAATTCTTTTATTTATTGTACCTTGCATATACTCCTGTGTTTTGTAATTATTTGTTACATAAAATTTCTTGTACCATACATAGTATGTTAAAAAATGAATGCTAAAAGTCCTTTATAAGACAAAAAACAAGTACCTAAATATAAACAGAAATTTTATTTTTAATGAAAGGAGCAGACAGGAGCGAAAGCAAGTAGTCCAGATAGGCAGGAAGAGAGAGGAGCTAGAAACATTTTGTTTTACTGTATTTTCATTTCGTTGTTCACACTTGTGGTTCCCTCCCTAGGCGCCCCCACCCTCCCACCCCCAAACCAGGTCTTGAACTCAGGGGTATGTGGTCAGTGTCCTTCAGAGGCAATTGCCCTAACTTGCTACTACCCTGGCGGGTGTGCCAAAAACAAAAATTTGAATTAAAACAAGATTTATTCCTGGTGTTGGGCCAAAAATGTGAATGCACATTATACACAGGAGGGCGTTATATGTGGCAAAATAGAGTAAATTGAAAGGAGTTCATCACAAAGTCTGTCCTCGTTCTTGCGCTGCTGCTCAGGCTTTAGAGGGAGACCAGAAAGATTAAGCCTGGTCGCAGACATTTGTGCATCTATTTCCCCTCAAGGCATCTATCCATTCTTTTGTCTAAAACTATTTTAACCAGGGATTAAGATTTGAATAACGTCAGTAGCCCAAGCTTTGAAGGTCTCCAGCAAATTGTGAGTTTGGACTCTGGGAGTGTTTTTGTTTATTTGTGTGTTTGTTTTGAAGTACAGGAAACTGAGGCTGAGAGAGATTATACATGACGCTCAAAGTCATGTATCTAGTAAATGGTAGAACCCAAGTTTGAAACTAGCTTGATATTGAAACTCACATCTTTGTTGCTTATTTACTTATTCACTTTTAAGAAAAGGTACAGACAGGAATGAAAGTGAGTAGGTAGAAAGAGAGGAGGAAGTTTTTTATTTATTTTATTTAGCTGTTTACCTTGGTAAGTCACCCTGTCTTCGGGTCACAAATCTGGGTTCTTGGGATGTATGTGGACTAAGTCAGCCTGTGAAGATATCCTCTAGGCCACCAGGGTATACTTGGTGTGTATTCTATTGTACTGTAAGTTTAACAAAATTCTGTTCACACTGGAAGACCAACATGTGTGGGTCATTTTGCTGCCATAATCATTTTTATTGAAGTGTTCTGGAATAGAAGCCATAATATTTTCAATGTGGCCTCTATTTATCGATCAATCAAACTAAATCTGGTCAATTTAAAAAGTTTACTCAGAGCAACAAACTATTCATTTTTTTACTCAGTAAATAATGAAAAATAATTGTATAGTATTTGGGACAGCTGATTGTTTATATCTAACCCACAGATTACAGAATACCCAAATTAAATATTATATCTGAGCTTGTCTGTTAGGGGTATTTCTACATAACATTAGCAATTTAATTGGTAGAATCTGTAAAGTAGATTGTCCTCAATTTGAGTGGGCATCCTTCAATCATTTGAGAGTCTTGAGTAGAACAGAAAGGTGAGTGCAAGCTGGCTGGACAATAAGAGGCACAGAGGAGGGAGCCAGATGGACTCTAAGCAAGAATCCATTGTCCCAAGTGCAGACAAAGAAAGCTCCTTTCAAAGAAGAGAGGGGAGCAATCCGCTGTCTTCTTGGGGTGAGGGGTTTTTAAGGGGACGTTTCCAAGTTGGTGGGGTGAGGGTGAAGTCCTGATGGGGCCACCTGGCATGCTGTTGTGGTGCAGGGAATTAGTTAGTGGTGCAGGGAGTTGGAATGGCTTAACAGATGGTCTGGCCTTGACTTTGAGATAAACAGGAGGTGTTGAACAACATCTGGTTTTGCTTCAAACTGCAAAATGCTCTGTTCCTCATGCTTGGCTGGAACGTGACAACTTTGGGTTTTCTTTTGTCTCCTGTCTCAGTGAGGAAGGAAAAATTACTCCCCATCTTGCTGGGACATTGGTCTTCTGCTTTTGTGCTAAGTTTTATATAATCAATTCCCTATTCTCTCTAAGACTAAAATTTCATCATCAGATTTCCTATATCCACGTTTCATACAACAGATATTGGGATGTCTCAGTCTCCATAATCACTTCCATAATTATGAGTCAATTCCTAATAATAAAATATTCATTTCTCTCACTGTATATATGTTTGTGAGTGCTTGTGTCTAAGTCTATCTCTTGATCATCTCTCTATCATCTATCATAGATCATCCATAATCGATGATCTGTCATCATTTATATAGCTCCTAATCATTGTGTTTCTCATGAAAAGCCTAATATAGTAGTCAAGGAAGTAGTTAGCTAATATTGTACTTGTCTCAAGAGTTCAAAAATTGTTATTAATAACTTTATCAATCAGAAATGAAGCACCTGAGAATTAATTAGCTTTTCAGGTTTTTCTTTCTCTCTCTCTTTCTCTTAGAGGAAGGAAGCAAGGAGAAATAAAGCAAGGAGAGACAAGAAGTATCTTCTATTCATTTAGTAGTTTTGGTTGTTCCCCCTGGTCCCAAGTCACAAAACTGGATTGCTGGGCTTTATGTGGAATATACCATACACCATCACAGCCACAGACTTAATGCCCGGGTCACTAGGACATGTTCAGGTACTTTTCCAATGTGTGAAAAGTTTTTTTTGAGAATCCATGTATATAGATTATCTTTCTCTTCCAAGCCTTTTTAATACTTTTTCTTACCAATGTTATGTAAGTTCTTCTTCCCATCCAGTTAATGAAAATCACAGGCCATAAACAGGAACAATACGAAATTCATTTTTGGCCAAAGAGGGTTAGGGTAGCTCATGATCAAAGTGCCTCTCCACCTCTCCACTATGTGGGAACTAAGTTATATGCTTTTTGCAAAGGATTGGGAGGGAAGAAACTGCAGATTTACAAAAAAAAAAAAAAAAAAAAAAAAAAAAAAGAATGGAATGTTCCAAGATCAGGAAACCATTCCTACTGCCAGTTCTAAGTTAAGCTGAACTAGATCAGTCATTCATTCAGTCATAGCTTGTAAAGGTAATAATTTATTGTGTCCTCCTCCTTGACCTTTGTATCCTCTACCTCCAGCCTCCATTTTGTCTGGCTAATTCTGTAGTTCTCCATGAGCACATTCTGGAGCCACCATGACTGTCTAATCTAAGTTTGAGATTCCTCTATAAACTGCCAGTGATACATCTCTAGTGACTCAGCAGTTTCCTAAAATGGGATACCTAGTCACATTAGTTATAGCTCAACTTTTTTGATAGAATGGTCCAACACCAGGTTGACCCTGAGCTTTGAAATGCCTTTAGACTCTTGCAGCATGAACAAAATATTTGGAAAACTAGTTTATTGTCAGTGATCTACTTTCAATCATGCAGCAGAGGGTTTGGAGTTTCGTAGATTTTTTATTGTTTCCTTTTTTGTTTTAGTTGTTTTTATTTGTTATTTTATTTTTTTAAAGCATTTAAATAAATTCCAGAAAGTTTATGTATTTGTCAGACAATTCAGTTTTGATTGGAGGTGTCTATGAGAATGAGCTCCAAGATAACTCCCACAGTGATTTTTATGCCACTTCTGTTTTTTCTAAGAGTTCTATGGAAAGGAATATGATTATTGTAGAAAGCTGAATGCTTTCAATTTTCTTTTCAATCTTCTTAATAGGAATCTTTGAATAAGGGTGCAAATGGAAAGAACAATAATAAACTCTCATGATTATGGACCATTTTAGAGTACTTTATTACAAAGCATGCTGTATTAAATATTCTCTCACCAATCTTCCATTCTGTTAAATATGAAATCCTTCATCATCCAATCAAATGATTGTTTTCTGCCCAGATACCAATGTATATGCTCTTGTCTCTTCTTTAGGTTAAGTAGATAAGCATATACAATGCTTAAAATTTCAACAATCAGAAGGATTTTATCTTCTCCCTGTCCTTCAGACAACTTCTTAGGAAGCTATCCATATACTGCAACAATTTTGATAGGTGTAATATATCTTATAAATCCAACTAACTTGAATTCGTGTTACTAATTCAAATTGTTCATGGGTAAATATTAGCAAAATTATGCAGGTCTGCATAGAAAGAGATGACAACACACAAGAAGTAGTGTCCTTGGGACTGTGAGTTGTCAGCTCAGGCAAATGCTTGTTTATTCAAGAGCTCTAGAAATCTTATCAAATGTGTAGATATTCCACATCTGCTAAGTAACAGAATGAGAATAGGACATTCAATTTAATGACTGAAGTTTCCAAAGAAATGTAGCTTAAGAAGAGATGCTCAGACTTTGAGACTTTACAAAGTGTCATCAAAGAGGAGACAGTGCTCTTCAAAGGCAGACCAGTTATAGAAATAAGTCACAGAAGGCTTCTGCGTTATCCTCCAATTAAGTCTTGTACTGACTGGCTCCATCAAGATTCTGAATTTGCCGAATATTGATTCAAATATCAAGTGTAGCGTTTCCTGTTATGAAGACAGGAACAGTAGAGTATTTGTCAACTCTGAGACACTAAGCCAGGCAACCTTACAGTTTTCCACAATAAGTTGATTGGGAAGTAAATTCTAAAGATTTTCATTACTTTCCTTCTGGAAGGAATGTTGCAATGTACCCCAAAACACTAGTCCCTGAAACTTCAATAAGGAAAGAGATCATGACACTTTAAGGGAATTTGCTTTCACTCTTTAGAACATGTATCTCTTTAAAAAGTATTATATAATTTATAGTAGAATTTAACTTAAAGAGTAAAAATAAAACAAACATTTTTGTATTGAACAATGGTGTTAGTTCTATTTTATTCCCCTCTGCAACCTTATTTAATCACATATGCTTCCTTTGCTCCCAGAGAAAACAAGTAAATTGAATGTCAATTATTCATTTTCAGTTTTTTCCTATGTTATCAATTATGAATCGATCCCATATAGTGTTTAATTTTATCTTTAAGAAAATGAAATCTTCTATCCATTCTATGTTATGACTTTCAGTTAGAGGATTCATCTCCATATTAAAGAATATAGCTAGAGCTCAATTATTTTATTTATGTTAACATATTTGTTATATGTATCATACATATATATTTCTTTTATTACACTCATTAATTTTTTAGCACAATACACTTATCCATTTTACTGTCAATAAATAGTTGGATTTTTTATAGACACTATTACTACCCCCTGTAAAGAAATAATCTAGTAACCTAGAGATAGAATCGTTGAATTATAAAAATCACATTTTCACCTCTCATTTTTACATTTGCTTTCATACTCAAATATGGATTCAATTTATACTTACTATACAGTATACAGCTTTTGATATTGCTTAAAATTATGACATTTACTTATTTTACAGCTGTAAAATGGAATCATACTGCAAATTTACTTTTCATTTTTTGATTATTAATATAATTGAGTGGAATTTCACATATTAATTAGTCATTTGTTTTTTTCTACTATGAAAAAGTCATATTAATTATTGTTCACTCTGGTTCTATTGCATTTTCTGTTTATTAAAAGAAATTCCTCATATTTTACATATTAATATGCTATGAGGGTTGACTTTTGATCAACATATTTTATTTCAATGAATCAGTTTTTTCATCAATTATATATTTTATATTTACTGATGAATTCCACTCCATAAAGAGTTTGTTCATTTATTATCTTTGAAATTTTTTATAGTGTCGAATTTTATACTTAAACCTTTAATCCATGTGGAATTGATTCTTTAGTATTGTGTAATGCAGCATTTTATTTTCAGTTATTCCAGATTGCTAATCTATTGTTCCAGAACCATTTATTGAATAGTTAGCCATTTATCCCATAACCTGCACTGTCCTCTTTCACAACTCAAGCTGTAATGTATACCAGGACTAAAGAATTATTTTGGAGTATTCATTCTGTTTCCTTTATTTATTTGCCAGTCCTGGGAAAAGGCCAGACAGACTTCTTAATTAACTCCTTATAATGAACTTCATAGGTCTAGCCATAACTTTCTTCTTTAAGTATATGCCAAATACGCTTTACTTTACACATCTATATAAAATTTAGATTTGTTTTTCTGTTTCTGTAATATTTCATATTGTACATTGTCTGGAACTGCAATTTGTCTAAAGACTGTTTTCACATATCAGACATTTAGTAGTATTAATACTTTTAACCCAGAAATAATGCTTTTCTGCATATGTTTATTTTTAGTATCTATATTCTCCATGTAGTCTGGTACATACTGCACATATTGAGTTAAATTTTTAATACATATTTTGAGATATTTTCTTAGGTTAGGCAATATGCTCTAAAATGTATGTTATAGTATTTACATATAAATATATATACATATATAATATATACGTAGTTATGCATCTCTATGTATGCTTTTTAAATGGTATTTTTTTAATTTTACAAATTGTGGTTGATGTATACAAATAAAAATGAGCTCAATCAACTTTTAATTATTTATTGTTATTCAGCAATATTAATAAATAAGTTTAACAACTTCAGTTCCAACATTTTTAATTTTCTATGCAGTTTTGCAAATGCAAATCATGTTTATTTACTTAGCTTTTAAACATTTAACATATTTATTCTATTATTATAATGTGCCCTAATACATTATATTATTACAATGTATTATAATACAGTACATTTTTATAATGCTCTTTGCACAGCTTTAAACAAAATATAAAGGTGATAATTTAATAGGTTATTGTCTTTTCAAAGTCTTAAGAAAATTCTTTCATTCAATATTTGCATCAGTAAGTATTTTATTTATGGGAGGTTATATACATATTTGGGTGATATTTCAATTATTAATTGTTATGCCATATGGTGGAATTTTATAAGATTATTTTAATGTTTTATTATAAAAATTGAATATAATATAGTGATTGTAATAGCATATTTTCTAATACCGAAATACTTTTATATACTTGTTAAAAACCTGGTTATACTAATTTTTTGTATATGCATTGCTAGTTTGGGTATATAATTTTTTCAGGCTTTGAGTGAGCAAATTTAGTTTAAGTATTTCTTTCTCATATGTCCTTTAATGGTTTGAGACCAAGCTTGCTAGACTCACAAAATATCTTAAAAATGTAGATTGTTTTCCTCTGTAAGAGTTTGTGTACAAGTGTAATTCTTTCTGGAAAAGGGTTTGTATACAAACTCTTTGATAGAATACAAGTGGAATTAGAGGTTTTATAAATATTTGACAAAATATGTCTATAAATACATCTGGGAACCTGATATTTTCTTGGTAGAGTTCATAACTACTAATTCTACTCATTTAATTATCATAAATCTGTTTAGATTCTGTAGTTTTTCTTAGTTTACTAAATAACAATTTTATAGTATTTCCCCATCTATTAAATTTGTATTTTAAACTCATTGCCTATAATTATTTCTAATAAATGTTCTATTTGATTTGGGTATTACATATAATCATATTCCCTATTTTCTTCCTAGAGTTTTATGTTTGTCTTCACTCTTTTATCTCCTTAATATCTATGGTAGGAGATTGTCTTTATAACTACTTCTATAAAATAATTAAATTTTCACTTAACTTTATTTTTTCCTTTCCATTTTCTGTCAGCATATTATGCCTGAACTCCTTGAGCTTTGTAAGTCATGTATTGAGCTAACTACCTTGATCTGGTCTTTTCTTAAACTTGATCACCAAGAATTATAAAGCTCCCTATGTAGAACATTTTAGCTGCAAGTTTCTCTTGGTCCTTCGTTATTCACATGCATAATTTCCATGTTTTACCAGTCACGTACACAGATACTGAAATATTATTAATACAGTATCTTTGTGTGTATTTTTCTTGTGATTGCTCTGCCCTGTCCTATTTGTTGATACTGTGAATTTGTATTCTATGCTCATTGAGAACAAAGTTTGCCTACTTTTGTTGTTGTACATATCACTTTGTATTGTGTGAAACATATAAAATGTAAGCATTGTCTATCAAGTTTTTTGACTGAAAATATATAAAAAATAAAAATACATTCTACAAAGTAGTTTCTTTCAGAAAAATTAAATTATCAATATCTAATTGTACTGTATTAAGCATTTTCCTAAGAAAATAGAGCAATGTTGTTTGAGATGAGCTCTTTAAAGTCTAGTGTATTCTAATGCCTAAATTTTAATAATCCAGTCACAACATCCTAAGAATCAGAGAGAAGATTCATATCCTAAAAAATATGTCAGAGAAAAAATATCATATGGGAAGGGATATTGTATGTGTTTTTCAAAATCAAATTCTTTGCACAACAAAAGTGCTTTAAACTTTAAAAGAAAAGAATGTTTGCTGAAAGAATGAATGAATACATGGATAAATGACATAATATCAAAAGTGGATTCATGAGTTTGAGATTCAAATAGCACTTAGTATTGGAGACAAATATGTATGTTATAATACCTATAAGAGAGACTCATATTTATATTCAGAGTGAGAGTACCAAGGCAAAGAATAAAAAAAATACACATTTCAAAAAGAGATGCTTACTAACTCATCTCAAATAATTTTATTTAGAAATATGATGAAAGAGGAATTAAAAAAATTGGACTTGGAAGGACACATCAATAAAACAAGAGGAAAATCAGGAGTTGATAGTATCAGGATGTAAAGGGAATTTGGCATTTGAAAAAGAGGCCATTCAATTTTTCAAAGCCTTATGAGAGAGTTCATAAGATGAGGAGAAATACAGAGCTATTATTCTTCATAGCAGAGAAGTCAGTGGTATAAACAGAAATATATATATGAACAACTTCAATAGGGTACAGGGCATAAAGTCAACAACGACAAAATATTCAGAAAGTTGAAATGGATTATATCAAACTGTTTGAGTTACTGTATAAAATGTGACAAAAAGTATTCTAGTACCTGAAGGTATAGGATTCAGAGAGTTTTGTGCATATATACATTTATATATAGGTACACTCATATGCATATACATATGCATATGTATATAAAAGTGTATATCAAATTCTTGTCATATATAGTAATACATAATTAGCATGTATATAATAAATGTGTATAATATATGTAAAGTATATGAGACATATTTATAAGGAGTTAAAGAATTATCTTCATTTCATAGCAATTATACATGTTAAGTCAACATTAGAAGTGAATTTTATTTAATCAACTAATAAATGACATCTGTATTCTCTACTTTGCTATAAAAAAAGAACTGAGAAATGGATAAAAAGTTGGAAGTACCAACTATGAATACAGTAGATAAGGAAAAGCTAAATATTAACTCCACTTCACATATTGAAGTTAAAGATATACTGAACAATTTTTATTTATTATCTTTCTTACCAATCTATAGTTACTGAAAACAACTTGTAATGAATTAAGTTGCCTAATACAAAAAATACCTCCCTCAAAATGTTACTATACTTTATATTTTATCAAAATAAATATATGCAAATCTTTATGTTAATCTACTTATGGTAAAATCATCTTCTTATTTGTGTCTTCTACTACAAGAGATTGAGAATTCTTACACTAGAATCCTTATTTTTTTAGTTATAAACAGTGTAGCCTCTAGAGTTCTAATGCCTGGATTCAAAATATACTCTATCCCCAATTAGCTAATAATTCATCTTAAAAGCTAACTCATTTAAATTCTCAATTTGCTTTCCTCAATAGTAGCCATAATTTCAGCACGGACTTCATTTGATTTTGCAAACTATTTTATGACAAATAAGTATCAAGATTTAAGCTCAATGTATATAGTTGGTACATAATAACGTTGGAAATTACAGTTATTCCCAGGACCATTGCTGTGCTTATCACAGAGTGGACACTAAAATGGTTTTCATAACTGAACAAGTGACTGAGTGAAATGATGGATGAATTACATTAGACCTGAGTTTCCAGCCCAAGAATCACTAAAAGATCAGACATCAAAGACTAGAATAGATTTTCACAAATACCCATATAAGAATGTCTATATTCCTGGAAACAGTAATGAAAGACTTAACTTTGATGCCTAACATGGCGATTCTGAATTGAGAACAAATTTTAGAATGTCATAATTTTGCTTAATCTGACATTTGATACTTAGTGCAGAACTGAGAAGGCATATATGCTGATGATAATATCAGAGTGAGAGAAGGAGTACAGCTGCTTGGGAAAGAAAGGAGGCTAGAGATGAGGCTGCAGACAAGTAACAATCAGGTGGTTTATGTAGGTGTCTTTGGTACCTGGTTTAGAAAACAGCTGGACTCTGAGGATGCAAAGACATAAACACCATTAGGAGGGTTTGCATAACATTTACACAAAAAAATTGAAGTACTTATTTGTCATTTTGACAGATCATGTTATCTTTTAAAGGAAATATGTCTGATCATAAATAGTAAATAGATTATCAGGTTTAAAGTCAGTATTTCAAATTCAATAGAAAAAGAATTAATTTTCTTACGATATAATTTCCTTATGCTCTTTGTAAATTTGTGTATGAGTTTAATGATTCATGGTAAAATTGCCTGCACTTACTGCTAGTTAAGTCTAACTTCTATGTCTATGGGGAGCTTTCAGTAACAAACAAATAACATAATTCCCCAATGGCTGCAAAACTGTTATGGAATGTTGGTACTGTCTTGAGACTTTTGGTCCTCTGACAAGCAATTAAGATTGAATTTTTACAAGTAAATTGAATCATAGTGAATGCAGAGTGGTTCTGACAGTAATTTTTAAAAAGGAAGAATCATGAAGGAGAGCTTTCACTAAATAATAGATAAAAATGGTGGTTAAGAAACAAAAAAACAAACCTACTTCTATACTTGCCGAATATATGCAATAGATTCACCTGAGTATATGAAACTGATGAATTTCCCTCTGGGCTTACGACTGAATAGCAAAAGGAGGACTGAATTTCTATTTCTGTAGGAGTCACTGCAAAATCTCCTCATTTTCTTTACATCTATCTATCTATATCTATATATATACATATATATCTCAAAGTAGTTATTCTTTGATCTAAGCAGCATATTATCCTGTGGCTGTCACTAGTTCCTTTTTTAAAAACTGTCCATAAGTGAGTAATTGAGTCTAAATATTTGAAGTCATTTAAATGCCATCAAAATGCCTCTAGAAATTAGCAAAGATATTGCACCTTCTTTAAAGCAGTAAGAAAAAGCACTACTTTACTGTTGTCATTGGAGAGTTCATTGAAATAGGGTGCAAAGTACTTCTAGGTAAATAGCAAGCATTCAGGGTACACAAGACCAACACAAGGTTTGGCAAGAGATAACACTTGCTGGTTTCTATTGGTTTACTTCTCAAGAGCTATGAAGTCACTTTGGTTTTGGTACATGTTTGTCTCACTGAAAAATGTGTATTCCTTCAGTCTACTGTTCCTAATTTAGTGCTCATCATTTCAATGGAAATTGCTTTTAAAAAATTCTGCCTATTACCTAGTGCATCTGGTCCTTGTTTTTATTCTTGTTACAGTTTTTATCTTTGCTCATGTTATTTTGTAGGGGATGGTGATTATTCTTTTCTTGTTTTATTTTCAGTCTATATATTTTGAAATGTGCGGTTTACCAAAACAAATCAAAAGTAAAATTGGAAAAATGCCAATATTAATGATGAACCTCACATTTTACTTTTTTATAAGAAAAAGCTTATACTTTCATATTGTATTTGAATATCCAATTACATGACAGTATGTCAATGATTTTGTTATGTTTTAAAATAATAAGATATGCAAGACAGCATGTGAATTTCATTTTGAATGATACTGTAAAGTAGAAATAGTCTTGTTTAAATTATGGTTTTTAATGTGGCTTAGGTGTCTGAGACAGCGGGAATGTGGACCATATAAAAATCAAGATACCAGATTCAGGACCTGAGGCCAGAAGGAAAACCTAATGTAAACAAACAAATAAATAAAAATGTTTCTTTCCTTCCTGCCACTCTTCTGCTTTTTCTCCCTCCCTTCCTCCCTTCTTCCCTTCCTTCTTCCTTCCTTCTTTCCTTCCTATTAAAATAAATCAAATTTGCTGTATATATTACATCAGGATATTTTAATCTATTAAATTTTATAAAATGAATCAGTATCTTAGATAAAAACCTAAAAAGAAGCACGCAAAAACAAAATCTGTCTACTCTTACAAACACAGATATTTTTCAACTTCACAAAATCTCTTTCATTTCTCATAAACAATCTGAAACTGCATACTGCTTTTTCTGTTTAGCTTCATATCTCACTTTTGAGGTACTGACACTGTATCTTGAGTCAGCAGATGTTCATTTGATTTTCCCTCCCTATCCAAGTGCTCCATCTTCCTCCTTTATAATGTTAGACCCAGCTCATTCTTCACCTGTCATATTATGTTATTCCATGCCCTCTACTTCTCCCTATCTCCGAATTGCAGTGCCCTAATTGTTTCCTGCCTATCATGCTGTCCTAATTTTTAACAGCTTATTTTATTGCCCTGTTTCTTTGAATCTGAATCCTTGTGTCCTTCATCCATCTTTTCATTTGAATGTGAGGGTGACTGAGCAAATTTATTTTGGGATCAAAACTAAAAAGAGTATGAACTGTTTACAAGGACACAAGAATATATGATAGTGTTTACCTGTCCTCTACCTTTTTGTCAGTATTTCTCTAACTTTGTTACTTAAAAATGCATGAAACTTATAGAGCTTCCAAATAAAGAACAGTATCTGTAGAATATTTAGAATATTCAAGGAAACTGAAGTAAGTAAAATATTTACTCAATTTACTTATTCTTAATGTGCTACATGATTTTACCCAATGTTCGAGTATAAGTGCATAAACTTACTTACAAAGGGTCAAATGGTATAGATTTTAAAGTTCTGAAGACCATATGGTTTCTGCTGCAAATATTCGACTGGCTCATTATAGCACTAATGCAGCTATACCTAAATTGAGGAGCATGTCTGTGTTCCAGTTTTATTTACAGACAATGAAATATTAATTTCATGCCATTTTCACATGTAACAAAATTTCTTCTTTTTCTTTTCTTAAACTACATTAAAAGCATGCAAAAAAAAACATGTAAAAAATCATTCTCACCATGTGTACCATGAAAAAATATTTTGTGGATAAGATTGTTTTAACACACTATTCTTTCCTGAGTGAAAGACAGTCATTAGTCTGGTGAAAATAAGAGTGCTGTTTGGCAACACAGTAGAGTCTACTATTAAAAATATGTTAAAAAATGAAACAAGTCAAAAAAGTTAGATTTTTAGTCTCTAGAATCAAATTAGTAATTATCAGAAGGGAAGGGGTTGGGCATGGATTGTACTAATCAGGTAAGAAGGGTCAGTTATATGGTGAAGGATAGAATTGGACATTTGGTAGTGAAAATAATGTAGTATGCACAGGTTTTGACTTATGTAGATGCACATCATCTTAAACCTATGTAATGATATGATAGAATGTTCCTTTTAATAAGAAAAAAACTCAAGACTGGTGGTGTCACATGGAGCTTCATGAGGATTTTGAAGACAAGGGCCAAGGACAAAGTCAAAGAAGTCTTGGAATGAATTTCACAGAGTAAGCTGAAAAAATAAAATAAATAAATATTAAAATCAAAATGAAACCAGTTACCACTAATCTTAAGAAGGTAAGCATCATAAATATGAAAAGGTTAACAGAATGGCTAAAGCTTTCATCCACAGGCAAAAAGAGCTTGCACATTTCTCAAAATAACTTTTCCTTGCACCTCATCAATGTCATGAAAATGAACCTGTTAATATTAAGGAAGTTAAAAGACTCATGAGGTATTAAATTCCCCCAAAAGACCAATAAATTAGATGTTTCATAGAAAAAAAGAAAACGAAACAAAAATCAAGACTGATTTTGTTCTATGGAAATATGCAGTTTGGATAATGAAAACTCACTCATTCAACATGTATGATGTGCCAGGCATACTTCAGATATATGGCAGGTATGTGCGAATACAGTCTTCACCATCTGTTAAGTGGAGATTGAGAATAACAAGGTTAAGAGGAAGGTGTAACTGACCTTACCTAGGAGCTAGCTAATTTAAACTCTGGTGTTAAGATGGTTGACTGGTGTTCCTTGGGGGAGCAGCAGTTACAGCAATCATCTCCAAAGGAGCACAGGCCACATACTCCTGGTTTCAATCCCAGACCTTGGGGGGGTGGGGGTGGGGGAACAACCAGTGCTAACAGCTAAATAAAAATAAAATAAAATGTATCTTCCTCCTCTCTCTTCCTGCCTGCCTACTTGCCTTCATTCCTGCTTGTATTTTTCCTTAGAAAAAAAAAAGAAAAAGAAAAGATGGCTGAAATCAGTGTTCAGCGCTGTTTGTTGGATTTTGAAACCTAGGTTCATTTCATTTCTTATATTGTAATAAAGTTCATCTTAATGACAGGAAATGTATGCAGTCTGATTCCCAAGTAATATATGATACTCCTTCAAAAATGTTTGAGTTCAATTAGTGGTGACAGCATTTCAGATATCATTATGCAGAAAAGACAGCTGAGAAATTCCCCTGAAAAGAAGATAAAAGCTCAGGGAACAGGATGAAAGTACAAGCTTTCCCAAATCTACTCAATACAGCTTGACTTGCTCTTTTATGTTTAAGCAGCTGAAGGCCAACAGGGTGATCTGAGTTCAAAACTGCTACTTACCCCAAGTGAAAAGCAGTCTTCAGTCACGGAGGAATCTTTTGCTCTTCTACAGAGCCTTGTTTATGAAAGCGAGAACCGCTGTTCTAGGAAACTGGAAACAAAAACTTAAATTTCCTTAGTTTCGCTGGCTCTGCAAAACAGCGTGCACAGCTGTACGCAAATCCATTAGCTCAACCTTTCACAAAATTCTCTCACAGAAATTGCTTAGAGGTACATAGGCTGACAGTTGCTGTGTGTTTTGAGAGCTTTACCTGTCGGAAACTGGCTCAGCGTTCTTTTGCTTAATTGGTCTATAGAGACTGGTCATTTTAGAAAGAAAGGTTCCACACCTCAGAGAGAATGACATCCACCCCAGCCCATAATCAGCTAATTTAAAGAATGGGAATATGACTAGCTCCAAGGAATCTTCCCTCCACTCTCTACTGAGATGGGTTAAGAGGGTTGCAGAAAGCACAGGAACATTGGGACTAGAGAAAATAGTTGGCAAAATATGTGAGGACCATTGCTTCAAAATTTCAGGCTATCACACCTCAAATTCTTAAATTTCAAACTAAATGTCTGATTTTGATAACAGACTACTGCACTGTGATATTTCAGATTTAGCTGCAGCATTGTGTATCTCACAGTGATTTTTCTAAGATCAACGGATTTCAGTAGTGGCAAATAATCAAAAGGATAAATTGGATCATGAATCATAGGATGTGCTAGATAATTTTCTAGGGAGCAGAGGAGAAAAAACACCATCGCACTCAAGCAGTTTGCAAAGGAAGGAAATGTTACCTAGAGGTTAGAAGCTTGAATCTTGGCTCAGAGCTTCTGAGTCAGGCTCTTGTTATGCCAACTTCTCACAATGAGATTTAGAATAATTTATGTAATCTCTCTGAGCTCCCATTGTTTTAACCCAAAAATCCAAATTAATTGAATTATCTTTTATGCTAAAATATAGTTAAAGATTCTTATCTCCAAACAGGCATTTTTTTAATCAAGACTTTTGTTTGAGATGAGCATTGCAAAGGTGCACCTACAAGAGTTAATAGTCATAGTTACTTGGTGAAGGTGGAAAATAAAACAAATAAAATCCATAAAGCTATATTAACTGATATAGTCTTAGTGCTTTAAGATAAAACATGTAAATTTTGCTATTTTTAATTAAAAGTTAGAAACAGTCCTTAAATTTTTCTGCTGGCAAATCAATAAGAATATGCCAAGATGATTGATAAACAATTATAATTTCCTTTGAATACTATGAAAAGCTTCTGCATTCACTAGGTGGTTGTTAAAGAGTTCAACAATCATTATACAATTCTATTTTATTTTTCAACATGCACTCTTCTTAAAAATAAAGACAATAAAATGACAACCTTTCATAAAGAAAAAAAATACCATATGAATTCTACAAATTTGTGACTGGTGGTTTTCTCCAATTCTCTTTTTAGAAAATATTATAAAAGCAAGTAAAAAGTGGAAAAAGGGATACTTAAGCATATACCTTTATAGGTTGAGCCATAACTATTAAATATTTAAATAGATATGTTTATAAAAGCATAGCACAAAAGACACTACTGATGGCTATCATTTCAGATAAATTGTAGCAAAAGCTAATGATTATAGGACATATGAAATAGAGGAACTCAAGACAATCTATTATGTTAGACATTGAATATTTAAAAAATAACAGAAACTTAAAATATCTGAAATATAGTTAATTGGAATGTACATTTTATTTTGTTTTCTGTGTGGAATTGGGCAAGCTTTGAAGTTAGAAAATAATACTTTATAATCTGGTGCTTTGTTATAAGGAATGGTTTATATTTGCTTAAGTAATACAAGACTTTGTCATTTACAAAGTAATGTAAAAGCATTACAAATAAGCAATGAAATAAAAGAAAACGATGTTTTTATATTCATCTCCTAATTTTTTAAGTAGGAATGGACTATTTTAGTAGTCTATATTTAGATTAATACAGGGCAAAACATTAGTCTTATTTAAGCAAAAATTGTGCAGGGCAAAGTTAAACAAGTAAGAAAGGCTTTATGCAAGGATAATGTAATGGAGAAAGGGTATGAATCAAAAAACTATTTGGCTAGTTAATTATCCTTACCCAAAGACAAAGTAAATGTTCATGTGTCTTCATGACTGGAGTTCATTTCACAATTTGAGCCAAGGCATAGAAGCTAGGCTTCCTCCCTCCCACGGCTGGTAGTGAGCATGCCATCTTCCTTGATTATATTTTTAAAAGAATGGCTCAGAGTTCTTTGAGAAAGACAATTCTGGGTCATAAAACTGCCAAGAGAAGCTTTAAAAGCTTTAAATCTTAAAGAGAAAGACTTTGAATTATAAATTTTCTAAAGTAAATGCTCTTAGAAAAGGGAAGTCAGGGACCTAGATGGAAGACGGATCTCTAAAATTTAGCCCATCTAAGGGGACTCTTAAGACCTCCTTGGCAAATCCAGATAGTAGGAAAGCATTACATTTATTTTCCATATTCCCTTATTGCTCAATGAATAGGTACACCATTAGAAAAAAACTACAGTAAATAGAGCAACTCTTAGAAGACATTCAAGAATTCTGAGGAATAAGCTAGTGGACACTTTACGGTCCACTAGGAAAGATCAGGTTCCCATAGTGATTGACTTCAAAAGTTGGTTTTGATTAGGAAAGGCATCTATAAATTAATAAGAAGCAGATCTAGTTAAGAAGTCAAAGATGTAAAGAAAAAAATTAAAAGCAGTTTAAGGGTGGTCTATTAAATGGTGACAAGTAGGAACAAGGAATCCTAAAAGTTATAAGTAGAAGCTTTCAATAATCTGTAAACTTCCTTAGCTTGATTTCATATTTGAATAACAGTGACTACTAATAAAATCTTTACGCTCTTTGGGGAACTCTGTGTATCATACTCATACACAGGTCATACTCATACTCGTGGTTGCCCAGACCCGGGGAAATCATTTACATATAGTCAGAGCATTTAATCTTATAAGGAATGGTCATCACTCTTCTTGGCTCTGCCCCTCCCAAAGGCTTCTCATTACCCAAACCTTCTAAGAATATGAGAGATAGATTGAAAGATTTATCCTATGCCATAATGAAATTTATCAAAAGTTTTATCACATGGTGAATTAGTTTCCCAAATTGAGTGGGCAAGTGAAGATTTGTAGTGATATAACTAGGCTCTACCTCATTAAACAAATATATATATATGTATGTATGTATATATATATATACATATAAACTCTGTCCCCAAAAGTCAATCCACTAACATATTGCAATAGTCCAGAATTAATTTAGGAAACACCATTATAACAGAGCACCTAATGTCCCTGATTAATGATAAAGCCATGACTAAAGCCTGGCTGCTAAAAGTAGGTGATTCCTATGTGCAGTCAAATTTTGTCAACACTCCTAGGATTCTGACATTAAATGTGTTCAATGTTTGATTATCAGTATGGGAGCACCCTGGTGGAGTAGTGGTTTAATTAGACACCTTTGACCAGCATAATCCTCACGCATCTCAAGGACCCCGAGTTAGAATCCCCAGGTTAGAGTCCCCAGGTAGGGAAGGAAAGACCAGGATATATGACTAAATGAGCTAAATAAGGTGATTCTTCCTCCTTTTTCTTCACCTTAGCAGATTAATTATGTAATGAATAATTGAGTATCAGAAGTCTTTGAAGATGCTCATGACATTTTTATAGTCACTCTTCTGTATTTCACCTAATGGATCCCTGATCTCCTGCCCTTTTCTGAAAAATCTTCTTTCTTTATGCCCAAAGTCAATTGATCTTCCAATAATTATTTAGACCAAAAGAAGAGTAATAAATTGCAATGCACAAAAATGTCAATCTATAAATTGCCGCAGGAATAGCAATAATACTAAAAAAGGCACGTGCTTTATTATTTTGCACAAATAAACTTGTAGGAAAAGCCTCCCTAAATAAAAGTAGAATAGTGAGAGGGTTTGAAATCAGCAAGATGAAGAATGTTTTCTCTTAATATGAAAAGCAATGAATATGATATATCCTAAGTGAGTGGAGTTTAATAAGTATATTTAAAATTAATCATGTTATAGGAAGAGTAGAATTAGATTATTGTTAAACTCCAGAAATTATATAAATATGTTGATTTATGATGATACATACACTGTAATTTTGACATTTTGATTATATTTTATGAAGTTATTATACCATGATAACTTGAAAACATAAAGAAAGAACTTAAAAAGAGATATTTTGAAAAGTTCTTCTTTAAAGTACACTCTGTATACTGCTAGCAAACCGTAGATTAAATATTAAAGAACCGCTTGACTTCCTGCAGGACTCGTCAGAGTCCTGAAACAAGCAGTATGAGTCTCCAAATGGAAGTTAAGCAGAAAAGTTTCCCAAATGTGTTCAAGCACAGATTTTATATTTTCTACCCTGCATTATATTATCTCTTGAGACTAGAATTACTCAGAACACATGGGAAATTTTTTTTTAAATTTAATTAATGAATGCATTGGAAATGTCATTTTAGTCAGTTCATAGACATGAAGTAAACATCTTCCAGAAATTCCCTAAGGCTTCATTTTCTAGAGAGGGAGCAAATTAGACAATAGGAAAATGAAAGAAAGAAAGAAATAAAAATACAAAAGATTTTATTCCATTAGCTAAATAATAATCACAATATAAAAGATTAGCAAAGCAAAAAAAGTTGAATTTGGTTAAATTTGAATTGTGAATTATAAAATGTATGGAATTTAGATAAAAATATTCTAAGTATGGACAGTATGTGATCGTTAATGAAGAAAAATGCACAGCATATTCATGATTTAGCCAGTAGACAAATATGGCTAGTTTGGCAAATAAAAAGTTATTGAAGATTTGCTATGTGCTATTTTCTACTCCTCAGATACATCATTATAAAATGCAACAATTGAAACAATAAAGCAAATAAATATATTTGCCTTCCCTACAGGAACTTCTGTTGCTAATGGAAAATATTCCAGGTTTTACTTTAAAAAGAGTTTTATGTGTAAAATATTTGGAAATGCAGTTTCTTTGTCTTTTGTAACTTCGAAGAGTCCTAGGAGATAATAAACTATATTTTTTATGAAGAAACTAGAAACAAATTGACTTCAATATATTTCATGCATTTAATATGATAGAAACAAAGACAATAGATTATGGAGGAGAAAGCTGAGCAGTACTATAACCTATTGAATAAGGACATTTTCATTTCAGAACAATTCTCTGATGCACTAGCTTGTTTATTCATTCACCTGCCTGTTAACTCTCAATGAACCAAATCACTCTGTATTTCTGCCTCATGGTCCCGCGTGCTTCAGAGAGCTTTTATGAGCCATATTGATCCCTTAATAAGTGTCAAGTATCTTAAATGGTGACATTCAATAACCACAATTTTTTTTTTAGCTATGTATGTGCAAAGTTAAGTCTCCAGAGTACCTAGCAGGTGTGTGACAAACTATTATGAGATTTTTCATATCTAATACAGGGAGAAAAAGCAAACACATAAAAACAGTGAAATGATGTCAATGTCATGTAATATGCATGTACATTACAAATTAACACTATCATTGAGTTCATTACCTTCCAAGATCTAACTACTGCTTTGAGAGTATACAGGAAAGAATAATTTGAAGTGCAAATTAAAAGATGTATGGAATTTGGATAAATAATATTCTAAGCAAGGACAGAATTTGATCATTAATGAAGAAAAATGCACAGAATATTCATGGTTTAGCCGATAGGCAAATATGCCTAGTTCAACGACATAGAGAAATGGTAAGAGAAAATGAATTACCTGGAAATGTACAAGTATCGGCCAAGGACTTTTTACTAGTGATAATAGATATTATGTTAGAGTGGCTGAATGTTAAATTATAATTAATTCCATACCATTGACAAATTTAAATAAAATAATTAAATAAGATTTGTATGAAACTTAGTCAGACTTCTATGTGAATTGAGCATCAATTAATAAAAGACAGCTATATCTTGGCTATGGAAATAAAAGATATTATTATGTGAGACCTTTAAACTATTGTTATTAATATTAGCTAAATAGGATTTGATGTACGTGAGAGAGCTAAACATATATCCAAAGCCATCCAAATAATAGATTTTCTAATAAAATTTTAAAAATGTAAGAAAAATGCTCACTGAACAGCATTTAGATATGCAGACAGGATGGAAAAGAGGAATAATATTTTATAAAGAAGTGCTTAAGAGAAAGAAAGATCATAATGAAAATTTAATATTTAGGAGTCAACTGCAAACAGATTACATTTGAAGATTTGACAATGGTATACTGAATGAATAGGAGCAGACTAAAACAATCAAGAAAATCTATGAATTAATTTTGATACGGATTGGACATGACATATATATATATATATATATATATATATACATATATGTTTACGAGAAAGAGAAACAGATAAAAACTCACAAGAGGCATTCTAGAGTAATGTAATACAAAGATGAATAAAAATTAGAACAAGATGCAATATACATAAATGATAGTGCTGAAGTAAGAAAGGAACCCATGTATTATAGCAAATGAATTTTTAAACTGACATTGAGATAGAAATTCATTATAAAATAGTATATAGATAAATAAGAAATTAATGATTTTAAGTTCTCGAAAAATAAAATCAGGAATTACTTGTTTGGACTAATTTTGATTGGAAATATAAATTTATTCATGTGGTAATACTGGAGCATAATAACACAGATTTAGGGATTAGCTTCAAAAATTAGCTACATTTTCAGAATCCTACATTCATCATAAAATCTTAATATCTAGAAAGAGGAAGAGGAAGAGGAGGAAAAGTTTAAAAGTATTACATGCAAACTGTGTCAAAACTTTTAGGCTATTTAAAGCATTTTTTTATATTTTATTTAGTTATTCACATTGGTTGTTCCCCTGGCCCCAAGATGCGAACACTCCTCCTTGGGATGTATCTGGATTTCATTCAGCTGGAAGCAGCTGACTTATCTACTACTCCACCAAGGAAAGTCTCATTTTCTTTCACTTTCAGCAATTCAAGGAGGTAAAGATATTAATATCCCTATTTTATAAAATATATAAATGAAACTAGCAGAATTTAATAGTTAACCATATTAATGAGTAAATGTTAAAACACAAACATTACCCAGAGATGCCTAAATAAAAGGCTATATTCTAAAGTTAGATACTCTAGTGACAAGAATTCATTGTTACAGAGAGAATTAGTCTCCATTCAATGAGTATGACTTCTATATCCAGTTTTTTTCCTCTAGCGTTTCTAGGCTTTGTTTGATAGGTTAAAAAAAAAACTGGGAATTTATTATTGGTTTTAGTAGTTAAGTAGAAGGTAGAATAAATATATACAAATAGGGGATGATTTTTAAAGGTTTTTCCTTTACAGGAGTTTTCCTACCATATTTGCTTAGCCAATCAACTAGAAAAAAAAAAATGTTTCAATCATTTATTTTCTAAAACTGACACCAAATGTAATTACCAGAGACTATAAAGGACACTGATTCTATTGACAAAATGCATTTGCCATTCACTATGTGTGGTGACCGTAGGGTGATTGAAAACTTCTGTCAGAGATACTAGTAAACATATTCTGGAACACTTTTCAGTTTGCTTTTTTCTTGCACTGAAAACTATTTATGGCAACTCCTGCCTTAGGGTCTATGTGGAGCAGTTGTGTTCATTGATTAAAGAAACTAAAGACATATCAAGACAGAGTGAAGCACAAATAAGGGCTTTCAAAGGCATCTAATGATGAGATTTCTTCAGGGCATGCACAGTTTCTTAAGCTTCTAAACTTCGCATAAAAGATCTTTAAATAATCTCAACCTCATTTGATTTCAGAGAGTACAATCACTCTTTGCAGGCTGCAATGAAAAAAAAATGGAGGTTATTCAAACTGAATTTGAGCAATTACTATTCTAGCAAAAATAAAGCAAAGATTATATCTGGTTTTACAAATACACATAAATATGGCTCATTGTAACACCTTTGCTTTGTCTAACATTGCAGGGGCGTGAATGACCTCATTATTAGAATATATGAGATAAAATTTTCTGATCTTTAAAAATCTTACATAAAAACAAAGACATTCAGTCTACCCAAATCACAGACTTGAATTTAAAAAAATTATTTCAGCATTATTGTAAATGCTTCTATTGCATTGGATTAGGCACAATGTCACTATGCGTAAAGATAGAACTGGATTTCTACTTCTGGATTAAAATTTATGTATCTTGTTATTATATCTTTTTCCATTGCTTCTTAGATGAAAAAGGTTATAGAGAGATTAGGTAACAGTCAATCAGTGAGTGGATGGCAGGTAGTGGTAAAAGTAGCAGGCTATCACACTTCTTTATATCTTGTAAGCACTGCTAGGAGTCAGTGATTCACAAAGATTGTTTCTTATAAGTGCTAAGTAAGAATATAACATCAAGAAAACTGTGATTTTGAAATATTATATAAAATAATGACACTTCTGAGAAAAGGGAACTGATGTTTCCTATGGTGTGGTCATTTTGTGGTGTCATCATACGTCCAGTACTGTCTAGGTTTGACAAATCAGCACTTGAGGCAGTTTGAGTTCTTCAGGACATAGATTTAGACTTAAGTATAGTGGGGAAAAGAAAAAAAAAGGGCAGCAAAAATGAGTGGGAAGGAGTTGAATTGTAATATTGACCTAAAATTCTCAGTCATCTGCAGTTAAATAACACTTCAGAGTAGCACCACACAGAACTAAAATATTTAGGACTTCATATATCTATTTCCATCTCTAAACTAACCCAGAAGGATGTTACTGTGAGAGCAAGATTTTTATGCTTGAAGCATCCTTGAAGAGGACAGGAGTTGAAACTGTCTGCTGAAGCACAAGCAGTACTTGAAGCATCAAGTCCATCATGAATGGAAATCTGACCCACCAATCAATCTTTTGTGTAATTCAGATCCACAGCAATTCCTGCTGGATTCTGTAAAGTATTTCTTCCTTGAAGAAACTTATGAAAAGTAGGGTAGAGAGATGAACTATAATCCCTGCCTTTGTATTTGATATCTGAACAACAAGTTATGTTTATCACCTCTTTTTAACCAGTATTTATTTTAGATTACTCTCATCATCTGATAATACCTCTGTTTTACCTTGCATGCTGGGATTATGTTGACATTATCTTAAAACTATCTGAGATCACTGGCACTGTGGCTTTCTAAGGTTGCTTCACTTAAACTTTACTATAAAGTTGGATAAGGGATTATCAAGAGGAATTTGGGTGTCATTGTACATTTCCCTGCTCAATATCATGTTACAAGCCCTTACCTTCCCCTGTTAATAAGTAGATTACTCTTGACATAACAATAGCTCTTCTTCATACTTGTTGACCTTTGTATATAAAGTACCAATAGTGACTAGATGGCAGTCAGAGTTGATAATTCAGTGAAATTTTTGCTTGGTTCTCAGGAACAGACATTCTTTCCTGGAGAACTATGTGGTTCTTTATGGAATATTTTGTGATTAATATATATTCAAACCATTGTTTATTTATGCTCAAAGTAGGTGAGTAAGTGAACCACCAAAACTTTGCCCTTTGGGAAAATATCATTTCATTAATATCTTTCAAGTACATGTCTGAGTGAGGATAAAATGCATCTACTTCCCTTTGTCATTTTTCATAGACAAAGCAATATAGCCTGTGAATAAACAATATTTGGCTTTTTCTGCTTCTATTATTTGCTCACAAGTGATTTTCTACAAAGCCGTGAGCATGACCTGAAGGAGAGGAGAGGTGAAATATGGTAGATAAAAATAGATTCCAGACAATTTTCTCATGGCTGTCTGCTCTGTTTGTCTTGTCACAAATGTACTGATTGTATCCTACACTGGTGTCTTGCTTGGCCCACCCAACCTTAATGATTTGATGAACAGAAAGAATTAAACTCATGGTTAGAATTCTAAATCTTTGGTTAATTGAGGCCCTATGTGTGTGCTTCTATGTTTCATCTGTGCTAGTTCCCAGAACATTCCAGGACTTATTTTTTAAAATAGTGTGACCTGTACATTGCTGGTAGGAACGTATATTAGTGTAGTCTATATGGAAAGTACAAAGGCTTCGTCAAAAATTTAAAGATAACATTGTTACAACAGCTAGCAATTCCATTTCTAGGTATTTATCTGGATAACATTAAAACATTAATTTTAAAATGTATATGCACTCTTATGTTCATAACAGGACAGTTCACAAAAGGAAAGTTTTGTATTCAACCTAAAAATCCTTAGAAGAATAGTTGAAGAAAATGTGGTATATGTGCTCAGTGGAATATTATTCAGCTATAAAGAATGTATATAAAATGTTGCTTTTTGTGACAACTTGAATAGAATTTGAGGTTATTTGAACTAAAATAAGTCAGAAAGAGAAATAAAAATACCAGATGGTTTCACTCATATGCATAATATAAAGAAAAAAACAAATGGAATATAAAGCAGACTAGCAAAACACATGAGACTTGTAGACCCTAAAATATAAACTATGGTTACCAGAACATAATAGGACAGAAATTACATATAGAACGCAGCAATTTGTAATCTTGGTGCGCATGGTGTGATATACTGATTGATCAAGGTGTAAATCTATTCTCTTAAAATTTCTACAGTATTATAAACTAATAATACACCAGTTAAAACATGTTAACTGCAATGAAAAATAATATGGTCTCACTTGAGAACACCAGTGTCTGCCATTGTTATTCTGTCACTAGGACTTGCCATAAACACCACACGTCTTTTACTGCTGCTGATCCATCTATTACCCCAGCTTTGGAAGATGACTAATGCTGTGTGGCAGTGTTGCTTACAACAGAACCTGGACCTTCTCGGAGTTTTTTTCGCTCTTTGTACCACTCAAAATTGGCAGTATTACTGTCACTCAAAATATGGACTTGCACAACCCTCTTAGATGTGAAATATATTGCTTTATAACAGGAAAAATTTTATGAGATATCGAGCTCTTTTCTTTGTAGTTATGTGTAAAGATATAATAATGTTTCTTTAATTAATGTATCATGTGCAAAAATGTTCCTAATCATAAAACCCCTAGAAAGGTAAGGAAATTTTAATATGATAAAGTGATTTAAGAGGATTTATCTATCATCTAGCAATCTATCTATCTATCTATCATCCAATTCAACCTTAAAAAAAAAAATCCTACCATGTGACAAAATGGATGAACCTAGAGGATATTATGCCTAGTGAAATAATTCAGACACAGGAAGACAAATACTACATATCCTATGTATACGTTGAATCTACAATCGTCACTCATGGGTAGAGGAGTCTGGTGGTTTCCAGGAGGTCAGAGCAGGGGTTGTATGAAGAAATTAGGATTTGTTGGTCAAAAGATGCAAAGTTTCAATTATGCAAGATGGATGAACTGTGATAGGTAGAATGTACAGCCATCATGATTCTTCCCTCTGTGGTGAGTAACTTTAGAACTAGATTAAGAATCTAAGTATTTCTGATCAACCACCAAGTATCTAATGTGAAGATAACTTTATCATTTTAAATGCACAATATTTAAAGCAAATTCTTCATCTTCCAATTAGAAAATTCTTGCTTCCCTTTATAGGTCAGAAACATTTGTCCTGTCCTCTACTTCTGAAATTCGAAGTTATCTCAGACTCCATCTGCTTCTCTTCTGATTTGTAGATAATTTTTGTATAAAACATATCATTTTTAATTCTTCTTGTATTCTCCAGTTTATTTTCATGTTCTTTCTATCCTCAAAGTCACAGCCATAGTCAGCCTTTCACTAACTCTTGTGGATCATGGCAAGAATTTGCAATCAGATCAATTCATCACTCATTTCTTCTTGCTCTAATAAATTCTTTACGGTTGTCAGGATAATATTGAAACAGAGTTTAACACATGTTAAACCATCATATAAGACTATAAAACATCCGATTTATAATGAAATAATTTCCATGTACCCATATATCATTCAATACTTTTTGTAATCCATAATATAATTAAAGTTCATTGCTAGTTATTCCTTTTAATGAATATTCTACTATGTATTACTCTACAAATTCTAACATGTCATGTTTTTTCCAATTTTTTACTTCTTTCTTGAAGCTGATTTAGGTCATCCTTTTGTAAAACACTTTTTTCCCCCTTTACTTACTATATCGCCTATTGGTATCACATTTGACATTATGCACATATTATTGTAACTCTGTTTCCTTACATAAAAATTTAAGTAAATAACTGGAGTCTTAGAAATGGAACAATGTATGTAAATGAAGTGTCTTTGTATATTAAATATTGAACAAATATTAGTTGCTCTTATTCTTTCTTCTATGTTATCATCTTTACCAATAGCAGCAAAGAAAATTATATAAATGACCAGAAAGGGAATACAAGACTACAAATAAGTGAAAAGAGAGAACATAAAGGAAAAAGAGGATAAACATTATTATTGATTTCTGTGTAAAATATTTTTTGATTCTCTTTATGATTTATGCACTGGTAAGAAAAATGAGAGTTTTAAAAGATAAATGCAGCTCTTTCATATTTAAATGTACTTGTCATTTGCAACATGATGAATTAATATTCAGTATTTGGATTATTGAATAAAATATGTTTTAGAGGGACAAATGATTTCAATAAATCAGAGCAGCATATGGATCAATATGAATTCTAAGAATGAAATCATCTATAATATATTTCAGCTTCTTTTTAAGGATTCTCAGGTAATAATTTGTGGGAGGTAGCATCATCCGAAATTTAACAGTAGTCATTTATGTTAAAAGAAAGGATTTATGATAGGTATATTTTTATTCATGAAATAAGATAAATTAGAATTATCCATCATTACTGTCTACAAGAGTTTGGTTTATTATAATTTATTTTATAGAGTATTCTGTAGGAAATAGAGTTGGCTAACACGTTTTATTATTAGATTCAGATCATTTTTAGTCCATAAAGAGAAACTGCCAAAAATACAACGTTATGAAAGACTTTTGTAATCTATTAAGAAACTTTCATTTTAATTGTTCTTACTTTTCGTATGTGCAAAGTCAGGTTTAAAATATCAATTCTAAAGTACAGTTCTGAATTATATTGTCACAGGTCTGCTCACTTAAAATATCAAATCAAAACTTTGCTTACTATGAAACAACAGTGAGATACAAACACAGTGATGTTTTTCACTGGCAATAGTTTGCATAGATTTTGATCTCATGATGCTAAAGATCACCAACATGAAGTGTTATTGACTTGCTCACTAATTGAAACAGGCCTTTTTGAATACCTATCATGTGTCTGAAACTGTGCAAGGAACTCTTAATAAAAAAAAATAAATGAAAATAAAAATCATTGACTATGATCATATTCAGAAAGGCTTTTGTGGGCTAGAAAAAAAAACTACACAGAAATAACAGACATATATGTCCACAAAGCACATCTATTATAGTGAATTATAGTAATTACACATTAAATAATGCATTTAGAATTCTGGTTTTTCTAACACAAGGTTAATTCTTTTGAACAGAAAATAGAGATGATTATTCTGAGCAAGGACTATAAAGTTCAAAGACATAAAAAGGTGGAAGAACAGAAGTGATTCTAAGAAACACAAAATATTTCACATTATTTGAAGAAGTATTTAATTTGCTGAAAAAAGAAGTAAAGAAACAGTGGCAAGAAGATAAGGAATTATCAGTAGTCAAATAGATTTCTGTGGTATTTGTTGCCATGGTAATATTTGCAAATTGAGTATTATCATTTGTAGATAATATGAAACTCACTAAATTTTTCTGAGAATAAAATTGAGATAACATTTAATTTCTACTAGAATGTTGGATACTTGCCATTAGTAGTTGTATAGTATATACCAGCAAAATTTGCATAAATATAAACTAAATATTTATTCTGCTCAAAAGCAAAGCAATTATTGTTTTAGGAAAATTCAGGACAAATCATTAATGAAGGAAAACAGGGGAGATAAAAGTTTAGAACTACAACACTTCGGTGAAAAATTCTGTAAGGTAAATATCAAATCTCTGTTATGTAGATAAAGATGTGATATGTATTTAAAATATGTACAGGAGGAATTGATAGAAATGCAAAGAACAAATTTCTACCTGGAAGTTGAGTTAATGATAATTCTTTATAACAGCATCAATACTATTTCTTTATTAATACTTTGAAATTATTTAGACACTTAAGTACTTTACTATACTAAGAACAATATTCTTAATAAATAACCATTGCTCTTCGTTGCATGTTGTATATTATTCAATCCTTGCAAAAAACCCTCTGAAAGAGATGTATTATTAATTCCATTCTATTCCCAAAACACAGAAATTAATATTTAATGAGCTAATAAATGATGAAAATGGAACCCCATCCTCTGTCTGACATATCTACAGAGATTGAATTATTTTATCCTACTTTACTGCCTCTGCATTTTTCATTCAGTCTTTGTTGCTGTTGTGTTTTTGTTTTGATATGTTTTTCTGAGCTTAAAATTTAAAGAGCCAAATTTCAAATCCTCCTTAATTTCTATTTGTAGTTTACAAATCAATAAATTAATAAATCTCTGTTACTATTGAAGCAGATTATATTTCTAGAGTCTAATTTTGGGGATAAATTTAAAATACAGAACATTTTCAATGATTTTGTAATGTTAGTGGGATTATTGTTTGTTTGCAGTCTGTATATTAATCACTCCTTTCCTTGTGGCTTAATACCTCCTATGGACTTCTTGGAGTCATTTATGTTTTTAATCTCATTGTTCATAATTTTTCTACTTTTTAAGGGTGGATTAACTACAGAACAGAGGTACCATAAATGATGTGACACATTTATTTTTTTAAGTACGTCAGATTAAAGAATTATAGGGCACTAATATCTAATTTATAGAAATATATTCTTAGGAACATTTTTACTTTAGTTTTCCATAATTTAAGTCTGTTCATAGAGTACTGTATATGCATTATTACTATATACTGGTATATATTAATAGAATAAACTATATTAGTATACATTGAAAATATGATAGATGTACTAAAGAGAAATGGCTACAAAAGACAAAGACCCAATTTATAGGATGCAAATTACTATATCTTGACTCAACAGAAACTGTGAGAGTTCATGAGATGGTTTCTAATAGCATGCTTTTGCCATGTAGTCACTGCCTCTCATCATATGGATTAATGTGTAACAGTGCCCTTCCCCGTGCAAACACTGCTCATTCCACCAAATCTTCAGATTCTAAAGATAAATGTTTAAAAAAGATTTTTGAAAATATAACTCCTGACAGATTACACAACAACAAATTTTTTAAAATAATTTGTAAAAGTAACAATAATGTCATGCACATAACATCTTCTGATATTCTACAATGAGGCTAACCCATTATGACGACCTCCGCTCTCATCCTAACTCCTTAAGTCTCGAATCAGTGAGGCCTTCCAGCAGTGGAACGTAAGGAATTGATATTTTTTCCGATGGCTGATAACAAGGTAAGATGAAACAGAGTGATGGGTAGAGAATGAGAGATGGCCAGTCAAGACTAGAATAGATTAATGTATCCCAAGTGCAGGAGAAGGTAGGTAGAACATAAACAGAAAAGATAGTAAGATATAGGAAGAAGCAGTCAGGGGTCTAATGTCTATTCTGCATAAAATCGGAACCAACATCTCTATTTCCTTCTCTCTCTCCTTCTCACCTTATTTCTCCATTTCTCTCTTCCTTTCCTGAGAGGAAATACAGAACTATGATTTATCACACAAATTTGGAACAAAATTATCTCTTACAAACTTGGATAAATATGTAAACTCTTTCAGTTTTCTCATTCATAAGATGGGTAGATCATAATATTCCGAGCTGTTGCTGTAGTTAAATGAGGTAATATTAATAAAATACTTAGGAAAAATATCTGGAAATAACAGGCATAACATGAAAATTAAACATATTATTTCATGCTTTTTTATCATTCAGATTTTTTTTAACTTTCCTTGAGATTTCTGAGTATTCAAGACAATTCCTATCAATTTTGCTACCTGAACAAGTAATGTTGCCTAGGAACTTATAGCTTAAGGACAACTAACAACCAAAATATTTGATTTCTTATTTCCATAAATCATGTGAATGTGAGCAAGTCTAGATAATCTCCCTTATGTTAAGATTTTGGAAGTCCCGGAGTATGGCTGTGTTCCCTTCACAAGACTTTTTCTTTTTATCTGAAGCTTCTATTATTAGAGAAAAATTTTAATGCATGGGATGCCATTATATATCTGTTCAAATAGAGCCCTTTTGAGAATAAAATGACATTTTATGAATAATTATATTGGCACAAGTGTGAATACAAACGTTATTGGGAAAATCAATATATAAGACCTGATCACTCTAAAATTAAATCTTTCTATCCAGAGGTTCCTGCTAAAACTCTAATGTAAGGACAACCAAATGTACTCACTTATTTAAATAATTTATCAGATTGACTCCCAGTGAGAACCTGAAAGGAGTGAAATAAATAATAGGTAAGCCTTAGTCTGCAGTAGAGAAGTTTGGTAAAAATAAGTTTTTTGTAAAAATATGGAGCGGTGGTTCCAATTAGAGGTAAGTTCAATTAAGGGGATTATGTAAGAGATCCTGAAAGAAAGGCTACAGTGAAGGCTCATGAAAAGGGGAGAAGGAAAGGAAATAATCCTGAAATATGAGAGCCTGAAGTTTATCTTCACCTCTTTAAAATTTAGCCTAGAGCAGACGTCTGATTGGCAACTCGCTAACCAAGATCTGTCTCTAAGTCCAGGCCTCATTTTAACTGTATTTTCAGATTCATGTCTCTCAGATTCAGTGCTTGAATGAGTTCTTTTCTAAGTAGGTTAACTAATTTGTATTTTATGCAACACATTTTAGGTCAGGTCTGAGGAACTCAAATTACTTTCCTCATTTAAACTGCCTTCAGGCATGTACTCATATGTATTTCCTGATAAACTTATACTTCTCATAGCCTTATTTAAAGATCAAAAAAAATTTCTTTTAAGAACTTGGTTTAAAATAATGATGAAGAGAGAAAGAGAGAGAGAGAGAGAGTGTTGTTCCACATATTTTACTTCAATACTTCAAACTGAAATTGACATTATGAATATTAATCACCTCAGATCAGGGAAAAAACATAAAACAAGATAATACAAGTGAGAAAATAGTGGGAGAGTTGACAGAATTTTGTTTATTTCTAAGACTATTTAACTTACATCTCCTCAGACTCTGAAAGAAAAGTTGCATCAGACCAATTAAACAAGCAAGGGAGATTTTATTCAAGATTATCACACTTGGAGAGGGAAATTGAATTCAACTCCACTGAAACAAAAGACAATGTGATTTTAAATAGCCCTAGTTAGATAAAGCAAGAAAACTGGAGGATATTAGGTCGAGGTTAGTCAATGTGCTTAAATTTGTGTTTGCTGCCTGTCGCTGATGTTAAACTCCTACCCTCCCACAAAGAGTGGGAGGTACAGACTCTGTCTTTCTTGATTACATTTCAGAAGAATGTTTCTCAGGTCCCTGAGAAAGAAATTTCTGGATTGCAGAGGGTTCACATCTCAAAGAGTCAAAGAGTTTGCAATTGCAAGCTTTATAAAGTAAACGCTCTGAAAAATACAAGGTCATAGGGCAAGCGTGGAGAAGCAGCCTGTCTAAAGTTCAGTTAATTGTTGGGAATTAGAAGGCCATCATGATGACAACTGTTTGTTGTGTGCTTAAAGGATAAACTAAGTATTTATGGGTTTTTATTGACTTATATTCACTCTTCGATGGACTAGAAAAGTAGAAGGATAAGAGGGGCCAACAAATGCAAGTAAGCAAATTATCACATATTAAAAAACTATTACAATTTTTATATAACTATAATGCTGTCTGATTGCTCCTGAAAGGACTTCCCTTTACAAGTTGTTAAATCAACTTTTGTTCACTGCCTGTATCTACAACTTTAATCTATTGTCTATTAATACCAGTGTGGCTGTTTTTATGAATACATAGACACACTGCAATAAACCTCTCATGAAAAAAATATCTGACTCAAGAAAACAAAGCAGACAAATATTTCACTAAAAGGATACAAACTAAAGCTTTCACAGACTTTGAGAATAAAACATTCATAATTAAAAGGAATTTGACACTACAGAAAGGAGTCCTAATATAGAAACCAATCAAAAAGAATACCGAAAATAAATTAGCATCTGTTCCATATGCAAGATTTGATTCTAAACTAAATCATGACTATAATTTTGAAATTTTGTATGAAAATGTTACATCAGAATCACATACGTTGAATTCAAAAAAAACTAGGCACTCTGCAATCTAACTTTGCATTTTATATTAATCAAATAATGTCCAGTTTCACTTATGGCTGTAAATAGTCATATGTAACAAAAATAACATCAAAGTACTTTTACTTCGAAATTTTTAAAGAATCAGGCATAAGATCTGTCCTCTTATATTTTTATTGAGTCAAAATAAATATTTATAGAGTACCTATTTTGTTTCCTGAACTAATATAGATCCTTAGGGAATATTAAGTAATGACAAATTTCTACCTCATATTCATCTTTTCTTATAAGCTCCCAGTTGTGCTTAAAAATTAGACTAATATTTACTATACAAGATATAGTGAGTATTGAATTACAGAATTACACACTGTGATAGATTCACAAAAAAGTCAAATGCGATTCACCTTAGAAGAAATGAATCTCTGCCCTAAAAGTATATTAGGTCTTTCCTTCAGTGATATAAGCAATTTGAATTCACTCCATTATTGAGCTTCTAACTTATATCTTCCATTGTACTAGTAGCTAGAGATACGAATATGATGCCTATCTGAGACTAACCTCTCATTTTGAAACAGGTAATTCAATATAATTTGATAAGCATAGGAATAGACTTATAGGGAATAAGGTCTTTGCATAAAAAGTAGGGATATCTTTCTCAGATCAGGGATAGAAAAGTGTTAAAAATTGTTTCTCATTAATTTCTCAACTAAATTAAAAAGTATGTATTTATATTGTTTTTCTAGTTGACAGAACATAAATATAAATAAAGGAATTGAACTTGGAGCAACGTACCTTCAGAGCAATAATAAATAGCTGACATCTTCCATAGTGGACACTCAAGCTGAGATTAAATCTTACATTTATGGGTGAATAAATGAATGAAACAATAGCATCTGTTGTCAACTTGAAGACATATTTGAATGATAACATATAATTTGTGAGACTAGTTCTTGCAAAGATGAGGCTAGAATAGAAGATAGAAGGCATGCCACTGATGTCTACGGGTGCCAAATTAAAAGAGTGAATCTAGATTATGATCTGATGGAGAAAGATGAGTCAATGGGCTATCAAAGTAGTCTATCATTAAGTGATTAACTTTCAATTCTATCCACACATTGGAGGAAAGTTTCTATAAAATAGCTAAGCTTTATGAAAATAATTTCAGGAAGTTTTCAGAAGTTTCCAGGGTATAACAGAAAGGAAAAGGAATTTCAATGATCAGTGTACCAGAGTTGAATAAAACTGAACAGTCATGTGGTGAGACTATGATACTGAATGGTAGATAGGAGAAGGAGGAGATGTTGCTTTCCTTTCCTTGATGATGAGGCCTATAATATAGAAGATGAGTTTGGGATTGACCTCAAAATTCTGCAAAGTGGTTCACACTCTTCTTAGCTGATGAACTAATAGTGTCCAAGTCACAGAGGCTGTTTTCAGCAGCTTTGAAACAAAGGAAATCATCTTCTAATCCCAGGATACATCTGTCACACACTCATTGCACTGACCTATAGAATCTCCAGTGATTATCTCCTTATCTCTTTGCCACAAAAGGCCTACAGTAGATCTTTTTTAACGCTGACCTCTCCAGCCACAACTTCAGTACTTACTATGCTTAGAGGACCACTACAGCTTTGTGGGTTCTAGGGGCTGCATCCCTGAGCACCTTACTGCCCTGCTTCTGCCCCAGTGAGCAGAGATTGGTGCTGCTGGAGAACTTGAGCCCTGCAAGGAGTATCCAAACACGGACATTGGAATCAGATCTTTGCCTCTTGAAACCAATACTTCTCCTCCTCTGTCTGATGTTAACTTCTGGAAACTGTCAAATCAGAGCAAAGGACTTTGACTCAAAAACCTTGGAACAGGAAATAGAGTGTCAGATTTTACAGGTCATTGAAAGAAAAGATTAGACAAATTCTTATAGCAATTAAGCATACTTGTTAAGATTACTGGCATCTACTACATGTCAGGCATCCAGTTATCTTATGCATATTAATTATTTTCATTCTTGCAACAACTTTAGGGAATAGGTATTAACATTTCTTCAGTTTTGCTCTAGGGAATTTAGTACAGAGCTGATGAACAACTGATTCAGGTTATACAGGTAGTAAATTTAGACCTGGGATAGAAACCCAGGAGGTTGATTGAAAACACCATATTTTGAATAATACCCTTTGCTTCATGTGGAAGAAACTTTAGACTACCTTTTGTCAATACTTAAAGGCTATTGAAGTATTGAAGTGAAAAAGAAGAAGCTTACCTTCTTCTATTAAAGCAATTACTTTACGTCAAAATTGAAACAGAAAATACATAGTTGGTTTTAATCGTGTGAACCCTATACCTTGGAAGACTCATATCCTCTCTTCATGAGTTTAGAGACTTGATATATGTTCCAAATCATACATGAATAATATCTTTGCTTCATTGTTAAAATGAATAAATAATAAACAATACAAGTATTGTAAATTATGAGTGCTGATGGAAGATTTCAGAATAGCAATGGAGATCTGGTCCTCAACCCTGTTCTCCATACAATATGGGATTCATTGTGCTTTAAGGAATTTACTCTGCTCTGTCACATACAGCAGTGACTTGGGTTATGTCAGTATATTATAACCAGCACTGCTGCAAGATCTGTAAGCATAAAGTACACCTTGCTCTGCAATAAATTTTCCACATATTGTGAGGAAGTCAGCAGTATAGTTGAACTCAGGCTGGTGGTAAAGAGACTGGTTTTGTCAACTGTGACTATGACAGGCAGTAAAACTAGAGCAATGCTGCTGCTCAGGGTACATGACATTTCCTAAAACAAAGAAAACTGAAAAGGATATAGTATTCAAAGACAAGAGTGAATATGACATCTGGCATACTCTGCAAACTGGAGATCATCCGTGCTTCCCTTCTTTTACTTCTCTTCCTCTTGTCTTTCTATGTCTATTCTCATTCGTAGTGTAGTCCTTAAATCAACAGTTTCTAATCAGGTACCAGGTCATGAAACCCTAAGAATACATGTGTGTACATATTTAAGTTTTTTTTTAAATAAAATATTTCTCCTTGAAAAGTTCATCTTTTTTGTTTCAATTTACTTGTAATTTTGACATATTTTTTTCAGATTTATCCATTTATAATAAATTACCAAATGATAGATCTTTAATCTCAGGTTTTTGTTCAGCATGCAGACACTTTTTAAATCATACCTCATGTTTTCCTTTGTAATTTATTAACAAAGAGAAGAATAGCTTTCAGCACTGGAAAGAAAATCTATCTTTATCCTCTGCTGACCTGCATTGTATTAAGCACAGCAAATTTGAGAAAATAATTAAACAATGTAAGTCAGTGTTTTTAAATAAAGTAGCTTCTACTAGTCAGTTTTTATTTGAGAAAAAATATGTCACTTTTTTTAGGAGTAATAAAATATAGGTCAATATTTACACTTGCATGTCTACAAGGAAATGTATTAGAAAGAAATCTAATTGCTTCCATATTTTTTCTTTGAAAAAGATTTGTGTATTTCAAAGTGTTATAATCTGAAGACATTTTCTTTGCTCTCAGTTATAAGCTTAAAATAAAATAAATATACTTGTAAAGTTAGCTACGATGTATTTGTAGGTTTTAATGATGTACCATATATTCATATCACCCCCTTTATTTTTGGGCACAAAGGGTATACATGCCCCCACAACCCTGAAGTAAGTAGTGTCATATATTTTTCTATGAACTATGAAATATGCCTGCAATTTATAATCTTGCTCTTGCCTCCTTTTTGTAGTAGTTATAAGGTTAAAGCAATCCAGAATCCTGTGTCATAAGATGGAAGATAACTCTTGTCCTGTAGAACCACTCCAACTTGGCATAGCATAGCATGAATAAGAGATCAACGTGGGTTAGTATGCCACTGAGATACTGGTGTTTCTTGTAATCAAAAAAAAAAAAAACAAAACAAAAAACAGGCTATTCTGAGAGGGGAAGAAAATTAAACCACTTCATACTTAATTAAATGTTGCATGAAAATCTGAAGTATAACAGCTACATCTCTTAAGGCAACTATATATGACTGGCATCAACAAATGAGCGAATTAAAAATTATATACACATACATCCTTGAAAAACACTTTAAGATACAGCCAATAACAATCAGCATAATGTGTGACTATTCTAATTTAAGAGAAGTGAATAAATTCAGAGAAAGTACAGAATCAAATTGCATTCATTTCATGCATAATGAGCTAAACACACATACACATGCATACACTTCTCTCACACATTTTTTTCATTTCTAGTAACTAAATTAAGGGTCATATTAATTTCAGTAAATGGTGGTAGATCTGTGTGTGTGTGTGTGGGTGTGTGTGTGTGTGTGTGTGAGAGAGAGAGAGAGGAACAGAAACGCAATAGGCCAATTTTAATATTGCGAATAACTCTTAATCATATTCCCATACCTAGAAACTGTATTCATATATATAACAGAATTCTCATTGATAACTTCAAATTTGAAATTCAGCAATCTTCATGGATATTCTCATTACTTCTCTCTCGTAATTAGGCAGTAAAAAACACATTTATGTGAAAGAAAACGATAAGACATAGAAAATGAACAATTAGTACAACTCTCTTAGTCAAAACTCCAGAGTTACATTGAGTTATAAAGTCAAAGTCATGCAATGTGTAATGGAACAGAATATATATATAGTCCTAACTTAATAAATATTTAACAAATATGCAAAAGGAAAAATGGAATTGTATCCCTTCTATTACAATAGGTACAAAAAGTAACTAAAAATGGACCAGACATCTAAATGCATGCACTAAATTATGAAGTACCTGAATGAAAACATAAGATTATGTTTTCTGACCTTGGTTTCTTGGATATGACACTGAAACAATAGCAATAAAATTAGAAATAGATAAATTGGAATCCAAAAGCTTAAGATATTTATGCACAAAAGAACACCATCAAGAAAATGAAGAAACAATCTACAAAATATGACAAATATTTGCAATTCATATTTCTGGCATAGAGCATATATTATACATAAAAAATTAATTTCTAGTTTTCAGAATTTAGAAAGTACTCTTTCAACTCAAGAACAACTTCAAACAAGACAAATAATCTAATTCAAAGAAGAAAATTCCTTAGAATTATTCTCTAATGAAGACATAAATGGCCAATAAACAAATGGATAGATGCTCAACTTGATTAGCAGTATTTATATGCAAATCTACCATCCTTCCTTACAAATTTTTGGATAGGATTCTTTAGCTTTCTTTGGTGAAATCTTTCACTTCTTTTTTTTTTTTTTAACTTTACATCTATATAGAATCACGCCCCATTTTCTTTAACTCAAAATCATAAGGACATAGATGTACATAGAAAAAATACTCACTCACTATTAAGCTATAAAGACCTGCTCTGAATACCATGACATTATGGCCTGAAGGTTTTGATGATTAGCTCTTCTGATCAAGGCCTTGTACCAATTCCACAAGTACTTAGTAGTAATACTCAAATGAGATAAATTTGAAATGTGGTGAACCCAATGGAAGTTAGTGTGGGAAATGCTAAACAGATTCTTTATAACAAAATTTTGCATTTTATGTTGTGTAGGAGACAGAAATAGAAGATAACAGAGAAGATTTATAATTTATGAGTTATGAATATAATCAAATGAATTTTAAATGCTGACATTTTCCATTAAACACACACAGTAGAGGCAAAACAGAAGTTTTATATTTTCCTAATATCACTGATTCTTAGATTTGAGATTTTAACATGATTTATAGACTATAAGATTTTTTTGGAAAAAAATAGAATAAATCACCACAATATACCTCTATCAGTGTATAAAGACATTTCTAAAGTCAACTAGAGTTGACCCATTATTTTTATATTTAGTGAATTTCTCATAGACTTATTAACCAAAAGAAGTAAAATAGAATAGCTAATCTGGCATCCTTTAAATAGCATTTCTTTTTAACTGTTTACTTTCTTGCTCTCACTTTCTTTCAATTTTCTCAGCTAATCAGTTCCTACTTTTTTTTTTTAATTCAGTTTGAATGACCTAGCATTTAGAACTTAAACATAATTTATAACCTCTCTGGAGTAGCCATCTTGCAATCATGTGTTGGCAATTAATCTGCAGATTATTAATGACCCTGGATGCATATAACCTTAATTAAAAATGTTCTTTGGCATAGAGAAATGAGAGTAATAAGAAATGGAATTCCAATGAAGTTATAAAAATGAATATTTTGGATTACAATGCTGGTTTTCTTTTAAATAAAGGAAAATAATCTTATTGAATACTAAAAGTAATGCATATATATATAAAACGGTTATACACAATTCATATATAAAATATAGTATGCATGTAATATATTCTGTATTTATGTATGTATACAATATAGTACATATTATATACATATAATGTTTGCATGCATATTTATTTGCAAATAAATAAATATGCCTATTTTTGTATAGCAAGAAGTTATATTCTGCTTTTTTAATGCTGGAGGAGAAGGAATGCCATATGCATGGGATTAGGAAGACTTTCTTAAATGAGGGAGGATGTTCTTTTTGGATTCCTGACATCTTTTGATGGGAAATTAAAAAATAGGAAGAGGAAAATAGATCGGATTACCACTTCTGTGCTCCCTGACTAAAGTATAATTTTAAGAGTTTTTCCTTGAAGTAGACTGCAACTTGCTTGATATTTATATTGTACTATAATTTCTTAGACCGGCCATAGTTTTGAGCAGAGTTCAGGACTTCTTGAGAAGCAAACCTATGATGATTAAATGCTTATAATGGAAACAGATGGGTCCTAAGTTATTCATTAGGTCCATGAAGAAATGAAGACAACCCTATTTTTTTGAAAGTGCTTATAAGCTTCTCTCTACCCAAAACACACACAAACACACACACACACACACACTAAGAAACAATTCTAAATAGATCTGTTATCTAAAGACATCAATTTTCTTCCTATAATCAAAATTTTGAAGGACAATAGTACAGATCTTCCTTCATTTACATGAGGTTAAGTCTTTATAAATCAATTGTGGACTGCAAATATTCTAAGGGAAAATACACCTAATAAACATAACTTACCAACAATGTTGCTTAGCCTGATTTACCTTAGGTGGGCTCAGACTATTAGTCTCTAGTGCATTAGAGAATATCAGTTGTTAATCCTCCTGCCTGTGTGACTGAATCTCCAAATCAAATTTTATTCTATTTCATTGTCTATATCAAAATAAACAAGTAAGAGATCAAGAGATCAACTGGAATAAATGATGAAAGTACCCTATGTCCAAGCTGCTTATCTGTATACAAATGTTCATAAAACAAGCTTCACTATCACCACAAGCAAGACCACCAGATTTCATCGTCCCTTCAACATACCTAAGGTGACTTCCCTCCCTTAACAGGGAAACAGAGCTGCAATACTTTATTTTCCTTCCTAATTCAGTAAATCCTTTTGATATCCATCACTTGCTTAACAGTTACATAAACATACTTAATTTTCCCCTGAATTGTCAGTTTTGTCATCAGATTGCCTTCCTTTACTATTGACATTTACCATATTCTTTAGAAACTGATCCTTTTCTCCCAATCTCCACAGAGTGATTTTGCTTATATGTGCGCATATATATATACATATATATATATATATGTTTTTTAAAGAGAGGAAGGAAGGGAGAGGAGGAAGAATCATTTAAGGAAGGAACAAAGGAAAGCAGAAAAAATTTATTTAGTTAGTTATTTAGTTGTTTGGTTTTAGTTTTTCAACCCAGTTAAAGGTCTTGAACCTAGGTCCTTGGGTTTTATGTGGTTCACATAGTTTTTCAGCAGTCTGAGTCACAATGGTATAGTGATTTTATTAGTGTGTGTGTGTGTGTGTGTGTGTGTGTGTGTGTGTGTGTGTCTGGTATTCTTTATATCTTTTAACCTATCAATATTTCAAGGCAATTTGACCTATTTTCTCTTCACACTCTTCAATTTTCCATTAAATACTGGGTAATTCCAAAGAGAAAAAGCTTCCTCAAAAGTCTGGCTTTTTTGGCAAATTTAGGAAGTCAATTTTGATTAGATACCACAATTTAAAAAAAATTCTCTTTATGTAGGCCATTACTTAACACTGAAGATATATTAACTTTGACTTGGAATGAATGAATATTCTGATAAAGAAAATCCCTTTATATAATCATTAATTTTCTTTTTTTAATTCACTTTAAAAGCTAGTATTTTATATCAGATATGGTTGAATTACAATGGAATATGATACCTGTGAGAATTTTACCTTTTTTCATATGTGAGGGAGAAATCTTTTAAGAGGTGTCTCACAAAATTTGACCCAGTAAGCCTGAGGTCTCTCAAGAGCCTGCAGTATTATTAGAAAGCAGAATAATGATGGAGAAGAGAGGATGGGAGGGGAGAAAATGTAGAACTGGCCCTTAATTGCCTGTCAGATCCCATAATGGAAACAGTAGCTTGACTACGTGTGTGATCAACAGCAAAATTTAAGAGTATATTGGTCCTTTTTTGACTGAGTTGTTTTGCATCAGAATTCATTCACAAAGGGTAAAATAAATTACAAAGAACACATATGTGTTAGTGCCGTCATTATAAAAGTAAAATGGAGAACTGACTTCCCTACCCTGCCCCTGTACAATTATTAAGTTAAATAGCCCATATGTATCACCAATCTTGGGAAAGATCCATTTTTATGGACCGATCTTCATTTGACCCTCTCAATAAAAGTTGACTTTTACTGTATTATCATTCACATTTTATAGAGAGGAATTAAAGCTCAATTAAATTGAGAAACTTACAACAACTGCTAGACATTTGAATAGAAATCAAGTCCTCTTTCTATGATTTATGATTTAGAATTCTAAAGAATACGTAGCCTATAAATTCTGCTGATTGACCTATTCATGAACCACACCTTCTGGCATAGAACCACAAGGCAAATGTCAAACAGTTAATGGAATGGAGTCATGTATTCACTTTGTCCCTCACAGCTCTGCTTCAGGGTTGCAAAGTGATGCTTAGCAAAGCTTTAGGTATGCTGATAGGAAAATCTAAAGTTGAGGAGACAGAGGAGAATTTTCTCTTTTTTTCTTTACTATGTTTCTAGTGCTTAGATCAAGCCTCCTCTCTATCTGACACTCAATATGAGTCGCTTAAATAAAGACGGGACATAGACCACATCGTAGATCCATTCTATTTATTTCTTGCAAGAGTAACAAGCGACAGAGTAGAAAACATGATCAATAGCGCTTATCTCTTTTCAGCAGGATTTCCCTAGCCTTCCACTCAAGTATTCCTCTGACATACTTACTCTCAGCATCTAGCCAGGACTGTACTTGGAAGTCATATTTGACTGCCAGACACACACACAGGAAGGGATTTAACAGAATTGTGTACATTTGTTTATCCCCCTTTCCTCTTCAACACACTATTTTACCCCTGTAGGTGTTTTCAAAAGAGCAATGCAAATATTGTGCAGCACATAACATACCCATAATTGGTATTTATAGCATGATGCATTCATTATCACAAGCCCAAATCATAAGGAGGTTTTAAACTAACCACAGATAATCACATTTCATTGTGAGAAGATAATTTTTCCCAAAATAATAGTAACAACAATTACAAGAAAAATATAACAGGATCTGATTCAGACAAAAATAGCTCATAATGAACAATTTTACTTATATCTCAATATTCAAAAATTTATTTCATAATTATTTTCTGTTGGAATTTCATGATTGTTTTATAGTTTTTTAATAATAGTTTAATGTTACTTCCATAAAATATATCGGTTTATTAAATATAATAATGAACAGGAATCTATAGTTAGCTTTAAAAAAAAGCTTGATGATGATTTTAGAAATAGTTTATAAGTATTACCTTTCAGAAGAATAAGCAAATATTAGGAGACCTTTTCTCTCTGAAGACATAGCCTATTTGCCTGATTCAGAAGAAACATGCACTGATGCAATTAAAGGAGGGAATTGTTCCCTATCTAAATATATGAAGCACACATACATTCCAAATGAACTTCTTAAAGTAAGTGGCCAGATTTAATCAGCTTAAAGAACTCATTCAAAATTGTTTGCCAATCTTATCATTGTGTAGTTTTGCTAGCTAAATTATTTTATGCTGTAATAAAAGCAGTCTCTTGGGTGATGAAGTTCATTAAGTTTATATTCAAGAGGTTAAAATTTCAAATGCTTCTAAACACTAGGTCTCTGCTGAACTAATTTTAAAAAAGGCACAAGCTGAACACTCTATTTAGATAGAACAAAACAAATACTATAAGAATAGAGATTTGTTGAGAAATTTTTGAATCAATCCAAAGTAGATGGTTACTGGAGAGAGAAAAAGAGGAAATTAAAAGGAACAGGTGTGCAATAACATCAGGCCAAGCGACATTCAAGTTGTTGAAAATAGCATGAAATACATTGTTAGTAATGAAAATAAGAGCTTTTCTATCTCCATGTCTTCCTCTGACTTGCATTCTACCATCCTATCCTGCTGAATGAGGCTCTACTAAGTTTCTAAGTGAGAAGTAACCTAAGTAGTGATTGCCTGCATGGACTCAGACAATTCACATCCGATGGTTTATCTCAACACAGTGTTGCTGTTATGGATATATAGCTACTACACTGGGTAATCTACACTGGGTAAAATCAAACATTCTTTGGTTTTCTGGTCATTGATAGATTTTTTTCTTTTTATTTATGCTTGATTTGGTCTTTTTTAAAACTTAAATTTATTTTAATGTTATTGAAGTAATTACCTAAGAGAGGTTTAAGGTGTTCATCACTTCAAATCAATATCTACATATACCATGTTGAATTCATCACCAAGAGTTGAATTCCATCCTTCATTCTATAGCTGACCCCTTCTACCTCATCAGTCCAACCTTCCCCCACCTTCCCCACATTTTCCCTGATACTTTGTCTTTTGCTTTCGTTGATGAGACCAGCTAGTTCCCTAGCGAATGAGAGGTCCTAGGCATTCACTATTCTGTTTATCTGGCAATTTATTAAATGATTACTAATGAACAACTACTAAGTTATAGGCTCTGTACTAGGTGATGGGAGATGATCATGAATGAGACAGCAACCTGCACCCTAAGGAGTATGAAAGCACAGATATAATGAAACATTTTCATTGCATTGTGGGTCTTGCTACAGAAGGACTAGGCATAAAAAGTTGGGGGAAAACAGGAAATACCAGATATCAAGTTCAATCCCATGTATGAGAGGACTCCTTCTGAAGTATATCAACTGAAACCTGTTGTAGGAATAATTTTCCAAGAGAAAGGAAAATATGAATTTGAGGGCATTCCAGGCAGTTAAAAAGAATGTGCAATAATAGGTCAGCACTAGGAAAAATCATTATATTCCTGATTTTGCCCCTTATTCAGGGTGACAGATATGGAAAAAAAAAAAAAAAAAAAAAAGACAGTGAATGATACAAGAGAATAGTGGGACAGTGGGGGGAGTGGTGAAGAAAAAAGAGGTGAACCTTTCAGTGAAACTGTCAAAGAAAAACAAACCCAAACTAAGGTAAGGTGAGACTTCTTTCCAAAACATTATTGCAATGAAAGCAGCTCAAATACAAAAACAAAAACAAAACAAAACAAAACAAAAAGTCCCTCTTTTTAGGGAAGGATAAGCAAGGATAGCAGGAACATTGAGGGAAAATTGGGTTAGTGAGTAAGGGACCCAGACAGCATGATGGGGCAATTCAAGCAGAGCGTTTTTGAGCCCAGTGATTTCACGAGTTGTTCATAGCATGTGTTTAGCACTTTTCGTGCTTACTCAAAGTCAACGTTCAGGAAGAAGTCAAAGTTTAGAGATGTATGGGCGAAAAAAGTGCCCGAGTAAAGTTTGGTCAGGTCAATTTTGTGGTAAGGAATAAACAATTGTGAACTTAGACAAAGCTCAAGTTACTTGTGTGCTCAGTAGTTGCCAACCAGTTCATGGAACCAAGTCCTATTCTCCATGCAGCTTTTCAATAGGGAGTTCTTCCTCTCCGAAAGGTCAGACTTCTAAGGCCCAGAGAGCCACCATCTAAAAGACTTTGTTCACCTTGACACAATTATGAGTTTGAAAGTTCACACTTCGCTAACACAGTGCCCTAGAAATTGTGATTCCCACAGTGACAGCCTGCCTTCCATATACCAGGAGATGGGATGTTAGCTTCCTTCAGCTCCCCCACACCCTTCGCTGCTGAATCACCAGCCTAACAAGCCACATTGGAGAAAGCCATGCTCAGATCAGCTTCTTATGCGTCTCTGAAGCTCTATCTTATTAAATAACTGTAATCTGAGCATTTGGGGAGACTCTAGCAAGATTCTTTCTGCCTGCCATAATTATGGCAGGATTAGTGTTTTTAACAGGAAAAAAGAAAGCTTTGTACGCACTGCAATGTGGTGATTTCATGTCTTATATATGCGTTTTCTATATTGGCCCGGATATTGCTGAAAAGAAGATCTAGGAAAAAAATCATCTTCTTCAAGAGTTACATTTCTTTGTATTAGCTATTAAGGTGAAATTACATTTCAAACTGAATTATTCAGGTCTGATATGAATCTTGAAGTCACATTTTGTCCAAACCTCAGGCTATACCTCAGGATAAGATATTCAAATTTTGGTTAAGTACTCAACAAAACATAAAACTCACAATTTATTCTGAGTAAGTTTTTAAGTGTAGAGCATTTTGTAGAAGTAAGGTAAATTTTACAAGTCTAATTTATCTTCTATAATTTTAGCAGGATTCATTCTGAGTAGAAAAACAATGACAGAATAATAGGCCATATTTTTTTTAAATTCAGTTTTGTCACTGCACACTATGGCTAAACTAGGTTAACAAAATATTGCCTAGCGGAGGAACACTGCCTTAATGATCAAGTAAGAAGAAATTGTAATTAGCTCTGAAAAACTTTTACATTATTAATTTACTTAGCAAACGACTTCTTCCTGAAGAAAAAAAAGAAAGAAGAAATCTCTTCTGTTTCACACTCATCCCCGCAATTAGGAGTTCCAGACAGTCTGCCAATTTAGTCAAGCCTGATACATTCATATATGAGACAAATAAGGATCTGCAAACTAAATATCAATTTGTTGCAATTATGATTAAAGATAGTTGATATTTTTCTTGCCTTTTTATTTGAATTTTGCTGAGGGTAAAAAAAAATAAAACTGAGTATATCCTTTTTTTTTTCTTTAACCTCAAGGCTGTAAAAGAAGTTGTTGCACAGCTTCCAATAAAAAGAGAAAAAGTCATTTGAGGAGAGAAACCAGGACAGAACCATCACTTCCTGAGGCAGAGACAAAGAAGAAGCCCGCTCTCAAGGCCAAGGACAGAGCAGGGAATTGGCCCACAGCAGTGGTCCAAGAAAGGCAGCTAGGAAACAATAGGAAGTAGATGCTCTTACCTGCATCTCCACTTCAGCTACTGTCTTCTTTGAAAAATCTCATCGGGAAATAAATTGATAGAAAGAATGAAGAAATAAGACTGGAGGTGCCATTGATACGATTTCAAATGATACCATAAAAGAGGCTGATTTCTGTATGATGCTTGAAAACGTCACCCATCAGTAGAAATGCAATGCAAGCGATACATGTAACTATGCTTTCTAGTGACCTTATTTTAAAAAAAAGAAAAAGAATAAATTCATTTTAAGGGCGTATTTTACCTAATCCAATATATTCAAATATTATTGATTTAGCATGTAGCAAATCATTAATGACTTAGTATTTACTATGTCATAGTACTTACTGTAGTAAGTCTTCCAAAGCTGTGTGCATTTTTTATTTGGATCATATCTCAGTTTGGATTAGCAACCACATTTTCTTTGTTCAATAACTCATGGAACCACAAAGAGAAATTACGGGAAGATTTCCCCACAGCTGTGAACTACTTTGTGGGTCACTTTTGGAATACTACTGAGTCAACTACAAAGAAGCACAGTCAGTGGGGTTGAATTTTGCCAAGAAGCTTCTAATTCACAAAACTAATTTGCTGCCCCCCAATTATCTGGAGTAATCTACATTGTTCATGACTGGTTCTTTTCGGTTTAATTTATTTTGTTTTTATTGTTTCAACTGTGGAACACCTATTTGTATTTGCAAAGAAGCACTTTTCACTTTTATTTTTATCCCCTGCAAAAGTTGTTTTGCCCATTCTCTGAAATTCTTCTCAAGTTTAATTCTCTGCCACAATTATTTTTTTTTAATATTTTGATATTATCATCGTGATTGTCAATTATTTTGCAGGCAGATGAGAACCTGTTTGTGTGCCTTTTTTTTTTTTTTTGAGAGTGGTGGATTTTTTGAGATTGTTGAAACTGTGTGACTAATCCCATAAATGACCAGTTCTCTATTTCATTATTCCACAAACATTTTAGAATTTGTAGGAATAAGATGCCACAGAATCTCTCTTCTTATGCAATTCTGCACCAATTTTAAAAGTACCTCTTCAAAGGTGGGGTGTTGATATGTAATTGTAATCCAGACCACACTGGGCAAAAAGCCATTAAACTGTGTGGTCCATTTACTGCCATTTCTTTGGGGTTGTTTAATGGGATAGAAAATCAAATGTTATTTTATACATTGTTCTCACTAATAGGGCATCAGTTCCGATCAAATGAGACACTCTATCTGCCAAAAGACATCATGAACATTCCTCCTACTATCACTGAACAAGAATATAAATTTTCTAGAGTAGATGCAGATGCCATAAAAATAGAAAGTATAAAAGCATAATAGACATCAAGTGGGCTTTTCCCTCCCCGCCAAAAAATATTGCTTTCAATATAGCTGAAAAAAAAAAAAAATATTGTGACTTTCTTAATGGATGACTGGATAAAGAAGCTGTGGTATATGTATTCAATGGAATTCTACTCAATTATTAAAAAAGATGAAATCTTGCTTTTTACAGCAACTTGGATGTAACTTGAGATAATTATGCTAATCAAAAGAAGTCAGAAAAAAGAAGAAATGCACCAGATGTTTCACTTGTATGTAGACTATAGAGAAACAAAATGAACAAAATAAACAGAATACAACAAAATTCTTGACTGCAGTTACCAGAGGGACAGAGGAAGCAGGAAACCTAGAGTCATGTCAATAAAAATGATAATGCTGACTCAGACTAGGATTGTGGTGATGGGCAGTGTGTAAATGTCGATTTATGTGGAAATATATTGTATTCTCCTGAAACTTACGTAGCATTTTCAACTAAAAATGCATTAGTTTTTTAAAAAGTAGGTAGCTTTCAGAGAGACAGAGAGACAGAGACTGATTCCTGAGAATTATTGAATTAGAATCTCTTGAGATGAAGCTCTGCAATTTGCATTTTAAATAAGATTCCTAATTGATTCTTATGTGCTCTAATGTTTGAGAATCTGTAGTTAAAGAGAATATTCAGGGGTAACCTTCAGCTTTTATTCTTTTTTTTTTTTTTTTTTTTTGCAAATCAGTGAAGGGGTTTAATTTAAGTAGGCAGCTATAATTTGCAGAACACATTCAAGTTAACAAAGACTGATAATTGATTTTGTACTTACAGTACTTTAAGCACTTGCATAATCAAAGACTAAAGAATTGGATGGAGCCACCACCACACGGGAGTATTTGAAGTCCCCCTAAAGAATTTCTAAAGCCATAGGATTAAATAATTTGGTCAATATAAAATTATTTTTTGATACCCTGTTACTTCTCCCATACAACAGCTGCAAAAATTATTCATTTTCTAGAAGGAAAGACCTAATATACACATGGAAACCTGGGTCTGATTAATCAGTAATTGCTGAAAGGAGAGGACAGTGCTTTTCTCTTCTGGGAGTGCATATGTTAGGCCTAGGAAGTTAAAATACATTCCATTTCAAATCCTTTAATGTTGCCTATTACTTGTGGTACATACTGAAAAATTATCTAAAATTGATATGCTTTTCATACAAGAAGGTCTGAAAACTATCTTCTTCAGTTTCCTCATCATCATCCCTCTCATAAACCATGTTTCTGCATCAAAAAACAGGACTTGGTCCCTTACAATATCTTATGCCTTCTTTTGTTTATTCCTTTAAAAAAGTCTAGGATTCATTTTTGGCAATAATATAGATGCATAAAATTTGAAGAATTGAATAATGCCCAAAGACTTAATTAGAAAAAAAGCAATTTCCTGTGATGGTCCTATTTCTTGCCTACAAAAAGCAATAATTTTAAGCAATTTTCATTCTTTTTTTCCTTTTTTGTTGTATCTTTACACCTGGGAAAATCATCATTTAGCATATTTCACAACACTTTTTTCAATCTCATCACTATTCAACACACCTATTTCCACAAAATTATTTATATCATAAATTATGATTATATCCATATTCTCAGTAGTATGACTTCACAGCAGAGACTGACTATATTGAGATAAAATTTATTTTCCCCCACAAGTAACTCTAAGTTATACCCCAGGAGTTCTATGTAACTATAAACAGCAATTTCAAAACATCAAAATATATGGCTTTTATAATTCTGGAGATATTCTAGAAACTTCTGATCTTTTGAACAGATTGTGCCCTGTGTTTGTTGCCTAACTCTCATGCTTCTAATCTCTTTACATTAACCTGATTCTGCTGGTCTCTTATATTTCATCCCCCGATTCTGCAACCCATGTGATTTCTTATTATATTTCTCATTTTGTTGCACATATCCTCCTGTAGCTTACTGAAAGATAGAGAATGCTTTAATATATTACTTGTTCGAAAATGTCGTTATTCTGACCTTATTTAATTAACAGTATTGTTGGTTAAAAAAAATTTTCCTTTCAATTTGAATACACTGCAAGCCTTTATGTGTTGCACTCAATTCTTATTCCAATGATTCCTTCAATTTCAGGTATTTTTAGTGTTCTCAATGCAAAATCCCTCTAATTCACTCTCTCTAGAAAATAAAATTCTAATCTGCTTCAAAATGGAAATATTAGTTGTATCATTGTGGAAAATAAAGCAAGAAATTTGGCATCTGGCACTTCATTTTTATTTATTTTCTTGTGATTCAAAATGTTTATTTTTGACCATTTTATTTCAGTAAATTCCCTTGGAGCTTCCAGTACAGTGAGACATATGGTAGGTGTTAAGGAAAAGTCAGTTCTCTTCTATTTATCATTATGTCTGCTTTAATTTTATTGAAGCAGCGTTGCATCATAAATAGGTTTAAGAAATGCATCATTGCTAGTCAATATCTGTATATAATACATTAATGTTTTAGAATTCTTTGGAAAGCCCTCTTGTTTTGAGTATTACCTTTCTATACTCTTAGAGACAAAACTTCACTACACCAGATATGCTGATCCAAAAACTGCAAGCTTTTTATTGGTTTATATTGGAATTAATTCAGAGCAAAATATGGTGTTTCTAGAGAAGTTTTGAATTCTCACTATGAATATTCATATTTGTTCACTTCAATATTAGTGTGAGTGTATCACATATTATATAGTGTATATATCATATTACCTTTATAAAATCCTAAATTAAGTTCCTAATATCAAAACTCATGCCAAGGAACTCTTAAAAGAGCTGTAAATCTGAACTTAGAGCTACAAAAACTTTGAAATATTATGGATTTATATGTAAGAAATAAAGCTGCATCTTGGCTTCCTATTCAGATGACATAAGTTTCAAAATGTATACCACTAAATAAAGTGAATTGACCTCATTCTGAAATTGTGAAAAATAAATTTACATATTATTTTACTTAAAAATATTATCACAGAATTTTTAAGAAGTTTTCACATGTCTCACGGCAAAAATCCAATAAGAGATATCTATATATCTGTGTGTATATCTATCTCTGTCTATATATGTATATATATGGTTTTACAGTCATTTCAACTTACTACAAAGGAAATTTTGCTATTAAAAGCATATTTTCTATATTATACATACATACTACTCCTCACGAAGAAAATAGTGATGACCCTTAAACTATGTGACTAAGATAAAAAGCTTATTTAATTATTTCATATTCATTTATGCCCAGCCAAATCTTTTGCCAACATATGGCCTTTTTTCCCCACTTTATTCCACAGTTTATCACTTAGTCTTTTGCTGGATAATCAAAATCCTTTTTTATCGTTTGCATGCTATTTTTGTATTCATAATATGTTCAAAGATACTTTTAGCATATTGTTGATAATGTGATGTACAAAATTGTACTTATCACAAAATCTATTTTTGTCATTAATCCCACGACCAAATTTTTTTTCATTTTTTTTTTAGAGAGGAGAAGCATTTTAAGGAAGGAAGGACAGAAGAGGATGAGGAAATACTTTTATTTGTTTATTTTAGTAGTTCCCATTTTTATCCTTCCTATGTTGCCTCCACATTGCAGAATTTGAAGGAGAAAAAAGATATTTTCCTAAAAGTTTTGCAGCTAACTTCCCTGATATAATATAGAATTAACCCAAAAGATACACTGCCAGTGAACTACAGAAATGATCTTTCTTGTCACAGCAATGGTGGTGAATAGTCAGATCTTCACCGACATGATTGCTTGCTTTTTGATCCATTATCTAGTCACGTGTTTTGTGATAGCAGAAATAGTGATAGTAATGACAGCTGCTGAATGAGGGAGTGAAACATCCAGGACTACTTCTCTGAAGAGATACTTTAAAAGAAGGGCAGATAGTGAAGTAGAAGTAATGCTAGAATGAAAAAAACAAAACAAAACAAAGCAGGAACAGTATGAACACTAGTGCTGCAATGCTACACATACCCTGCCAGTCAGCAAACCCTTCATACCCTCTGAATCTGAAAGTTACAGTCTGTAAAATGGCTTCATGTTATTTCCAAAATTTTTCAGACATCTTCTATATGATATACCATTGATCCAAGTGGACTAAAGCTGATTACGTAAATGTGGATTCATCATGCTCACCTCTCAAAATATAAAGGATATATGTATATGCATATATATATAGAGAGAGATAGATCTACATCTATAAGAATGTATATCTAATAGCTACATATATATGTTTCATGCCATATCATGTTTTTACATTAAAATTAATTCAAATTTAGTATTCTACCTTGTGATTTCCTAGTATTTCCTTTATAAACATTGTGATTCAAATCATGCACAATACAAAGTTTGTAATTATTACAAAAAACATCTGTTTCCCAGGAAAAAGTAACATGATTTTTTCATGGATCTGTGTATGTCTTGGCATATCATCCCATATTCCTGGGAGTAGTGCATCTAAAGTGGTTTCTAACTTATGAAAAATTTCCTATTCAAACTTAATATTCACAGAAATAGCGACTTCAAAGTAGATATTTATTTTAATCATTATTATTGTTTTTTTTATTTTAAATTATTATTTCACATTGCAGTTTTTATTATTATTATTACTACTGCTTTAGTTCACATGACATATTTCTCCATATAGTCATATTCATTTTTCATTTCTCAAATATTATTAGAGAATAATTATTTTAATTATTAGTTACAAGATCCACGATACCATATCATAATGAAAGCAAAGAACAGAATGCTAAATGACATCTTACTCACTTTTGTGCTTATTGCACATGAGACCTAAATGTCATGTAAAGAGCAACACTATATGTAACTTATATTCGATATTCATAAAAAAATAGACAGCAGATTGACTCAGGGAAAGATGCTGGATCATTCTAATGCTATTTAAATTCTGGACCTACCACACAGCAAGTTGCTGATCATGAACAAATCTCTTAATGCTTTGTTCCTCAGTTCTTTCATTTGTAAAATGAAAACAATAGAACCAGGGATCTAGAATTATGCAGATTATTCCACAGCACATGATGTCTGAAATGATGTCTGAAAGACAGACAGCTGTAAAATATTTATTATTGGTATAATACAAATTTGGATAAGTTGTACAAATATTTATCTTTAAGGAGGTGATATGAGATTTTATGCTAATATAATAATACCAGCAGAGCTTTAAGTGATAATTTATAAACTAAAGAATACCCATTAATTTATTGAAGAGTTAACATTTCAATATCTTAATTTTTATAAAGCAGCTTTCAATCCCGCATAAGTGAATGCAGCAAAATAATGTTTTAGGGGACTTTGGAAAATTACCTGAGATAAAATAAATTAGATATATGGATAAAAAGCTTGAATGACTTAACTTGACTGCAAATCAAAAAGAATTATCTTAATAGTCATAAGATGACAATCATAAGTGTTAAAATATTATATTACATATGAATTTACATATTTGAAACATAAAATCAAGAAAGGGATGAGAGGTAATAATAATGTATTTTTGATCATATCAAATTTAATATAATTTCTAACTGCAAATGACAGGAAATACTTTTACGACTTTATGCAGATATATCTCTATATCTATATTTATCTCTATATATATTGTTTTTGAGATCTGAATTTCTAAATTCTAGGTCATAGATGATAAGCCTGTAGATTTTTTTAATATTACTTTCTAGTGACTGAGGGAAATCAGGTTTACTTACCAGAAAAGTTGAAGCAATAGAATAACTGGTTGTTATTACTTAGAGTAATACTAGGGATCACTTAAGTCATATGCTGCATTTTAGAGGTAACAAAGAAATACCCAGAAAAGGTGATGAAAATACCAAAGGTCATATTGAAATTTTAATGAAAAATATGAAATATGTATGCATTCACTTGCAGAGTAGCATTAAAGTGATAGTAGGATTGGTTTCTTATTATATATCACTATATTTCAGCATTTCTTTAAATATCTTTTAGTTTTCAAAGAAATGAAACCTTCTTGTGTAGATTAATGCCATTGGCTTGGATTTATTGTGAGACAATTGAAAAAGTTAGATGATCCATGAGAAATTTTCAGCATCAACAAATCATGGTGAACTGGACCATTTCAATAAGTGAATGGGTTTCATTATCAACTAATGTCACATATCTAAGACTCTTTGAACATATAGCCAGATCAGTGGTATTGTTAGCATGCTATTTTTTTTTCAGAAGCAGCATCTAATACTATCTAACCATCTTTATGACTTAGGTTCTCCCTTACCTTCTTTAATACTACTCTTCTTATTGAATTTGCTATTATTGTGTTTTTTTAATCACCCCTGTGTAAGGATCTACCACTATTTAATCTAATGAATCTGCACAAAATCTTTATGCAGAATTTTTATGACTGACACATAAATTTATTTATATATTGTTGAATACTGAATGTGGGGTAACCAGTTCTAGCCTGAGTGCCAGTAACTGTGGTCTAAGGTGATAAATAACTTACACCTGTAAATATTGATGGTTCTCTCCATAGAAAATTTAATAGGCATAATAGAAATTTAAGAATGTCAAAGATATTCTGACTTAGTAAGGTATGCACCGTATTTTCCAAACATAACTTCCTCACTCATATATTAATGATCTCCTTAGCTTTGCTTTTTAAATTTTCTTAACAGAAAAATAGTCCACCAATACTACCAGCACCACTTGTTATCTAAGTTACGTTTTTAAAATACTTGACTTTTTGGAAAATAGCACCTACTAGATGAGTGCATCAATATTATCATTGAAATAATGCAAGAATTATTTAGCAGAAAATGGTAAGAAAGTCACAAACATTAATTATCATTATTATATTATGTTCCCCTTGATGTTCACTTTCTTTATATAACCTACATCTATATAAGTAAATAAAAGCTGTCCTTGACTCAAAAATATTTTAAATCATAATCTGGAATAGATAGGTCACTATAAATGGTAAACCATAAGGTCAAATAGCTAATATAATACAATATCTAAGAGCATGGATTTTGGTGAGAGAGAGGTAGGAGTTCATATTCTATTTCCTCCCCTTAAGTTCTGTCTAAAAAATTCACTCCATGATTATGTGATGAAAAAGATGTGAGAACCCATTAGATTTGTCAGTGATTAACTATTATAATTAAGTGACAGAAATCCCATGAGATAGGGTGAATGAATATGAAAAACAGAGGGGAGAGAAGAGTTCAAAGACAGTATTTAAGTGCTTTTCTTTAGTAAATTTGGAGTAAAGCAAGGGTAGGAAAACTATAGCCTCTGAAACAAATTTGGCCTCAGTCTCTTTTTTGTAAACAAAATACTTTGGAATATAGATAGGCCATTCTTTCAAATATTGTCCTTTTCTGATTTCTCCCTATAACAGCAGACATGAATAATCATTACAAGGACCACATGGCCCATAAAACATAAAGTGATTACTATCTTGCCCTTTGCAGAAAATTTTTGTCATCTCTCGAACAAAGGAATAGGTCAACTTGATTTTGCTCAAATTGAAAATAAAATAAATTAAGATAATCAAGGAAAGAATTGTCAGCATTCTGTGTTAAGAAATGAAGTTAAATGAGGACTGAAGTGATTAGTTTTAACGATAAGTGAATTGTAATTTCACTTTTGAGAGTATAAGATTATATATTATTAACAGAAAAGAGAAGTAAATATAGAGAAAAAGCGAAAGAAAGGATAAAAGAAAACCAGCCCTTGGACACTGGACATTGAACAGAGATTACCAGTAAGGAAAAGGCAGAAGTTGGGGCAAGTTTGGTGGAGTCCAGTGAGCAAAGATGAAGAACTCTCGGCAATTTGCTGGTGGATAGGGTGCACTGGCATATGTTTGAGGAATGGGCAGCCTGCACAAATGGGTTTATATTATTTTATGAATCAGTCAACAAATATTAGTAAGTAAATAAATTTAATTATAGATCTTAAAGTCAGATTGCCTTGGTTCAGTTTTGACCGGAATTTACCCTGAGATTTTGGTCAAATTGCATATTTTCCTTTGCTAGAAGCTTGTAAAGTTAGAATAACACTAGCTTCTCATGCACCCTGGTGGCCTACCAGGTAAGACCCCTGGATGTAGTCCACACACATCCCAAGGACCCACGTTTGAGATTCAGGGCCTGGGAATGGTGGTGGAGGGGCGCAACCAAGGTGAACAACTAAGTAGAATAAATAAATGTTTTGCTCCCTCTCTCTTCCTGCCTGCCTGCTCACCTTCATTCCTGCCTATACCTTTCCTTAAAAATAAACTCAAAAATATTTTTAATGAATTATTACAATATCTTTCTGATATGACATTTGCAAAATGTAAATTAGCTTACACAGGTAAAGTGAAAGTATATGACAAACTTTTTATGCCAGAAGTTTCTAGCTTTACTTATACAGCACATTTGATTATATTCATCAATTGATAATAAAGGTATTATTAATGATATTTTCAATAATAACACATTTAATTTAAAAGAGTCAAAGATTTTTTTTTTCAAAAGGATCATAGACTCAGTGGATTGGGAAGCTTAGATTAGTCCTAAAATAGGTCACTGAAGTTTTATTTTTCTAAGGTAATAAAGCACTTTTCAAAACAGTCAGTCAGTCCTATTCCTATTACAGGGCACCTTCAGGATCAATAGGCTACCTAGAATATGCTAAGTTGCTCCAGAAATGATGGCAAACTTAGTTGCATACTTGGGCATAAATTCAAAAATCATATTTATTGTTCTAAAATCATTTACAGAGAACAAATACTGACAGCAAACCAGAATGATTGCGTAGATGGGAATTGATTATAGGTTATTAATAAGCTTTAAAAATATTTGAGATGGCAAAGAACAAACCTTGGCTGAACTTTTAGTATTAATATCATAGTGCAATAAATACATCTGAACCACCCCCTCCCAAGGGCATCTCTGCTTCTCCGCAGCAAGGAAATTTCCCTTCCACTTGGAAAGTAACCACACTGGCCAGATCTATAGGGTACTGTCTCTACTTTTCTCAGAAGCCTCCAAAGTTTCTCAGAAGTGAATGAATTTGACAAAACAAAAATTGCATCTACATACTGCAAGAGAATCTGGAAAACATATTTTGTTTTGTTTCTGCTTTTTAGCCTCTGCATGTATATGATAGCACACATTAGGCTATTTTAAAAAGATTTTTAGCAAGCCAAACCAAATATATCATCATCAGACACTTTTATTCCCATACTTAAACTTCCAACAGCAATAACAAAAAGCACAACATTTTACTTTTAATGGAAATGACACATTAATTTCACTCTCTCTGAAAAGAAAGAAACATCTCTCATCAAGGACTACATCCTTTTCTGGATTACAATCACTCAATTATGATCCCTTCTAGATATTTTGTCTCTGTGGAATTGCTAACTTTTGAATTGTCATCAGCTTTCACAATAGGATAGAAGGAGAAAGAAAAATTGATGAATATTCATAAATATATAGAAGGAAAACAGGAAAAAAACAGATCAATCCTTATTCAACAAGCAAATGTTAGTTCATAGTCAATTTGTAGAACTTGATATCCAAGGATGGTGATAATGCAACATTTGGAATTCCATAACCTATACAACTAAATTTGTGTTCGATTTAGGAATTTTTATTTTGTAGCTCTAAGAAATATCACTAATTTTAGAGCTTTCATGGATGTTTTCTGATTCTTAGACATGATTTAAGTGGAAGTTAAAGATTTTGTGCTTGTCATATCTTTCTTTAAGTGCTCCAGTACACTTAAGAAATCGTCTCTGTATTCATTCTTATTGTCTTATATTCAAATTAGTGTCGAATTTTCTCCCAAAAGAATTGATTCAAGTTTGCACTTTATCATAATGACTACAAGTGACAAACTAATTGTCATACTGCTACATACCACATATACAGCACTCATTTCATTTTGATAATAATCCCCCAAATATGCTCAAGTCCAAAGGCAGGACTAAATCAATTCCTAATTTCCATTTTTTTTCAGCTATATCTCTGGGGATCACATCACTTCCTCATCCTGCTTCTGTATTAATCAGTGTCAAATCACAAGACAGAAACCACATACTAGTTTGAGGAGGAAAAGTTTATAAAATCCCATAGGAATTAGCTAATATATAGAAACAAAAAAGCTCTAAAGAATGACTGAATAACATATGGAATTGGCAGTCTTGTCCTTTAAAGAGGAGACAGAGCATGTAACAAGGGGAACACATCTGGAAGACTCCTCTGACTGCCCAGAACTGAAAGCACATCTCCTTGTAAAGGTCTAATTATGACTCATCAGAGTATAGAAAGGTTCCTGTAGGTGCTAACCCATGGGAATAGTTTGGAAGTTTCCTGTGAGAATGCTGTGATTGACAATGTAGAGGAGGTTACCATGTACTTTGTGTGACCTTAGACTGCTGGCCACTACATACTATTGACCTCCATTCCCAGAGGAGGTTTTTGGAACTATGAAGATTAGAGTCTGTGATCAACACTATCTCTCCAACAACCTTTGTTGACAAAATTTAACACCATGCTGCTTAGTAAAAGGAAATTTTGCCACATTCAGCTTAAGATTTACAGATTGGTCAATGAAGGATGGAGTTGAAATTGAGAGGAAATAGATTGACACTCAATTACTAAGTCAATCATTTAGAATGTTGGAATATTTGGTTCCTAGATATGCACCAGAAATACCAGCTCTGATTGGAAAGTATAACCATTTTCAAAGCAGTAATGTTTGCATCGTAAATGTAAAAGATATCTCACAGAGCATCTTTGAGTCCTTAGTTACAGAAAGATGCAAATGGAATACTAGTCCATATATCTTAACTTAGTTTTCTACATTCTTCTCTTAAAAGCAAAAATATAACCAATATGATTCTCTAATTAGAATGTGTGAAGGTTGATTTGGGGTATTATTTAATAGCAAAGCAATAGAAGAAGAAAGGAGGCAGAAATGTAAGAGCAAGTGCAATTATTTTCCTCCACACCTATGATAAATGAAACAATTATTTTTGAACAATATAGAACATAGCTAGATGGTTCTTCCTTCTTATTGTAACATTCTTAGAAAATAGCATTTGCTAAATTAAAATTTGGGGATAACATATTGAAGAATTATTAATAAATGACACAACTTTTTGTTCCCCTTATCATCGAAGCATGAATGATCTGCAAGGAAATAGAGATGAATTTTAATAATCCCATTCTAAATGGTTGAATTAAAATAGACAGGCATCATGTGTCTTCAGTTCAATATACCTTAAAATGTTTGGAAAAAAAATGTTTCGTTGTTGAGTTGAAGAATAGATATCATGAAAACTCTATAGCAGATATGGAAAAGGGATATCTGCCTTCATGTGTCCTGTGGATGGGCTTCCATTTATTTAAAAGAACATCCAATATTGCTTCTGGGATCCCTATAATCTTTCAGTGGATGATAATAATCATTAACATTTATTGAGCAAATATTGTGTGCTAACGCTGTTATTAGAGCTTTCCGCATATTGGTGCATTTAACACACCCAAGAAGGCAGTGAATAAGAAAAAAATTATCATCAAAATTTTATAGATAAAATAACTTGCCAAAATCTAACTTCCTAGACCCAAGGAGCTAGATAATTATAGAGAAATCTTATTATATCTTACTCCAGAATTTGTTATTTCTGCCATACTTCTTTCATTATAAAAAAAGTAACTGAAAGCATGAAGAAAGTGGAAGTGCACTGCTGTTTTGATTATAAATCCTTCAGAATGAGTGACCCCTTAAATTTTGTAACACCACAGTTTGAGATAAAGTTTTGCAATCATGATGATATATTTTAGGAATATGAAAATAATCTTCTTTTGTTATTGGCGCTTACTACTGAGAATAAAAATGTTTATGTGTAATAACTGGGAAGAAATTTGTGATTAACATTTGAGGCATTGATAAATTGTCTAATTGCGAACTCTTGATTTAGCTTTTGCTGATTCTGTCAAATTCCTTTCATTTCCTGCATATAGAAGAGATTTCATCCAGTCTAAGTCATTTAAAGTGGGCTTCCTGAATTTAAAGTTGAGATTTTAAGAAATCAATAAAAATAATGTTCCCATTAAATTTTGAAACAGATTGAAAATATGGATTTGTCACCAGTAGCGGAATATGCATAAGATACCAAACTATAATTGTTGTGAAGGTTGAGGAACGCTGAATAAGGAAACTCATTTAGAAATGTGGAACTCAGCATGAGGTGTATATTCTCCCGATTTCACCGTGACCATTCATTCCTTCTCTTCTCTGGAAGAGTCACTAAGGGTTTGCAGTAAACATGGGAGAGCTCCTGCAATACTTCACCTTATGAATTGCACATGTTCTTCCTTCTATAAAAGTATAGTGATAAATTATAACCCTGGAACAGCAAGGGAAATTGTCAAGATTCTTTATGTTATACGCTGTCAAATTTTGCCAAAAGTCTGTAGAAAAACATGCCTCATTAATGAGGTGCAATATGGAGAACTGGCAATGTCCAGTTTAAGAAAATCAGACCATTGTTTTTTCCAAGAATAATTTTGCTTAGTAGAGAAAGAATATAGCTCAGTATAAAGTGAACTTAGTTTATGGCCCAGGATGGCAGAGATGTTTAGTTCAAACATGAGATTTATTTACATATTTCCTCCAAAGAATAAACGTGCCACGTAGCATTCTACTTGGAATACACTCAAGGTAGCAAATCGCTATTGTCCAAATACTTACACTTTCTGTACTTGGAACTTTATAGCATGAAGCTTGGGCCATAAGTACCTCAATTAAGTGCAGAACAAATGGAATTGCATGAGAATATCAGGAATGAGTGAGAATTACTCATTTAATTTACTCAAAATGGAGGTGTGATTTGGTATGTCACCAATATCAGCATATACTCCACCTAAATAAAGTATTGAAATACAAACCTAACACCTAGCATCACAAGGGAACATGACTGGATAAGTTGGCAACAATGTATATTCAATGCAGAAAGAAACAATAGAGAAAGAAGTGAGGAAATAATTCACACCTATTTTATGAAGTTATATTAAAGATTTTGCTCATTCTTTCATGATGTTTAGGATGCTTATTCAATTTGTTTTGTGAGTGAGGGAAGTAAAATATCAGTGATGATTGTTCTTGACATATATGCTTTATTACTGTTTATTTACATGGCAGCCTATTATGTTGGATGTTGTATTTTTTTTCAATGTAATCACAAGAATCTGGGGGATATTCAAATAATATTCATTTTCTCCACATTGACTTTTAACTTAAACTTGTGACTATACCATCATGTTCAGCAAAAGTTAAACTGGAATACTTTAAATATAATGACTGATCAACGTTGAAAACAATTTATAAATTATAAATGGAACATTTTCGGTATAGATAATTTGAGCTTTTATTTCCTGTATTCCCACATGGAAGATTACTCATTAAGTAGTTCCCATTCAAGATAATCATTCCTGATAAGACTAATTTTTTAATTATTTACCTTGCTCTCGGGAATATACCTTTCTTAATCTCAAGGGCAATGTGGCTATGACAGACATGGAGAATATGTTCTAAGTATTTAATCTAAAGCATTTGATCTGAACTATTATCTGATCTCCTAAATAATGATAGCAATTGATGTCAATATAAATATTATTACTATTGCTGGAGAAGAGTTCAAATTCTCTAGATTTTTTTTCTTTCAGTATAATTATGGTTCTTCTAGGTTAGATATTCTTTATAACATTCCCAATGTTAGACTCATACACATAAAATAAGTTATTGTATTATCTTTTTAATTCCAGTTAGACATCTTTTTATACTATTTTACCCTCAGCATTTTATTGTAGCAACTTTGCTTTACAAATTAAAATGAATAAGGTAAGTGCAGTTTCCCCACTCTTCAGAGATATGTTAATATACCCTGCCCTCCAATAAATCACAGTGTTCTTCATCATTGTCCAGTGGGCTCTGCCACCACTTCCCACCCACCCCACTCTATTTCTTACTGATAGCTTCAATTCTATTGCAAATGTCCAAGGGTTAGTGGTTGCTTCATATTTGTTCTGTCTATTCACATTCCAACTATGAGTGAAATCATCTGGTATCTTATCATTTTACTTTTTATATTATTTCACTTTGTATAATCTCCTGTAGATCCATGTTGATTCAAATGACAGGATTTCACCTCTTCTAAGGACTGTATAGTATTTCATCATGTATATGTGCCACATCTTTATCTATTCATCTGATATTAGACACTTAGGTAGTTTCCAATTCATAGCTATTGTGACTAGGACTGCAATAAATAATGAAGTATATAGATCTCTGTGAGTTAGTATTTTTCATCTTTTGGATAAATACCCAGAAGTAGGATGGTGTGATCAATGGGATTTCCATCTTCAACTCTTTGAGGAATCTCCATACTGTTTTTCAGAAGGTTAGAACCAATTTTCACTCCCGCTAGCAGTGTGAAAGTATTTCCTTTCCTCCACACTCTCACCAACATTGTTTCCAACTTTTGGATAATAGCCAGTTTTCAGGTTTAAACTGATATCTCACTGTTTTGATTTATATTTCTTTGATAGCTATTGAGTGGAAACATCTTTTCATAACTTATTGGCCCGCTATATATCCTCTTTGGAAAAATGTCTCTCACTTCCTCTTCCCACTTTTTGATTGGATTGTCTGTTTTCTGTTATTGAGTTTTATGTGTTCTTTGTATATTTTAGCTATTAAATCCTTGTCAGAAATATGGGATACAAGTATCTTCTTCCAGTTAATACATTGTTGTTTTTTGTTGGTGATTTATTTTGCTGTGAAGATTTTTGGTTTGATACAGTCTCAATTTTTTTATTTTTCTTTCGGTTTCCCTTGCAGTTGGAGTTGAGTCCCCAAAGACCTTTGTAAGGCTGATGTCATGAATGTCTTTCCTGTGAATTTTATCGTTTCTGGTCTTATGGCCAGGATCTAGTCCATTTTGACTTAATTTTTTAGAATGGTGTTGGAGAGTAATCTAACTTCATCCTTCCAGTTACCCTAACACCGTTTGTCGAAGAGTTTCCTTTCTCCATTATAAGTTTTTGATTTCTTTGTTGCAGGTTAACTGATTGTGTGAATGGGTCAGTTACTGATAATTCACTTCTATTTCACTGATCTGTGCCTCAGTTATTATTACAGTATCATACCATTTTGATCACTATTGCATTGTAGTATACCTCATTGTGTGGGAGAGCCATTCTTCTAGATTCATTTCTTTTTCTTTTTTCTTTTCATAATTGCTTTGACTACTTGGGGTCTTTTTTGGTTCCTTACAAATTTAAAGACTTTTTACTCTATTTCCTGGAAATAAGACCTGGAGATTTTAAAGAGGATTGCATTAAATCTGTATATTGCTTTAGGTAAGAAGATCATTTACAATGTTGATACTTTCAAACCATGAGCAGAGGATGTCTTTCCATCTCTTTGTATCCTCTTCTAGGAGGACTTGTAGTTTTCATTGTATAGATCTTTCACCTCCTTTGTTAAGTATAATCCAAGATAGTTGAGTTTTTTACTTCTATTTTAAAGGTATGATTTTCTTGATTATGCACATTTTTGCATATAGAAATGCAATAGCTTATTGTGCATTGACTTTATAGCCTGTCACTTTACTGTTTTTGTGTATAATCATGTTATCGCAAATAGTTTTACTTTGTCCTTTCCAATTTGGAATACATTTATTTTTCTTGCCTAATTGCTCTGGCTAGGGCATCCAATATGATGCTAAATAGTAGGGGTGAGAGCGGACAGTTTTTTCTTGTTCCTGACCTCAGAGGAAATGCTTTCAATTTTTCACTGCTGACTATGATGTTGTCTGTGTGTTTATCATATGTGGCATTTATTATATTGAGGTACATACCTTCTATCCCCATTTTATGCAAGGTTTCGATCATATATGAGTGTTGAATCTTGTCAATATCATCATGTATTTTTTTCTCATTGTGCTTGTTGATATGTACATTGAGCCATCCTTGCATCTCTGGGATAAATCTCACCTGATCATGATGGATCATCTTTTCAACGCATTGTTGTACTTGGTTTGATAATGTTTTGTTGAAAATTTTTGTATCTATGTTCATTAGAGATATTGCTCTGCAATTTTCTTTTTTGTTGACATCTCTGTTGGCTTTTGATATCAGCGTGATGTCAGCTTCATAGAAAGTGTGTTCTTTGTTCTTCAATATTTTGGAAGAGTTTGAGAAGAACAGGTATTAATTCTTCTCTGTAGGCTTGGTAAGTCACCTGGTCCTGGGTTTTTATTTTTAAGGAGACTTGATTATCTCCTCAATTTCTTTGCTTGTGATAATTCTGTTCAGGTTTTACAATTCTTCCAGGTTCAGTCTTGGTAGACAGTATTTTTCTAACAATCTGTCCGTGTCCTCGAAGTCCACTTTGTTGACCCAGCCCTGTTCAAGGTAGTCTCTTAGGATGCTTTGTAGTTCTGTGGTAACTGTTGTGACTTCTCCCCTTTCAATTCTAAGGCTAGTTATGAGAGTTTATCTTTTTTCTTGGTGAATCTAGTCAATGTTTGTCGATTTTATTTATTTTTTCAATGAATTATAATTTGGTTTCATTGATCTTCTGGATTGTCCTTTTTTTCATGAATTTTTACTCAGATTTTTATTGTTTCCTTTCTTCTACTGATTTTTTGCTTTAATTGTTCTTTTTTTTCTCTACATGTTTTAAATGTAGGATTGGATTGCTTATTTGCAGTTTTTCTTTTTTCCTGAGATAGCCTGGATTGCAATGAACTTCCCTCTTAGTACTATTTTTGATGCATCCCATAGATTCCGGTAGCCTGTATCTTCATTCTCACTTATTTCTAAGTATTTTTTAAAGTCCTTGATTTCCTCTTTTATCTGAGTTATTCAGAAGCTTATTGTTTAGTCTCAAATTAATCTGGGCTTTTCCATCTTTCTTTTTGTGTTTGATTTCTAGCTTTAAGCTATTGTTGTCAGAGATGTTTGGTATGTTTTCAATCTTCGTAAATGTTTTGAGACATGTTCTGTGTCCAAACATATGATCTATTCTTGAGAAGATTCCATGGATGCTTGAGAAGAAAGTGAACTCTTTAGTCATTGAATGAAGTGCTTGATATAAGTCTATTAGACCTAACTATTCCAAAGCTGCTGTGTCCCTGTCAATTTACTGCCTGGTTGATCTGTCCATTATTATAAATGCAATGTTGATGTCTCCAATTATTATTGTATAACTGCCAATGTCTCTTGTCAGTTCTAACAATACTTGCTTAGTATATTTTAATGCTCCTGCATTTGCTGCATATATGTTAGTAAGCAGTATGTCTTCTTGTTGAATTGACTCTTTAATAATTATATAATGACCATCTCTGTCTTTTGTTATGCCTTTTATTTGGGAGTCTTTTTTTATCTGATATAAGTATGACTGTTCCTGATTTTTTGTTGTTGTTCTGCCATTTGACTGTAGGATTGACTTCCAGCCATTGACTTTGAGTGTTTATCTTTTGAAATAAGGTGAGTTTTCTGAATGCAGCAGAAGTTTGGGTTATGCTTTTTTAATACCTTCAACCACTCTATGTTGTTTCATAATTTCATTAATGTTTAGGGTGATTATTGATATGTAGCTGTTTACTGTTTGTCATTTTTCAGCTGTGTGTTGTTCCAAACGGTGCATTTACTCTTCTTGCTTTTCTTTTCTTAGGTGATTTGGGTATAGTTATATTTTGATTGGTTTTCCTCATTTTTTTTTTTTTCTTCTTCTTTGCTTTTTCCCTGAAGATGTGTTTTCAGGTTATACTGAGGTTAACATTATGAATTCTATGTTCATTTACTATTTTTTCTTTGAAAGCAGATTAGTTTTACACTCATTTATAAGACTAATCTCCCTTCAAATAAAGTTATTTTATCCCTGAGGATGCTAAAGCAAACATGCAAATTTCCTAGAGACAAGTAATATAATAGTTAGGGTAAGATGCTGGTAAGCACAGTACATTGTAAAGGATTTTTTCCTCATTTAATATTGTTCATTTATGTGAACATATTTTAATTGACCACATGTCAAATAATAATGAAAAACCTAAACTAAAAAATTATTTAAAAATAAAATTCATATTTGAGAATCTACAGCACCTTATGTTGATTGTTTTTGAGGATTCAGAGTTTGAAAAAGGCTAATCAGTATTCATAGATAGTCAGACACTAAATGCCATTTTCAAGTTCAAGAGGAAAGACAAGAATTTAAAAAATGCATTTCTTAAAGTTGATAGTGACAGTCATCAACCTACTGATACAACTACAAAAACAAAATGCAAAAAACCTGGGGTATCAGAAGGAAAATTTCAGAACTTCAATAGAATTTAAATATTCCTATTTCCTGTTTTGGGTATTGACATTTCTGAGAATTAAATTAGTGATTTACAAGAACAACATAGAATGAAAATACAAATTCATAGGCATGTAGTTTAATCGGGAAGATGATGTTTTATATTCGTTAGAAATTTGTGCTCAGAACCAAACCATCTGAATGCAAAGATTTGACTGTTCTATTTACTAACTGTAAAATACTGGAAAAGTTAGTTAAGCCCCTGTACTTAAGGCTCTTCAGCTATCGAATATGAATACTAATGGCTCCTTTTTCATAACTATATTTTGAGTGTTCAGTGAGATACTATGTGCAAACTAGGACTATGTTAAACAGAGCCTGATATTCATGATAATAGTGACTTAAAATAAGCAGGTACTATACAGCTCATTTCTATTTCATGTAGAATTTTGGAATTATTTGGAATCATGTGGTACAATGTTGGTGTAGTAGTTTTGCTTCATACACTGCTTACACATCTGCGATTTCTTCTGTCATGGGCCTACATTTCAGTTTATAGGAGGAACAAGAAATGAACAAAGGGGACAATGGGTTTGCAACTGTGTGGTGTAAGGCAAATCATATCTCACAGGCCATTTTTGTTCTTACATGCACTTCTCTGCAAAAAAGCTTAGCAATATGATGTTATGCTCCCACTTAAACATACAGTTGTATGTATTCCCAGCTAAATATATGGAGTACTAATGTCATGGACTCTGTAATACATTAACTCACAGCACATAGGAAATTATTGATAAATGTCAGATGGCTATACAGTAAGTATACATTAACAACCCACATAATTTTAGAAAAATATGTAGTAATATGAGCTATTTGAACCAATTCGTTTTGCTAGTTGCATTGATCAAACTTACTAAAAAATGGAAGGGAATGTTTTATTCCTTCTTTTCTTCTTTTTTCCTTCCTTGCTACCTTCCTTCCCTTTTTTTTTTTTTTAACCTATGAAATACTGTTAGGAAAGAATTTCCTTCTACTCTCAGTAATGATCATTTTCTTATTTTTCACACTGACATGCTTAAGAGGTTCAAATCTATTAAAATATCAAATAGATATATATGTGGAAATTACATTGCTTTCCAGAAGTCAGATTTCAAAAAGGAAATTGTTAGGGAAAACAAATGAACATATATTCAAGATTTTCAAGAACACAATAATCAGAACTCTATCTTAGTATAAGGGCCCAAGTAGTCATTATTGCAGAAAAGTGAATTTAGAAGAATAGTACATTAAAATGGATACTGATTTCCCCAGGTGCATATATCCTCATGCCTCCTTATATCTGTGACAATGGTCTGTAGCCTAAACTATTATAATAGACTTCCATCAGGGTGTTACCCTTTTCATAAGAATTTGATAATCACATTTTATTATCCTTGAATATTTTGGACTTTATATTTCACAATGGATTTAAATGACTGACCCTCACTTGGTGATTTTTTATTATCCTCAACCACTACTGAGAAAGGGTGTGACTAATGCTTTAGTCAATGAGCTGTCAAATAGCAAAGAGAAGCACAGTGATTGTAAAGCAAATTGCTATTCTTATCTCAGACTTTCTGTTCATTATTTATGTACAGTTTTGGTATTCTATTGGCTTATTGTTATTTAGAATTAGTTAATGTTTTAGTCAGTGCAAGACAGTAAAGTCAAGCTATGATAGTTGTGTATGTTGTTTAATACATAACTTATTATATATGTATCACATATTGTGGAATGGTATGAAGAATAAAAATAAAAAGAAAGCAGTGAAATAGAAAACAAAAATCTTCCTAGTAGCAACTAATATTCCAGAATTCAAATTTTAAGTCAATCATTTCTGTTTTAAAAAGTTGTAGAGAACAGGTCTTCTACTGCTAAAAAGTGGAAGAATGGAAATGTTTCTAAAATATTGCTACACAATATTAGAGTCTTCTTATATAAAATGAAAGAAGTGACAAATTTCCACATTTCTACATAGCACACTTACATTTTCAAGAACGAAATCTTTTTGGGTGCAAAAATGTACTCGCCCAATTAATGCTACATAGATAAGGTGAAAATATAAGTTTTGGCACTTTCAAATCAGGGGGCAATTATCTTTGACTAGATATTTAACCCAGTCTCAAAATGACAAAAGAGAAACATATCTATTAGAATATCAGTTAAACCTCAAATTAAAGTCATGAAAACTTTACCAGGCAATAAGAATCAGTAAGGTAAGTCCAAGCAATATTCTCCATGAAGCTGACCTTAGACCAAATTAATCAAAATATACTGCATTCATGTTTGTGAAATCAAAGGCTTAACCCAAACAAAAATCAAAGTTAACCAGGGGTACGTTCCCTTCTGATATACATTTGCCCAAGAAAATAAAATGTTTTGATACTATTATTTTTAACACATTTTGCATTTTGCTTACTTATTAAATTATACATTAATTTTATTTTATTCATTCTGTAATCACTTGCAGAAATATAATTCTAATTAATTCTAGTTTCCTTTTTGTATACCAATTATTTCCATCCCCATAAACTTGACTGAGTAGATAATGATTTCTGATATCTGTAAGTGCAACTGAAGGATAAACAAGTATTATTAGGAAAGAGGGCTGCTATAGAAAAGGGGGTTGCACTGTGGTAATATTGTGAGTCCTCTACTAGCATAGCCAAAGGTATACAGTGGTGTAAGGAAATCTCTTCAATAAATGAAAACATTTAAAAGAAAACAGGTAAAACATCACTTGACACTGACTAAGGGTTGCCTTGGGGAATTTGACTCTAAAAGTAAGAAAAATACAATCCATAATAAACAAATAGGATTACATTAAACTAAAAATCTGCTCAGTGAAACTGTCATCAAAATAAAAAGACATCCTACTAAATGGGAAAAGATATTTTCACATCATACATCACACAAGATATTGTGTACTACTTTAATATTAGTTTACAAGTTTTTTTTTTAATTTTCTTATAAATATGTATTTATAAATGACACTGAAGACTTTAATGTAAAACAAAATATGCAGCAGTCACAGAATAACTATTTGTTTTCATTAACTTTTTAGATCACTTTGCAATTTCAGCAAACCATTCTTTTTACAGCATCCCCCACATCATTCTGTGCTAGTGTATGTATGTTTTAATTATATGCATATCATATAACAATGCTATTATTTTTTTAGTATTTGAACTTTTAAAAAATATGATTTTATATTTATCTCCATACTTATATGTGTGGTTCTTTGGGTTTTTTTTTTATTAATATCTCAGCAATTACTGTGATCATTTTCCTTTATCCCTTAAATCTAAAACTTTTTCTATACATTTTAATGTTGCTAGTGCCTCAAACCAGAATCTCTAAATTGATTTTTTGACGCTTTAAATATGCTAGCTTTTGTCTTCTGGCAGCCACTGTTTGTGAAGAAGTGAGAATTATTGTTCACGATGTTTTTTCCCTTGAATATATTATGTGTTTTGGGGGGATGAGATTGCTCACAAGATTGGTGTAATTTTTTGCAATTTGATTATGTGACCAAATGTGATATCCTTTTTTATCCTTCTTAAACTTGTGTCTTAGATCTGTGGGTCAACAACTTTCATTATTTTGAAAAGTAAACATCATTGTATCTTTAAATAATTACTGACTCATTCAAATATTTCCTCTGCTCATTCTTTGCAGCATATTGTCCAAAGCCTAAAAATTGTTTTGTATACTGTGTCACTTTTTATACATGTTTATGTAGGTCATGTATGATATTTATATTGTTTCATCATGGCCAAAAATAGTATTTGTCATGCTTTAAAAAAATATATTGATGGCCTATTGCCTTATAGCATTATGTATATTTAGGCTATACATTATCATAATTTTAGTGGGTTAATTTTTCTCCTCTCTTAACAGAGGAAGAGGTTTATCTTGTTGTTCTGCATTTTATTTGTGTAAATACGAAATAGTTTAGGCTATAATTTGAAGACATTGTTTCATGATCTTATCTTAGGTAATTCCAGGTATCATGAATATAGGAATTTGATAATCTATCAAACATTTAGATTCCAATGTTGAAATTCATTTAGTATATACTGAGATATGAGTGATCTGTAAAGTGTTATTCTCATTTAAAATTTTCTCTTCACTATGAGACCAATAAATTCAGCGTAAGTTTGTCCTAATTTACATTTTCCTTACTTTTAATAAAGGGCCATATTTAAAATAATATAAGCTGATTAATAATTAAACTATGTTAAGTTTATTATATTTCATTCCATAGTCACAGAAATATATACTTGAATAAATTAATTTTAGTTTCCATCTATATACCAATTATTTCCTATACCATAAACTTTCTGCCATATTAAGCCTATGATTTTAAAATAAAATACTTTTTACAAGGAATCAGACTATTGTTTTGTTGCATTTCTTAGTCGTTAAAAAGCAAATTATTCCAAGTTAAATTAAGAATTATATAATTTATATAAGCACATTATATTTTTGAAGTTCAAATTTGATAAAATTGTACTAAAACAGGATAATTATGTTTACTGAGAAGATAACAATAATCACTTTATAGATAAATATATATAATATAAATGTATAAAACAATTTATTTTAAATTTCTTCATACTATATTATAAAAAAATACCTTAAGAATTATTATTCTCTTCAATGTTATAATTTTGAAGCTCTCGCACTTCAAATTTCTCATATTAGTTATGTTTATTGTTCATTCTCGATTTGAAAATAGCTTTCCAATTATAAAATCGTTGTGTTATTAAAGAAAAAAAGGTAAGTATTAAAAGATACAGAAAATGGTGAGAAAAGAAAAAAAAAACATACTGTTTATCTTATACAGTTATTGATTCTTAATGTTTCTTTCTCTATTTTATTCAGTTTTGATATCAAAGATTTACTAACTTAAATAAAGTTATCTTTCTATTCTAATATTATACAAAAAGCTTAGAAACATATATTATCCTTATTAAAGTACTCATCTGTCTTTAAATGGACTTTTGTGTTATCTTTTAAAGCATGCTCATAGTTGTATAAAAATATCTTCTAAAGTTTATTTTTCAGAAAAGTCAGCTCAATTCATCCAGAATTATTTAAACATAATAGGTACTCAGTAATAAATTAATATAGCTAATTAGTAGTCTACTCAGTGATTAGCTCAGTAAAATTCATTAACTCATTATTTTATGTGCAACTTAATACAGAGCCAGAAACAAATTATTAGCACTTTATGTAATTAATGCATGTATGTCAATCATTTTTTGTAAAGTTTATTATGTAATTCAGATATTTCATCACTTTAATATGAATTCTTTATTCTCTTCTCCTACTCATAGCTTTCCTGGAAACATTACTGAGCCTTTACAGTAAATAAATGTGGAAATGTCTATTTTGGACTCTGAATATAATCACCACAGCTGTGTTTTACTTCTGGGAGGGTTTCATTTTTCAGCTTATAAAATTGTAGGGAAGATGATGAGATAAGTAGAAAGTAAGTAAAGCTTCCACTCAAAGATGGGAAATATTTTGCTCCTCCTCCCTAAAGACAATGATAAAATGTTTTACCCGTGATGGAAAGATATTTTAAAAGAGAAACAGTACCTTAGGTATTCAATGATAAACCTTTCATTCCTAAATCTGACTTGGAAGTATTGAATTATCTTGACATCTCTCTGTTAACTATGATTTTCATTGATATGTAATCCCTATGTTGCAAGTGGGCACAGGACACCAGTGGGTTATGATATATGAAGTCAGGTGCAGGAAAGAATTTAAGGAGAGACACTTGATAACAGCACATGGCAAGATTATTAGAAGCTCAGAGAGATGGAGAAAATATTGCTGTGGACAGGAAAGAGCTATCCAGAATAAGGTAAGACAATGCCTTAGAAATCAGTGGGATGAAACATTTCTCTTGGGAGGAGTTACTAAGGAGTGGTTAGGGGTTGCTAAGGAATGAAAGCCTCGTCTCAGTGTGCCTGGGACTTAAATGGGACTAACCCACCTGGGTAATATGAGTTTATGTGGGTGATACCGGCTTATTTTTAGCAGGCATGCTGGTTAACTAATCTGCTGACTCCTATAATCCCACTTGATTCAAGGTCCACTTCTTTCCTTAGATTGTCCCTTCTGACTTATTGCTCTAGAAACTATACAAAATTGTGTACAAAAAAATGATATTTATGAAACTCTAAATTAATAAGTCAAATGTTTTAAAAATTTATAGCTTAAATAATTAAGCACAGATAATTTATAAATATTATTCTCTAGAAGAAAAATAAATTACATGAGATGATATATATTTGTAAAGATGCTCCCACATCTATTTTTGCTCTTTATAACCAGTTTTATTCTTGTTACAATAGCGTTAATTCATTAGTCATATTTTTTTATTTTGAGAAAATATTTTGGTACACAGTTGCTTATGTTCAATTTATAATTCATCAAACTAGTCATAGATATTTCCATAATCCAAAAGAATATGTCTCTTCCCTTTGAACTTTGGTCAAAATTTGTGATAATCTCATTGCAAGTCTTGCAGAAGTAAAGTTATATAACTTTTGAGGCTAGATGATTTAAATCCATAGATTTCCATTTGTCTTTCTCTGTCTCTCTCTGTCTCTGGCTCTCTCTGTCTCTGGCTCTGGCTCCCTCTCTCTCTCAGAATAATTGCTCTTGAAATATAACCACCATATTCCAAAGATGTCCAAGCTACCTAGATTGGAATCAGACCTTCAATTCCCTTTGAGATTCCAGGTAATAGTTAACACCAACTTTGCAGTCCTGTGAACAAGTCATCTTAGACAAGGATCTTCTAGTTCTCAAATTGCCACAGCTGATGCTTCATGGAATAGACAAGTTTTTCTCCCACAGTTTGTGCAAGATTTTTAAGCAAAATTAAAGAGGTTGATGATGTGGGAGCAATTTAAAATCTATAGTGCAATATACAGATATGAGCAGGTGAGTTGACTGGATGGCAAAACCTACGAACCCACACTAGTAATCTGTGTCTGGAGACACACCCCCTAGTTACTCCTGTAATAGCTCTCTCTCAGCTGACAAAATCCAAACGGTGCTCTTTTAGAAGTAGCGAAGATAGCTTTATTACACACGGGCCAGATACAGAATCTGAGCCCCGAAATACTTTTGGGATACACTTTTATTGGTGCGGGAGAGGGGAATGTGTGAATTAGAACAGGAATTACAAACGGAATTCAGTTATTCATTTGTGAATACCTCACATGGATAACACACACAATTGTAAAGTGCACATAGAGTTCCATTTTCAGAAAGGGATCCTTTTGTCTAATCAGCAGCTTTTAGCCAGTTTAGACGGTCAGGTGCCTGGTGGCTGGGTGGCCACTGTTGGTCCTCAGTGGCTAGAAACTGGGATGCGGCTTCCTCTCTTCTACATTCCCCCATTTTGTTTTCAAACTGGCATGAATTACCTTTGAAAGTCTATAGATAAGGAATTGGGGTGAAGACTTGATCTGGTTACTTCCTGCTGGATGGGGCTATAGTGGGGAGGATGCAGCATCTTGGACCTTCTGTATATAGAACAGAGTATAGTTAGTATTCTTGTTCATCATTGGGGGGTATGGGTTTATACTGCTGAGCCAGCAAGATATGCTTCATTGTGATCTGTTGAACAACTGTGTTTTTGGTAGACCAAATCAAGCTTATTATGACAGACAGAAGACAAGGAAGCAATATGGAAATTCTTGAGTCCCTTAATTCTCAGCAAAGTTTTGAATCCACTGGCCCAGGAGAACCAAGAGAGCCATTTAGAGTCGAAGATAGATTCCCATTTCTGGACTGGGACATGTGTTATTTTCCGCATACCTCTGGCAATATCCTTAACTATCTTTCCATTGTTATCTATTTGCAGGCAGCAGTTTGTCAAATTTAACTTAGCTCAAGCTCCTCCCTCCTCTACTAATAAATAATCTAAGAATAGTTGGTTCTGGAGGATGGCAGCTCTCATTTGGGTAGCCTGATTTGCCAATAAGTGTATTGCAGTAGCTGTTTGATTGGTAATTATCTCGTCTTATAACCTTATCAATTGATTCAGAAGATACATGGGAGTTTGGTACACCCAACTGCCATCTCAAGCCCAAGTGGCAGGGCCATAGACTTGAATTATTCTTTCAGGAGGCCATTCATTGCCCTGTCCATTGGCATCACCAGTTAAAGTAAGACCAGTATCTATACTTCATTTTGGTCTATATAACTCATCATAAACTATAATTCCCAGCATTTCTCCTATAGAGTCTCCTAGGAGGAAGAACTGAGGCCTAGTTATGATGCTGTAACAAGTACTTGTCCAACCTTGGGGCAGGCAGGTATATGCCATTTCACCACAGATATAATAGTGACCCTTTAGTGCACAGGCAATGGTTTCAAAGATCTGTTCCCGGTCATGGAGTCTCAGACTTGGATAATAGTAATCGTCTAAGTTTCCCAAAGGGGATACCAGGATTGGTGAGCACCTATAGGTGCCATATGAACAGTTCCATAGGTTAGAGCCAAGATGCCAAGTACAGTTCTTATATTGGCGGGTTAGACTCCAATACCAAGTGAATCCAAGACTGTACTCACCATTGGAGTTGCTCAAGCCCATTGGTAAGATATACAAGGGCTGATGCCTGTTTCACTGCACACTTTATACTGTAATACTGTTTCAAGAAAAAACATTTGAGTATTGGTGTTATAAAATAATTTCCTCCCGACTATCTTGTTACAAAAAGTTTCCTTATTCTTAGGATCTGTCACCTGGCATGGGGTCCGGATGCCATTAATCAATATGCCAGATTTTTCCCATTTCCCTTTTCAAGTGCACAGTCGAGGGGAACTGCCTTCCTGGCATATGTCCAATTATAATGACTGTGGCCATAAAAGACTTCTCACCTTGCAGTGGTCTGTTTTAGACAAAATATTCTGGGAGGGGGTTCTACTTAATGGCCAATCGTGGTTTGTCTCTGGGTTCCACCAACCTGTCCCATGATGGACCTCAGAGAGGTTACTCAGAATCCACTCAAGGCGAAGGGAGATGGCGATCCAGGGCCAGTTTGTTTCCAGCCCTGGCCCACCATATACCTAGGATAAATTAAAAGTGGTTGTTATATCCTGGGCTAGCTGCAAGAAGTGGTTAGGTGTATGTTGATCTGTTATTGGGGCGGTCCATGATGGGTGAATGAACACCGCGAACAGAGTGTACACTAGGTTCATGGTTTAAGAGATGCAATAAAACCGGAACAATATTCCAGAGTAGAATTCAAGAAAGGTTGGCCTTTACAATTATCTGTATAAGCTGACAGTCAGCAATCCCACGGAAGGGTCTGCAGGACTGACTGATAAGGGCAACTGGAAGAAGTAAAGCCCAGAGTATGAATAGGGCAATGAGCAGAGATAATCATGGAGTCTCCTGGCGCATCATCAGCTTCTTTAAGTCTCTGACAAATTGCGGGTCAGCTTGAGACGGGTGGAAGACAGCTGCTGGGCAGTCCAGGCAGAACTCTGGCCAGCGAGGTCTCTTCCTGGTTGGATGATTTGCTGCTCTGATGAACTATTTTCACTCGTGAGCAGGGCACCCATGGAGCTATACCTGAAACTTTAAGAGTAGTTGGAGTAACGAACTAACAGTATATGGACCTGTCCACTGAGGTTTCAGTGGTTTCTTCTTCCAATCTTTGACCCAAACTAGATGCCCAGTTTCATACGGATGAACTGGGGTTCCTAATGAAACCGGGGCTCTTTCTAGTACATACCTGTTTATAGCCTGAAAGGTGGCACTTAGAGCCTGGACTTGTTCCCACAGATGCTTGTCCCCCAGTTGAGGAAGGCTCCTGGAGATGCCACCCAGGATTGGTAGGGGCCTTCTGTACAGAATCACAAAAGGAAAGAACCCATGTTTTCCGGAGGTGCATCTTACCCAGAAGACAGCTAAGGGCAGAAGGTCCACCCAAGTATGACCTGTTTCTTGAACTAGTTTTCCCAATGTACCCTTGAAGGTACGATTCAGTGACTCAATTTTCTCTGAACTCTGTGGCTGGTAGGCAGTATGTAGTTTCCATGTCACTCCTAGTCCCTTTGTAACTCTCTAGACTAGATCGGCTACAAATGCTGGTCCATTGTTGCTATGGATGGTTAGGGGTATACCATACCTGGGAATTAATTCTCTGAGGAGCACTTTTGCAACTTCCCTACTCTTTTTGGTTTTGTTAGGGACCACCTCTGTCCAGTTTGAATAGATGCAGATCAAGATGAGGAGGTACTGATACCCTTGAGCCTGGGGCAGTTCAGTGAAGTCAACTTTAATGTCCTTGAAGGGGGCGCTGCCCATCTGCTGCAACCCTGGGAGTGGACATGGGACATTGTTGGCATTGTTTCTAGCACATGTGATACACAGTTCTATAACAGTCCTACAGAGGGTGGAGAGCTTACTGATGTAAAACTGCTTTTGAAGAAGCATTTCCAAAGATGTCTTCCCAAGGTGGGTTAGCTGGTGATAGTCCTTGACAAACTGGATCCCAAGTGCACGGGGAACACATATTCTGCCATCTGGAAGCTGCCACCACTACCCTGGTATCCTGATGGCCCTTTCTGATTTTGTTCATTCTTCTTCTTGTAGGGCATATTGAGGTTTTGTTGGCCTTTGGACTGAGACCAGAAGGTAGGCTGAGTCTCCAGCTCTGCCTTCTGTTGCTGATTTTGCATTTTTATCAGCTAAATTATTACCATTTGCTATTAAATATATATTTCTTTGATGTCCACGGCAATGTAGGACTGCGACCTCTGCTGGAAGCCAAACAGCTTCCTGTAGTTTCAGAATCTCCTCTTTGTTTTAATGTCTTTGCCTCTAGTTGTTAAAAATCCTCTTTCTTTGTAGATGGCTCCGTGTAGCAAAGGCATAGTGGGAGTCAGTATAAATATTAACTCTTTTCCCTTCTGCTAGTGTTAGGGATCTGATCAAAGCTTGAAGTTCAGCCCGCTGTGCTGACCAGCCCTGGGGAAACCCTTTGGCTTCAACCACGGAAGTTTCTATGGTTACAGAGTAGCCAGCTCGCCTTTCCCCTTCCTTCATATAGCTGCTTCCATCCGTGAAGAGAGTGAGCTCAGGATTCTGCAATGGGGAGTCGCGCAGGTCTGGGCGGCTGGCATAGACCTCATCTAGCACTCCAGCACAGCTGTGCTCTGGAGTACCCTCCTCTGAAGGTAGAAATGTGGCGGGGTTTAGAGTCTGCACAGTCCCTAGAGTCAACCAAGAGTTTTCACAGAGTAGCCCTTGGTATTGGGTAAGCTGGGTGACGGTTAGAACAAGCCCTGTGGTTTCAGGTTTTACATACAGAGCTGCTGTTCCCTCGTGACTAGATGAAATTTGGTCCCCAAGTTTGACTAGTAGATCTTGACCAAGCAGGAGCACGGGACAGTCTGGCATGTATAGGAACTCATGTTTTACCACATGGCCCCCAAGCTCGCAAGTTCAGGTTTTGAAGAAGGGCTGGCAAGTTGCCCGATCCCCCGTGACTCCCATAATGGTGACCATCTTGGTTCTGAGCGGGCCCACTGGGGTTGTTACAACTGAATGCTCTGCTCCAGTATCTACCATAAATTCTGTTGGTTGGCCCCCTACTTTCAATCTGACCATAGGCTCCAGGGAACCTAAATTCAAGGAGCCCGGTCTGTTTTCATGTCGGCCTCCGCCATTCCAAGGAAGTTCGAGCCCCGCCCTTCTCTTACTCGCGATGTTTCACGCAGGTCCAGCCTATTGGCAGTCCGCTTTTGAGGGCATTCATTCTTCCAATGACCAAATTCCTTGCAGAAAGCACATTGGTCGTTTCTAAGCCGGGGCCTGCCTTCCCTTCGGCTTTTCAGTCTCCGTCCCCTTCCTCCCTCTGCCGGCCATCTCTCCTGAATTGCTGCAGCTAACAACATGGTTTTCCCCCTCAATTTATGGTCAGCCTCCCTCTTGGCTACTACTTCCTGATTCATAAAGACCTTGTTTGCTACTTCTAAGAGCTGGCTGATATTCATTCCAGCGACACCTTGCAGCATTTTGGAGCTTCCTACGCATATCTGCGGCTGCTTGGGCTATGAAAGTGGCATTAATCATCCTCTGATTATCTGGAGCTTCTGGGTCAAAGGGGTGTAAATTCGGAATGCCTCGCATAAATGTTCATAATAGTCTACCGGTGGCACATCGTGCCTCTGGGTAACGGCGGTAGTTTTGGACATATTGGTGGGTTTTGGGGCCCCAGCTCACACCCTTGCAAGATGGCCACCTGGTATCGTTGGATTTTGGCCCTTCCCTCCTCCGTATTGAAGTCCCAGTTAGGTCGTCCCTCCAGAACTATTGTTCCAGCCCAAGCGACTACATCAACCACTCCGGTAGGAGTGTTGACTTCTAGGTAAGAACGAGGCTCTGCCATAATACATTGCCTTTCATCTGTGTTAAAGAGCATGTGGAACAACCGCTGGTAGTCCTCCCAAGTGGGACCGTGCATTTGGAAAATAGTTTCAAAGTGGCCTATCGTAGCCTGGGGTGTTTCTGATTAGGAGGGAGTATTATGTTTCCAATTTAAAAGGTCTGTGGTTAAAAAAGGCTGACAATAAATCATGGGGTGTCCAGGATGGACAGTGCTGTGTCCCTCTATTTGATCTGGTCCCCATGTTTCCCAAAGGGGCATCTGGAGGGCAAGGTTTTGATTTCTGGGGCATAGGTGTCTACCCTGATTGGCAGAGTGGAGATCTTGTGTTGGCTTTGGCGGGGACACAGATGGTGGTGGAGTATTTAGATCTCTTCCTGGTGGGGCTGTGGGCTGTGCAGGAGAAATATAAGGGGGAGGCAGTAGCTCCTCTCCGAGGTCGCCCTGGAGGATGGGTTTATGGTCTGCCGGGGCCTCTAGTGTGCCTTTTAGGGAGTGTTTTGGAGTTCTCTGTGGCTCTTGGGAGCCTCTTAATGATGCCAAAAGAATCCTAGCCTCATCCTTCCTACTTGAGCTGAATCGTACCCATGAGGGTATTGTTTGGGCAATTCTTAACCAAGAATCCATGTACGGGAATTGATCTGGATGGCCAGGGTCACCTGCCACTATTCTGCAAACATCTTGGAATACTGGGACTTCTAAAGTACCCTCTATTGGCCAGACTGTTCCAAAGGCAGGTCAATCTACTTCGCATAAGGTTTTTAGCTTTCTTGGTGTCAGTTTTATACCATAATTATCAGAAAAGCCTTTCTTTAAATTCCTCAGCATACAGTTTAAGACTGTCAGCTTACTCTGATTCCCTCCCATCCCTGCCCTTGAGCAATGGTGTGAGATGGACAAAGGAGTGTGGTGTCAGCTAAGTGGCCCATTCATCCTGGCCGTTCTTCTTAAAAAAATAAAAGCAAAAATAGCTATAGACGCGTCCGTATAACCCCTGGACCAAGTCGTGAAGATGTCAGATATTTATGCATTGCCATTATGCCGTATGACTGCAATGGAACCGCAGGAATTGGCTCACGCATGTCCCATAGCTCGAGCCGTGGTACAACAAATCATTCATACTCCACTCAGACAGAAGTTATCACATTCCCTTCCCCAGACTTCCCTGACTGAGAGATCCCGGTAATAATATTTCCAGTTATCTCTTAAATGAAAGTTGATCAGACTTTCCTTCTGCCAGTGGGCAGGCCTGACCTGGGTCCTTTTATTCCTGCGTATTACCTGTTCCAGCAGCCGTTTCTGTGTTCACTTCCTCCTCAGAGCCTGGCAGAGTATACAGCTCAGGGCCAGCGAGAGGTGTCCAATTTGTGGGGATGCAAAACTGGCAGGGCGCGCCTCCTCTGGAATCTTCTTGCATCCCGCTGGCGCTGAGACAGCTCCCAAAGCCGTTGGACCCCAAAAGCCAAAGCATTTGGAGTTCGTGGTCAAGGGAACCAAATGTGATCGTTCTCTCTCAACCAACAAAATCCAAATGGTGCTCTTTTAGAAGTAGTGAAGACAGCTTTATTACTCGCAGGCCAGATATAGAATCTGAGCCCCAAAATACTTTTGGGACACACTTTTATTGGTGAGAGAGAGGGGAAGGTGTGAATTAGAATAGGAATTGCAAATGGAATTCAATTATTCATTTGTGAATTCCTCACATGGATAACACATATAATTGTGAAATGCACATAGGATTCCATTCCCAGAAAGGGGTCCTTTTATTTAATCAGTAGCTTTCAGCCAGTCTAGCCTGTCAGGTGCCTGGTGGCTGGGTGGTCACCATTTGTCCTCAGAAGCTAGAAACTAGGGTGCGGTTTCCTCTCTTCTACACTCCCACAAGAGAATTCCAGGCAAATCTCATGAGAATTCACACAAACTTTTCAGTTCTCAACTCTCATGAGAGCTGTACCACATTGGTAGGTCCAAAGGGGAGGGCCTTCCTCTATGTACATAAAAGATATCATTTTAACAACAAATTCTCTGTCTCCTGTAGCCTCTAAGCTGAATGCATCATTTTCTTATTTGCTTTGCAATAAACTTGTAGCGTAGTGCTAAAATTAGATGTCTTTCCTAGAATTCTTTGCAGGATGAGTTCCACACTCTTTGGTCTCAATCTCCCACATTAGCTAAAATAGCACGCCCCAAGTTTCTCAGAATTTGTCTCTTGTGCATGTCCCACTCTGACACAAAGAAGTGAAAAACAATAGAGGGCAAACCCACAGGAAAAGAAAAGGCTCCTGTTATTTTAACCCACTAGCTCTTCCCTTAATCAAAGAAGTCACAAACTAAACTCTAGGGCTCCACAGTTTCTAATATAGAAATGTTCTCAGTATCTATTCTCTAGAATGTAGTTTGGGAAGGTCTTGATCCAAAAGATAACTTATCTATACATAGTTATCTCCAAGAAAACTGCCTCCTAGTCAAAGGCAATTCCTCCTCTCTTCCTCAACACCACTTTTCATACCTTTCAGGATATAAATCATTGTTCTGCTCCAGCTTCATCAGAACATACTGCCGTGTAAATTCTCCTTATATATGTTATTAAACTTGGAGTATCCTCTTACTAATCATGCCTAATGTTAATTTGTTCATTTGTTCAGCTTGTGAAGAACCTCAGAAAAATGGGGAAACTTTTCCTTTGACCATTCCCACAGCAATTGTTAATTTAAGCTACCAAGCATAGAGGTGATTTTATCTTTTTGTTTTCAAAAGATCACCACAATAATTGTGTAGAGGGAAAATGTAGGGGCTGAATACAATACTCTCTATGTTTTTAAGGTAGAATCTTTAAGGCAGTAAATATCTTAGGGGACCTCAGAATGTTCTGAGCTAAACCTCACAGGCCAGTGCTTGGATGTTAGGGGTCAAAGTTCATCTCGTTAATCCTCTGGATAGATTCATGAAATTTCTTCATCAATCCAAAGTCTTCCGCAATACAACAAGGAGCCATACATTATTGGAGCAATAAGTCCATTTGGGGACCACCGTAATGCCAGAAGTCACCTTACAGACTTGGAGAAATATCTGCAAAATACCTCCACCTACTTCTGCTTTCGAACTTCCTCTTGACTTTGTGACTCCTATTCTCTTACTGACTACAGACACTGGAAAGGTCACCCACCCCAAATTTTCCTCCCAACAGTATAAAATCTAACTACTCCCAGCCTAGAGCACAGCAGTCTTTCTGCCCGTGGGAACACTGTCCCCCTACTGTCACTTCCTCCCCTTCACGCTAATAAAATTGTAAAACTTCACCTCTTTAACATCTCAAGAATTCTTTCTTGAACCTTTTGCCACCAAACCCCAGGATATCTCATATTTCTTCTGTGATGTTCTTCACAGACTAGAAAAACAAACATTATTAGCATTCAACACAGTAAGATAAAAACATGAATTTACGCATTCTCGTGGACACTTCACATGGAGGAAATTTTTGATGTAGCTGAGGCAGACCAAAGATATACATCCTTTATTTAACCAAGAAAGAGGAGGTCTTCACAAGAGGGATTATTCTTCTTACTCTGAATATAAAGGAAGTTTTAACCTCATTGTTTGGCATTCTTCCAGGGAACATGGGAGCAAAATCCCCCGATTGCTTAAGGGAAGGGTGGAGGCTTAGGGAATGGTGATTGCTTGTTTATCAGGGAAGGATAAAAGAGTTAGGAGAAAGACAGGAACTTCTTCTTTGCCTCTGGTGTTGTCCTCTTTCTTCTGTAGCTCAAAATAAACTTCAGAATGGGGCATCTACAAGAGTTCTAAAGTGAGAGAACTGAGGTGAGCTGTTTCATCCTCTTTAGTCACAAAATATCATCTTTCAGTCTTTTATTTCTCTAGATATTTTTTAATCCTAAGAATCCCCTCTCCATTAGATTTAGATATGACATTTATGAATGTCCTTGTTAATAACAGAGATCATACAAATCCTCCTTGTGTATCTCATAAATGATTAACTGAATAGTTTTTCTCTATCAATTAATCTAGACGAATTCTTGCAATAGAAAGCAAACCATCCCAATTCCCAAACCCCTGAATCTTCTGACAGCAGCAAAAAATATTCTTCATTTACCTGGAGTCCGATCACACCATTCCCACTATGTCTAGTTCTTCCTAGCAATATTTACTCTTCCTCATAAAAGTTTTGACCTTTGATACCCTGCAGATTTTAAGGTTAAAATGGAGCTTTCTCCCTATTGTAACATCCTTTCTACCTATTTTCAAATAGCCCTTTTCCCTCTTTGTAGTAAACTGAAAGAACAAAATCTCTTCTTCATCTATGTTTGGATTTGTTTTTATATGATAGTCAAAAGTGATAATTTAATAATCCCCTGTTGTACATCAAAGATATCAAATAAACTATCAATTCTATTTGATACCAGATCCTATCTTATTCTCTCAGATAATGCATAGTAATCGCTTGTGAGCTTTTTAAAGGCAGGGAAGTTGGGTTTTTAATCCTTCTAACTGACTTCTGTGATCAATAATTTCAAATTGTACCATTCTCAGAAGACTGAAGGAAGAAAACTAGATAGAAGGGATAAATATGGAAATTCTCAAGGATTTCTTTGCACCACTGATCTGCAAATATCCTGAAATGGTTAAATCTGTTCTGTTTATTCAATAAAGCAATGTGTCCTGATAAAATACAAAGACATGAAAACAAGGTAGTATTGTATATTAGGACTAATCCATTAGAAATCACACTTCCTAATCAGAAAATCTGAGTTAATGCCTTGAATAATCTCTGTGGTATTTAAATCTGCCAAAACATAACTTTCAGAACTCCTTTGAAAGAATAGGTAATAAAAGACCAATATCCTATGACAGCTGAATTGGAACAGTCTAATATTATTATTTAACAGGAGACAACACATCATGGAAGTTGTACCAGCACTACTCATTGAACATAGGATTTGAGCCCAGGACCTTCAGTCTGTACTTATTAGTTAACTGAAGCCAGAAAAGTGCTGAATTCTCTAATCACTTCTTGCAACATATAATTTGGATAAGAAATGTACAAATATATTTCAAATCAATTCAAAGACACAAAATTTAATATGTAGAATGATATGCTAGTGTTGTTTAACCACCAGTTTACTAAGACATTGTGTGTATATGTGCATATACATATGCATATGCTTATTTGATATTAATTACATTAAAGTAACATTACATTATAAATTATATAAATTTAAGATGTATGCCACTGTAAATCAACATCTGTACACACTACATTAGGTTAACTATTAACAGTCCAATTCTTTTACCAAATTATATAACTTAATTATATATAACTGAATTACATGATTAGCCCACACTTTCTCTCCTTCCTCTCCCCTACATGCAAATATACTGTATATCCAATGTCCATATTCTATACATTATATAGCCACTTATGTATGTACTATATATGTACGTGTTTTATACACATTTAAGAGCAATAAAAGAAGAAAAGTCTATCTAAAGTTGGAAATAGAGTGCTGCATTTTGAATAAAAGACTAGACTTGACATTAAGATGCAGAACCTCCAGAAGCTAACAGCTTTAAAAAAAACAGTAAACAAAGCAAAATTTTACAGTTGCCATCTTTTGGTAATGTTTATATACATATATAAATCAACACTAAAAAACACATTTGAACATTCTGGCATTTGTATATCTAAATACATAGATACAGTAGCTTGATCACTTGCTCAAATGTCTCACAGATTTCATGTCCTTTATAAATCCATTGTAAAGTTTTCTATTGCTTTGGTCTGGTTTACAGTAGTAAATTTAACTGCCTATAATGACAACATAATCAGATAGTGATATAAATGGCTTCTTTGCATTTGCCTTCCAGACAAATATATATGATGCTTGCAAAAGCCTGCAACAGGTTGCAGCCAATAGAGTTTTACTGCATGTAATTAAGTCAGCATTACCATTACTATAACCAAGTACTTTGAAATACCGAGTAAATTTTTTTTGAGAAGGGGATATCAATGACTTAGGAAAGAATATGGTAATTCACACTATAATAAAACATTCATTAGGATGATTGATTGATTTTGAATGGATTTCCAAAATAATGGCTATAATTCCATTGCATAAAACTGAGTAGAAGTTGTGCATAGAATTTAGATGATTCATGAGAAAGGTACATTTACCAAGTGAAATCAAGGAAATTTTCCTCTACCCTCTCTCTTCAAATAAATTAGCAAAACCTAACTTCATCTTTTTTTTTGTTTTTCCTTTCAATCTAAGTATACTTTAAAAGTAATAAGATTTGAAATCAATCTCCACTCCAAAGAGGGAAAGAAAGTTATCTGAAATAAAGTAGCTTTAATCACAAAGACAAAGGGAAATGTTGTAATAATGAAAAAAATCTTCAGAGATTATCATTTTGAAAAAATGTTCATTGTGTTAGTTTCCCTGGAAAGTTTGGGGGCCTGCTGATCCACAAAAAGTAGGAAGAATGATCCAGAAATGCTGTCAGTATTCAAAAAGTTTTATTTGAAACTTAGAGTGGGCAGATGAACTCAAGAAATGCACCAACCCCTGGGAAGGGGCTATAGAATTTTTATATAGGAGATAGGCTTTTATTTTTGGTACAAAATGTTGGAACTGTTAGCAGGTCTATGGCTATCTAAGGAATGTAGAAGGCAGGGTGGGATTTCATTTACTCTGGGTGAGCAAGATTTATGCTGTTGCAATTTACTCAGAGTCATGATGTGTTGTCTGGGACAATAGACACAAAGAATCAGTTGAGAAATTCATTAAAATGTTACTACAAATCATTAGTCAAAATAATATGATGAGGGTTCAAGGACATTATCAGAAAAGAGTGAGACAAAGGCCTAGAGTCCAAGATGTTATCAGGAAAGACTGAGACAAGGGTTTGTAGAGAATACTGCATAAATGGTATACAATGAAGCTTTTAGATGTGGTTCTTTACAAAATGATATTACTTATGCCTTCCTGGGAGCTGTTGTCCTATCACATTGGACTTAATAAATGGTAAAGAAAATGTACCTTTTTAAAGATTCCTTGATAAGCATATTTTCAAGGAGAGGAATGAGGCAGGTCATGTTACTTTTACTATGTCACTTGAAAATTCCAAGTGTACAAAAAGATGTTTGTTTACCTCTGTAAAGTGTACTTATTAATCTGATAATGTAAGACTACCCCCAATATTAAACTCATCACACAAAAAGTGATGATACAGCTTAAATTATGTAGTAATCCCTAAAAATTATTTTGTAGCTATACTATTCAACCATAAACAAATTTCACTACCTCCCTTTATAGCACTTTACTTCTTTAAATTGTTTAGCTTCTAGTGGGAAATCTTTTCTCTTTTGTTCAGGTGACACTTTAGAGTTCTGACCCTATATGTGAATAAAACACTTGATCAAGCATATCAGGAAAACCGACACTGTACAATAATCTTGGGTGTCCTTAGAACTCCTTAGATCAACTATTTCAGACTTTGTTGGGATTGTACTTGGGAATCTCTAATTCTAACAGATGCTTCAATGATTTTATGTATGTAAATGTTTAAAAAAATTCTAGCCTAGAAGAAGATTGACGTTATCTGTCATGTGCTTCTTGCAAATTTTTGGAATGCCTCATTAAACTTCTTCCAGAAACCAGCTTTAATGTTAGCTAAATCTTTTAATTAATACAAAGTATGGCATAGATGGAAGAGTGTGTTTTCACCTCATTTTAACATGGATGTAATTAATATTTAATATTTTCTCATTGAAGAGCTTAATGAAAATTGGTCATTTGCTAGAATGTAACAGAAAAAATAGTGAATATCATATCTCAGAATTTCTAGGTTTTAGTTTTGACTTGGGTACTAATTATTTTTTTTCACCTTGGGCAAGTCACTTCAGTATTCTCTTATTTAAAAGATTAATTTTGATTATATAAATCATACATTATATAAATCATGAATGTTATCTTAAAAAACAAAAATTCAAATAATTCATGTGAAGGTAAATTTCCCTTTAACAACTGCCATCTATTTCACTTTCTTTCTAGAATGAGTGGCAGTCATTTCTTTGGTCTATATTCATCTGGATAATTAAGTATGGATAGTTAGAGAAATAGATTGGCATACACAGAAACAAAAAATGAGGAAGAATGTTATATAATTCATTTTACAGAGAATGTAATTTTATACTTTTCTTGTATCTTGACTTTTCTATTGAATGCTGTCTATCTATGTTAGCTCATTGAATATATTCCTTAACTTCTATAAAATATAACACAAATAAAATAAATTTCATTGCTTTAGCATTTAGAATCAATCTTTGTATTTTTTCTCTTTTGATTTTAATTTTTGTGCTATTCATATAATTAATGCTTCACATATTCTTATGAAATTCTGTTAGCATATATACATGTTTCTCCAAATTATATATTATAATCTAGAAATACCAGGCAGACAGCACATGAAATTCTCCCTTTTTTTTTTTTAACATAAATTCATATATAGCATTGTATAAATTTAAGGTATGAATATGTTGATATGATATGCTTATATATTGCAAAATAATTACTATATTAGTGCTAATAGCAGTACATTACCTCCTAAGTTGCTATTACTTTTTTGTACTGAGAACATTTAAGATCTACTCTCTTAGCAACAATCAAGTATGTAAGTACAATTACTGTAATAGCCATACTGTGTATTATACCCACAAAACTTATTCATCTTAAAACTGAAAGTTTGTATCTTTGGCCAATATCTACCTATCTTTCTTTCTATGCCTCAGGTTTCTCTAACCCACCATTCCACCCTATGTTTCTATGAGGTTGAATTTTTAGATTCTACAGATTAGTGAGATTATACAGCACTTACCTTTCTCAAATTTATATCATCTAGAATAATAAGTTCATGTTTCAAAAATGATATCTCAAATGACTGTATTTCCTTCTTCCTCATGACTGAATAATATTCTATTTTATGCATACCGCATCTTTACCCGTTCATCTATTGATAGATTGTTTTTCTGTCTTGCCTATTGTGAAAATGTTGTAATGAACATGGTGATGCAAATATCTCTGTAATATGATTAGCACACTGTCTTTCAATATATTCCCAGAAGTAGGATTATTGGATCATATAGTTCTATTTTTAGATTTTTGAAGAGATTCCATACTGTTTTCCAAATTGACTGTTTACATTTCCTATCAATAATTTGCTATGGTTCCTTTTTCTCCATTCCCTTTTCTCCACATCCTCACCAATAATTACTAGTTCTTATCTTCCTGTCAACAGACATTCTAATAGACATGATGTGATATTTCATCACAGTTTTGATTGGTATTTTCCTAACAATTAATTATGTTGATGATATTTTCATGTACCTGTTGGTTAGCACTTTTTGGAAAAAAATATTTTTTCAAGTCCTCTATATATAGCTTAATTAAAATAATTGTTTGTAATTTAGTTGTATGCATTCCATATATATTTTAGATATTAATCCTTTAACAAATATACGCTTTGTAAATTATTTATACCATTTGAAGTTGCCTTTTAATTTTCTTGCTTCTTTTGCTGTGCCAAAACATTTTAATTTCATGAAATTCCACTTATTTGTTCTTAATTTATTGTTTTTGGTATCATATAAAAAATCATTGCCAAGATCAAAGTTAAGAACAGTTTTCCATGTCTTATCTTCTGTGTTATAATTTCAGAACTTATGCTTAAGTTTTTAATCAATTTCAATTAATTTTTGTAAGTGATATAGTAGAGGGGTTCATTATCTGAAAGTGATTATGCAGTTTCTCCAATACCGTTTATTGAAGAAATTATCTTTTCTCTTTTGAAAAATGTTATTTTGTCAAATATTAGTTGACCAAATATGTGTAGGATTATATCTTGGCTCTAAATTCTGTTCTATTTCTCTATATGTCTATTTTTTTATTTTGCTGGTACCATATTGTTTAATTACTATAACCTTGGAATGTAGTTTAAAATCAGAAAATGTTATGCTTTCAACAATGTGCTTCATCAAGATGACTTTTGTATTTGGAGTTTTCATTACGGCTCCATAAGAATTTCATGTTTCATTTCTGTGAATAATGCTTTAGAATTTTAATAGTGTTTGCATTGATTAAATAGCTAGCATTAAGCAATGTGAACATTTTAACTTTATTAATTTAAGAAAATATATATCCAAGATAATGTTGTATCTTTCCACTTTATGTTTATTTCCACTTATGCCTGCCTTAATTTATCTCATAGAAGTCTGAGTTTCCAGTGTACAGATCTTTCACCTCTAGTTTAAATTCATTTTATGTGTTTTATTGCTTTTGATGCTATTATCAATGTAATTGTTTTATTTCTTTTTTCAGATATTAGCTGTTAGTGTATAGAAATGCAATTGATTTCTGTATCTTGATTCTTTTGACCTTCAATTTAACAGAATTTTTTTATTAGATGGAAGAATTGTTTGGTAAATCTTTAGGATTTTCTATATATAAGGTCATATCATATGCAAAAAATGACAATTTCACTTCTTTTTTTAAAAGAGGAGTCATTGTCTTCCATGTCGCTTTTTAAAACCTTAACTACTTTATTACATTACTCAGATATTTTTCTTACTGGATCAGCAGCAAAATTTATTCCAAAACATTCAAACAACACACACTAAAAAATATAATTGGCATCTCCTGAAATTGTTGTGAATAATCTCAAATTCACTGGCATTCACATGTGTTATCATGGTAAGTACCTACTACTTCATGCTTCCTGTATCCAGTATTACATACTCTATCATTGATTCACTTCACCAATATAATTCCTTTTGAAATTGGAGCAAATTATAATCCTAATAGTCTACATTATGGTAAGGAGTTGGAAAGTTTATAAATGTCTAAGGCAACAGGTTTAAGGTATATCACTGTTAAACCGAAAAAATATTATTTTGGATATTTTCAGTCGAGTTAAATGTAGAGGGAAAAACTCATTTTCATATTCACTAATTGTATTAAAAATGAATTGATTGACTACATAAAAATATACCAATTGAAATAATAGCAAGTCATTTAATTATATTTAGTCAACTATCTGTCATTTACTTGCACTTGTCACATTAGAAAACTAAAAGTGAATGTTACAGGAATCATCTTTTTCTACCACTATTCAAAATTTTTATTCTGGTGTTGATCCAACCATGACCTTATTTCTATTTTAGCAAACCTCACTCAAGATTTAAAATCACTTAACATACATATATATATATATATATATATTTATTTATTTTGTTGGCTTTAAGTCACATAATTAATCTCCAATATAACTGAGAATCAGTTCCCTCTTCTAAAATAGCTGGAAACACACAACTGCATATGTTATCATAAAATAAAAAAAAAAAGAAAATTCATTCAAAGGAAAACTGGAAGCTTTGGACCATGAAGTAGACAATGCCATCTAGTGATGTCCTTTTTAATGGTATTCTTTTGTATAAAAACTTGTGAAAAAAATACATCTGCACTGCTGTTTTCATAGTAGCACAGTTGACAATAGCCAAGACATGGAAATAACCTAAATGTCATAAAACAGAAGACTGGATAATGAAGCTTTTGTAAATATACCCAATTGATTAATATGCTGCTATTAAAAAAAGATCAAATTGTGCCCTTTGCAACAATCTAAACGGAGCTGGAGAGGATCATGTTAAGTGAAATAAGTCAGAAAGAAAAGAGAAATATAGAATGGTTTCACTCATGTGTGGAATATAAGGGAATGAAACAAATGAACATATAAATCCCAGCAAAAATAATAGAACACAGGACTGTGGCTGAGAGTGGTGAGCAAGGGAGACTAGATATTGGATGGTGGTAAAGGACACTGGAACTCTGGTTGTGGGTGTGGTATGAAATATAGACTGAGATGCAATTTCATTATCCTAAAATGAATGTGTGATTATGGATAAAAAAAGTCAGTATTGTTATTATTATAAAAAATACAAACAAACTTGCCAAACTATGAAATCTTATGATGTGTTCATTTTTGAATCTTTAAAAACATGTTATATTGCCAAGCATAACTTTATTCTGAAGACTACTAAGGAGAGAAAAGAATGTATAGTTTAGATTTATTCTCTGCTCCTTTTATAGTAAGGATAAGAAATGGACTGGACTGATCATTTAGAGAATGGGAAACATTTTTAAGGACAATTTTACATCATATTCTGACAATAGCTACTGAATATTTAAACTAGCTACACATAAAGTTAGCAATAAAGTACTGCCAGAATAGAAGGTAGTGTGATACAATTTGTTAACCCTAACACAATTGAAAAATAATATTTTTAGGTGAATAGTGCTATCTAGAATTTGCATATTGGGCTTATATTCTACCCTTTTTATACATCTGCATTTCATGCCAAATTAAATATTTTAATTAAGTATTTCTGAAAATTGAATTCAGTGTCACTTTAGTTTTCTGTCTCCTTTCTGAATTTAAACAATGGGGTTATCTCATTATAATATACTGAAAAGATTCTTAAGATCAAGGAAAACATAGCATTATAAGTGCTGCATAAAATTATTTAAAATACTTAAATTTACATATATAGCAATAAGGAATTCTAGAAGTAATTCAAAATGAGTCTAGTTTGAGAAAAACTCCCATGTCTATGCAAAGATACATTTGGTGCACTCCTGTAGCTCAGTGGCTAAGGTGTAGCCCATGTAAAGTGCATGGACCTGGGTTTGAGAACTGTGGAGAGATAAAAGGAAAAGGAATCATCATATATAAATTAAAAATATACATACATATAATAAATAGTAAAAAAATACTGAACAAGGACAATTTTTAGTAACTGTAATCATGAATAGATTTCAAATGTTTTATATGTTTAACCATTGTTTTTAAACATGGTTGCAGATGTATGAAATCCACAGATTTTAGGGTATTTTTAATCTTAGAATGTTTTAGAATATATTTAAAATACCTTCAAGTAAGTTTCTTTTTATACAGAGAAATACTAAGGGATGAAAAATAATAAATATTACCGAAAATAAACCATTTTTTGTATTTCTTGTATAGATCATAAGGATACATAGCAACATAGAGACTGAGTAATTTTTTATCTAATCTAATATTACATTGTATGAAATTATTAAATAAATTCTTCATTCTTGAAATGTTATTTTTGAAAATTGCTTTATAAATATTATTTTTATGAAAACTCTTGCATGACATTATAAGACACCTGTAACCATATTTCTAAAGAGCATTTCACAACTGCAGATTTGCTTTGTCAGTGACCCCATTTCTAGATTGAGAATGCAGTTATTTGCATCTACATAAAAGCACAGTATGCTTTGATGTAGTTTGTAGAATATGTCCAAATGATTTTCCAGAAACATTGTGCCATTTTCTCCTATCACTGCAAAATTTCTCCAAACACCTGATTCATAGTACTGAATATTTTTGATGTCCTCCACGGACTTTCAGCAGACTGTCATACACATGCATCCTCCAGTTGCTAAGAGTGTTAGATGCTAAAGACTCCTGACTACCACTTTTTTTAATATTGATGAGGCCAAACGAGAGACGTTTTACACAGAAATTATGATTACTTCTTGTTTAAGACAATCAGGTCAATGACTCTCTAAACTAAGAGAAGGTTAAAAATAAAGGTACAGCTTCCTCAAAGTTGACACTTACTCTGAAGTGCAGCAGATCGTCACATGAAACCAGGCTGAAATTCGTCTCCAGCCAATATCATTTATTTCTTTAACTTCTTTTTCTCTGTCTTGCTTCCCTTAATCTCCCTTTTATGAAATATCTGTACCAATTCTTTCCTCACAGATTTCCTGTCTCAGCCTTGCTTCTAGGAAACTTACCTCAAATAGCTGGTGTAAGGAGTAGTCCTAGGAAACGAAATCTAAGAATGATTCTGAAAGTGGATCTCTCAGTAGTCATAAGGCAATGAAGTCCCAATCATTGTTAGCCATCAGTCTCGGGTAGTAGGTGGATTTTCGAAAGTCTTTAGAAATGTATGTCAATGGGAATTTTAAGTTTTTACCTGTGGTGAATGGAAATTTTTATAGGGAAATGTAATGCACTACCTTGCCATGTACACTGCTGCTAGCATTTGTGTTAAAGGAAAATAGCAACCAAAAGGATTACGGAAATGGGTGACTATGGTAAGTAATATTAATGCAAGAAGCAAGTTATTAATTAATGATGCGCAGGAACCGGAAACCTTCTAGGTAATGTTTAAGGAAACATTAATATTCTGTAGACAATATTGAAAATTCAAGCATAATTGTAATGAGCATATTTCAAATAAGGCTGAATTCTCAGAGGAAGGCATTCAGGACTCTCTGACAAGGAAGAGACAGGATATTCAATTAGATTCCTTCAAGAAGTTCAAAGGTATCAGTAAACCTGTCATGTATCACTCCCAGGAACTTACTTAGGTAATTTGTGTTCCTTATCCTTATAATTTTAGACTCTGTACTATATATTAGTGGCTCTGAATTTTAAAAAAAAAAGATGTTTTCAAAAATTTGATGATATGACTGTCACCTGGTCATCTGATCCACCTTGTGTCAGTCTGGCAGGTAGAGAAAAAGGTTATCATACCATACATTACCAGAGTAAGGAAAACATCATTTTGAAGTGATAATACTGCTTCTACAGGATGGAGGCAGGGCAAAATATGTTGACATTTAGGTTATCAGCATATTTTTTCTTGGTATTCTTTTTCTTTTCTTTCCTTTTTTTTTTTTTTTTTAAGGGAAGGTGCAGGCAGGAATGAAGGCAAGTAGGCAGGCAAGAAAAGAGAATAGAAAACTTACATTTTATTTATTTTTATTTAGTTGTTCATCTTGGTTGTTCCCACCAGCCCCAAGTCTCAAACATGATTTCTTGTGATGTATGTGGACTATGTCTGGTGGCCTTATCAGCTAGTCCTCCAAGGCAAACCACTTGTATTCTTGTTGTATGGTGCTAAATGTAAATAAGGTTTTAAAAACAGCAGGTTAACAGAACAGCAAACAGAGATCCAGACATCTTTTATATGGATGCCTTTGGTATCTACTGTGCAAGACTCTGAGACAATAGAAGTATTTGCTACATATTTAGAATTAGTAGTAGAAGAAGCCACATTTTGATGTTCTGGCTAACAGTCAAAGCTGAATTCCCAGTCAACAGCATCAACTGATAGTCATATGAATGAATCATTTAGTCATCAGATCTCTTAATGATTCAGAAGTTTGAGGTTTCAGCCAACCTCTTATTAGAACTATAAAACTGACTCTAATTAAAACAGATTCGACCAAGCTTTTTAAAAAGTTGTGATTAAAAATATTGTGGACATATAACTCCCACCTCCAAATATCTAGTTACCATTCACTATTATCCATTGATACTTGCCATATCTTTCAGAGTTGAAACTAGTACAAATTGGAGTATCAACAATTGAGGCATTTGGAAGGGATGTAGGGGTGTGGAGGGTTAGGGAGTGTGGGAGTTTGGGGGTGTGGCTCAGCTGCTGCAGAAGATAAGGGGGTTTTAGTACTAAGAGCATGTCAATTATTCTAAACTGGGACAAACTTGGTCAAACCAGGATGCATGGTAACCCTATCCATTGACATCTCTCCATCCAATCTTCCAAGCCTATATCCTTCACCTCTGTTAGCCACCATTTTATTGTCAGAGTTTTTGTTTTCCTTGTTCATTTGTCCTGCTTATTTATGTGCTACAAATGAATGAAATTCTGTGGTATTTATATTTCTCATTCTTACTTATTTCATTAGCATAATCACTTAATTTCATCTATTTTGTTGCAAATACCAAGTTTTTAAACATCATATGTTATTTTTAATAGTTATTAGTATCCCATGACTCATGAAACTTATAAGTGCTATAAACAATGGTATAGCAATACATATTAAAAACTATTGTAAACAAAATAAAGTTGCTGGTTCACGTATTTTGGAGTAATTGATTATGTGGTATTAGGAAATAGAATTACAAAGTAAATAGATGAGAGATGGATGGCATGGTCTTCCTAGATTTTGTTTATTTTGATTTTAAATGTATTAAATGTATAAATGGAAAATTAGGAGATCTAATTATATATGATTTTAAATGTTTTATAATTATCACATGACTTTTTAATGTCTAGACATAGGGAATGACTAAAGCAGATTACTTATTACCAATTAAATCATAAAATACAGTATGGAAGTTTCCTTATTTTATTTTTTACTTGCTTTCTATATTGTTTCTAGTTAAGATTTAGTTGAATATTCCTTTAGGAGGTTTTTATTTATAAAATAAGATAAAAAATAATTTTCAAAGTATGCATGATTCTAGAGAAAATAAGAATACTTAGTGTTTTGGAACCAAGATTTGCACCTCCCCAGAACTACTCAATTCTAGTAGCTTCCTGGACCTCAGACACTTTCTGGCATCCTGGATTGTTTAGGATGACTGTTATGATGATTCATACTCTCACGACAACTATTTCCTCTTATGAAGTTCAGGCCACCTTCTGTAGATATTTAGGATGTTTCATATTCAGTAAAATTGCATTGTTTTGGCATTGATTATACTACCACTGATTTTTTATATTAAAAGCATCAAAGATTACTTGAGCAATAAGACTACATGATCATTTTGCATAATAAAGTACCATTTTATTTGTGTCCATATAATAGACTTTTACATAAGCTAATAACTCAAAAATTACCTTCTTAATTTTGAAATGTGCATTTATTATACTATCATCTGTATGATGTGAAGAAAAGTAAATTGCTATTAACATGATGAAGTATATAGTTCAGCCTCTATTTTTAAAGTTAATTTGGAAGTCCAGACATTCCATCAACATTTTACATTAGCTAGAAGTTCAAATTATGACAAAGTATACCATTACTGAACAGGACAATGAATATTTCAAAAAAAAAACAATGTTTAATATAGAAAACATTAATGTTAAAACAAATTTCACATTTTAGTATGTATTGTAGGTGGAGGACAATGAAAGCTCTTGCAAAAGTCTGAAAATAAGAATACTGAATGAGTTACATTTTTCAATTAAATTTCAACATAAATAAATTATGAGTTAAAACAAGTATCTTCAACACAACCTTAAAGAGACAAAAGTGGGAGATACTCTCTAAAATAGTCTCCCAAAAGTGAGAGCTCTCTTTAGTCAGCTAAATTGAATTCTATTAATTTCAACTTCTTCAAAGAGAAAAATGTATAAATAAAATCAGAAACAAAAGAGAAATTATCACAATTATTGCAGAAGTAAAAAGGGTTATAGGAGAGTATCACAAACATCAGTTTTACAACAACTTGGATAACCTAGAATGAAGAAATTATCAGAAAAAAAACAAAATTCAACAATGAATTGGCTGTGTACTCTGGTGGTCTAGGAGTCGGGTACATCCTGTGAGCAGTCCAACATAAATCCCAAGGGCCCAGGTTTGAGACCTGGGGTCAGGAGGAACAACCAGTGTGAACAAATAAAGTACCCTTCCACCTTTCTTCCTGCCTGTCTATTTTCCTTCATTCCTGCCTGCACCTCTCCCTAAAAAAGAAATGAATCAGAAAAAAAAGAAAAGGAAAATTGGAACAGACTGATCACTAGTAAATAAAAACAGCAATGAAAGAACTTAAAAAAAAAAAAAAAAAAAAGCTAAGAACCAAATGGCTTCTTTGGTAAATTCCAACAAACATCAAAGAAGAATGAATACCAATCTTTCTCAAATTCTCCCCCCAAATTTAAAAGGGTTAAAAATTTCCAAATACATTTTGTGAAGCCACCATTACTTTGATTCTAACATCAGACAAGAAAATCACAAAAAATAAAATTATAGACAAGTATTTCTGATGAATATAGATGCAAAGATATTCAACAAGATATTAGAAAACAAAATTCAATGACTCATTAAGAGTATCATGCACTAAGATGAAGTATTATTTATTACACAGATTCAAGGATGATTCGATATACACAAAACAATAAATCTGATTTGCCAAATTAGCAAAAGAATAGTAAAAACTCATGATCACCATAGATACATAAAAAGCATTTGACAAGATTCAACATCTATTTGCAGTAAACACCATCATATATGGGTATAAATGGAACATACTTCAACATTATAAATGCCATTTCTGACAATCCCATAGTCAACATGCTCAATGGGAAAAAAAATTAAAAAAATTCCTCTAAGATCAGGAACAAGACAAGAGTAGCCACTGTGAACAATATTATTAAATACAGCATTGGAAGTTATAGCCAACACAATTATACAAGAAAAGAACATGCAATGTATTCAAATTGGAAAGGAATATATGAAACTATCACTATTTTATAATATGATAATGTATAAAATCCCAAAGGTGCTAGTAAAGAGGTGTTAGAAGTAATAAAAGAATATAGTAGAGTAACAAGATAAAAATATACAAAAATTGTTGCATTTCTATACACAAAAGACAAATAGAGAAATCTAGGATACATGCCTATTTCCAATTGCAACAAAAAGAAAGAAATACCTTGAAATAAACTTAATCAAAGTAGTGAAAAAAACATACACACTGAAAATGCATTGTTGAAATAGAAGACACACAAAAATAGATATCTTGCGTTCATCGATTAGAATGAAGTAAAATGTTAAAATGGCCATATTATCTAAGGAAATATAAAGATTCAATGAAATCTACATCAAAACACCAATAACATCTTCACAGAAATAGAAACAAATAGTGTGAAATAAATTTGAAACTATAAAAAATTGACTAGCAAAAATATTTTGTGAAAAATAAAAATAGAGGTATCATGCCTCCAGGCTTCAAATTATACTACAAAGTAAAGTAATCAAGTCAGAATGGTTTTCGGTAAAAAGAAACACAAAAAAATGGAACAGAATCGAGAGCCAGAAATGAACCCATGTCTATGTGGACAGCTAATTCATGAAAAGGAAATCAAGAGTATTACAGTGGAGGACAGTGTTCAATAAATGATGTTGAGAAAACTTCACAACAAGAAAAAGTAATATAAAATGTATTAAAGACTTGCTTGTAAGACCTTATATCATAAGATATACAGAAGAAAACATTAGTGATGTGCGCTATGATATCAGCCATAGTCAGTCTTTGGAAACTCAACTCTTATGTCAAGAGAAACAGTTGCAAAAATAAGCAAGTAGGAATACATCAAACTAAAAAGATTGTGCAAAGCAAAAGAAATTATCAACACAAAAGGAAACCCTACTGAAGAAAAGATATTTGTACACATATATCCAACAAGAGGGCAATAACTAAGCTATATAAAGCATTCACAAAATTCAACAACAAATTTAAAAAATGGGCTGCATATCTAAATAGACATCCACTCCAAAGAAGACATACAGATGGTCAATAGATACATGAAAAAGATGTTCCTCACTGCTTGTTATTAAGGAAATGCAAAGCAAAAGAAAATGAAATATCACCACACACTTGTGAGAATGATTATTATCCCAATGCCTGGAAATAAGTGTTGGTAACGATGTGAAGAAAAAAACTCATAAATTTTTGTTAAAAGTGTAAATTGATATAGTCATTTTGTAAAATAACATAAGATTCATCAAAAATGAATAAAAATAGAAATTCCATATGGGCTAGTTTTCTCACTTCTGGGTATTTACCTGAAAAGAAACACAAATTCTAATTAAAAAGAGATATGTACTCCCATGTTTATTGAAGCATTATTTACAGTAGTCAACATGTGGCAGCAATGTAAGTGTCCACCTGTGGGAAAAAGGCCTGCCTACCATTCCAGCAAATATGAAGCAAAGCCATGACACCTCCTGTAACCTGAGCTTTCTGGAATGTAGCCAGCAGACAAAGAACTTCCCGTGCTTGAAACCCCTTCCCCTAATTTACATCCCTCACTTCCCATGTTGCTCTAGCCTATATAAGCATGTTCTAACCAGAAATCAGGGCTCAACTGTTTGAGGAAGAAATTCCAGCTGACACCACACATGTTAATAAATCTACCTAAAATACTTCCAAAGAGTGCTCACATGGTTTCTCCCAAAAAACTGTAACACATCAACATGTGAGTGTATAAAGATGAAAGATGTGATATATATATATATATATATGCTTACTAATAAGTTTTTATAAAGATAGAATCCTTCCATGTGTAAAAGCATGGAAGATCTAAAGTGTAATATGCTTAATGAAATATCAGATGGAAAAAGATACTGTATGATCTTGCTTATAGGTGGTATATAGAAAAAAACAAGTCCAAGATATATATGCATATATGTGTACATATATACATTTGCTTATATATACATTTATCTATATGTATATCTGTATATCTATAGCTACATCTATCTATATGTACTTTTAACCGACAAGGCCAAAAATGTCAAAGGGAACAGGGAAGGGGAGTGTGTAAATTGACTAAAAGTGGGAGTCAGTTACATGATTTGGTTAGAATTGGACTTCTAATGGAAGGCTTATTGCAGTTATGTGAATGTTTATTTATGGTGCTATACACCCAAAACATTTATATTTTAGTGTAATGCTACTTCAAAAATAAAATAAAACAAGAATAACAAGCTGAGTAACATGGAAATTTTGAGATTCTGCAAAACATTTTTCTCCTAGAATTGATTGGTCTATGTGAAAAAATCAGGCAACTTGGTTAAAGATATTTTTCTTTAAATACACAATTTTTAACTTGTTTTATTCTGAAAATTAAAGGTAAGACAGAATGATGTAAAGCTGCTGTGTGTTTTGCCCACCTCACTGCAAGTTCTAGCTGGGTTACTGAGGATATTGACCCGAAGTCACACATCTTCACTTCCCTTGACTCTTTCTGAATACCAACCATTTCTATTATTGCAACCATTTCTACTCTATTCAGTCTCATGGGTAGTAAGTGTTGCATCTGTTATTAGTCCTGGTAAAGTGCACTATCATTGCTTGGTTACCTTAGACCTAATCTCTTTTCATAATACCCTTTTGAATATATAAAACAAAGTAAAATATAGTCTCAGTGGATTAGTTTCAATATGTCTGGCTGAGTGATAAACTCAGGAGCAAATGTAGCAGCATTTCAGATAATGTTGTATCAAGAAGAGAATGGAACTTTTAAAGAGGGGTAAGCAGTCACTGAATTGGGTGGAACTGATTCTAGATAAGGTATAGTCTGGGAAGGTCTTTCTGGGTGACATGCAGAGGGATGCTACATTATGAGAAGGAATAAGCCATTAGATGATCTTGGCTAAAAGTATTCCAAGTAAAGGGAATGACAAATAGTTCCAAATTATAAATAACCCTGAAATTAAAAAGGATGGTTTGTAGCCTAGTGAGGTAGAAAATAGACAAAGTCAAAGGCTTAAACAGAAACGTATCAAGCTGGCTCATGTTGACCATAATAAAGAGTTCAGAATTCTAAGAGTAATGGCAGACTATTAGAAGCATTTATTTAAAGGAGGATGTGTCTGATCCACATTTTAAACAGCTAGCTAGCAGTTATTAGAAAAACAAAGTGAGAGAGGAAACAACTAGAAGTACAAGGATAAGCCAGAATGCTACTTTTATAGTGTAAGTGAGCAATGATGTAGAAATTGGATGACAGTGATGGAGCAAGGATTTATAAAAAAATTGACAATAGAGCCACAGACCTCTGTTATGACAATATGTGAGGAGGAAATGAAGGCTTGATCAACTGATCATATAATGGTGCCATTTCTAGATTAGGACATTTCAGGGTAAAAAAAAAAAAGCAACTTCATGTGAGAAAAGTGTCTGGAGTTTTACTTTGATCATGTTATTTCTTTTTACAAAATCAGACTATAATAGTAAGAAGGAATCAATATTGTGTCTTTACTATATCTGAAAAAATAAGTGTAGAAATTCCATAAGAAATCTATTCAGAGCACTTAACAAGTCTTTAAAAATATCAACTGATTCAAACAGCTTCTTTCCATCAGTTCAGGAAACAATGCCAAGTATATTGCTTAGGGTAATTATTTGGTTTGTGTAGACCCCAGAAAGTTGCCTACAAAATACTTCACTTCAACTTCTTTCTAAGGAGGAATCTGTAAAACGAAGGCAAAACTAATGGGCAGACCATAGCAAACAAAGAGAAAGGTTATCAATTCAGAGTCAATTATTTGGTTTCAATACATCTATCTTTAGGTCCCTTCTGGCAACCTCTGAGGCTACCAATTTGCTGAAATACACAAAGCTTTCTGTTTACCAATTCTTTGGACCACAATATTCAGATCGCATCACCAATCTTGTCATCAGTTTGCCTGTTTTCATCTAGAATCATTCTCTAATAATTCCCTAAGTGATCTCAGTGTTTTTTTAAATTTTTCTTTGCACCATTGGTTTCAGGTAATCCTTGCAGTCAGTCCTATTCTTACCTGCCCCTTTTGACTGATTTAACCAGATAAACCTCAGTCCCAGCCACTCATACATTCAACTTCAGAACAAGCCTACATGGAAGAAAAAGCAAGTTATAACACAACCACCAAGTCTATTTTGTGATTTAGCTACTGTTCATAGCACATAATATAGTTATATTAATACTAAATGGTTCTTTTACCTTTGTTTTTACCAATAAAATTCATATCTTTTTAGCAAAGTTTTTTTAATCCATACACTAAAATTGTGGATTTCATTCTGTGCAAAATAGTTTGAATAGAAATACTGAAACAAGGAACTAGAGAAACCTCATTTTTGCTGGTTACTCTGTAAACCACAGAGCCCTGGGGTCCCTGCTTTCTGGATAATTCTCTGGCGGTGAAACAGAAATCTTAGACCTGCCCAGTAAGACCTTGGCTGGAGGGGTTTCTGTTAATCTGCTGAGACCTAGGAGGGAGTTAAATGTCAAACAAGATAGCTTGAGATCTTTAGGGTGTGATCTCTACTTTAGGGTGTGATTTCTACTTCTGTAGACCACTTCACTTGTTAAACCATTTATACATATACCCTGACACACCTGGAAAACAAGCTAAGCTAAACTATAATTACCTTGTATTATTTGGGTTGGGGGCCCATATGGTTTGGATCCATTTCTTTCCCCTATGGCCGCTGACTAAATAAAGCTCCTCTTAAATTACCTCTGGTTCTGGTATGTCTCTCTGATCTCGTTGGCTACTTTGTAACAACATAATACTTTATATGGAAGAATTTTAAACTCAATGATGTTTCTCTGAATTACACAGAAAATTTGTTTTGCTACGAACTCAGAAATCATCCTAAACAAATAAACAAAAAACATTTCCACATTTCAAAGAGATCAGAAGAATATTTACATTATGCAAACTCTAGTGTGGAGGGACTAAAACATGACACTTCAAGTTTCTCAGTTGTTCATTTGTCAGAATTGTTCTCTTGCAAAGGCACTCTAACATGTAGAACCAAAGACAGAGGCAAAGAAAAAGATCTTATTCTTCTAACCTTTTAATGATTCCCTTAAACAAAGACGTTATGGAACCAAAACATCACACCTCAAGTTTTTCAAAGTTATTCTCCTCTGTGTACTCCATTTTGATATGAAGAGCCAAGGACAAAAAAAGTTAGTCCCAGAGGCAAAGGAGAAACTCCTATTCTTCTAACTCAGTAGCTCTCCCTTTAATCAAGGAAGATATCTGCCACTCCCTTGGCCTCCAGTCTTCTCCTAATCAATGAATCTAGGGCAGGCCATATTCCAAGATGGAAACAAGCCATGAAGAGCTTCAGACTGAGGTTTTTAAGGAGTCTCCTAGTCCTTATCCCCACCCAGGGGGTGTCCTGATGTGAGACAAGGTTTTTGATTGATTGATTAGTGTTTCCCCTTTTCAACTGATTAGAAGATTTTGATTTGGTGCCATTTCACTTTGACCCCCTACAAGTGCTAGATTTTTTTTCCCATGCAGTATAAAAAATTGATCTCAAAAGATTGATCTGCACAACCACTTCTCACTAAACATGTGAGCATAGATACAATCCCAAAGGTCATTAATCAGTTATAGCTTAGCATTTTATCAACATCCAGACACATTTTTAAATACTTGAATCTTATGCTTCCATTTGCTAGTATTAATATATCTCACTGTTCTTGCTAATACTCCAAAGGGAAGTAAAAAAACATAGCAAATTATCTTTTTTTAAATGAAAAGACAACTGCAAAAGGAATAAAAGAAATAGCTAAAATAAATGAGAGACATTGAAAGAGTGAAATAAGACCAACAAAGATAAAGTAAAAAAAACTGAGGCTCCATGAATCCTAAGGGGAAAATGCATATATTCTTTTTCACACTAAGAATGAATTCAATGACTTTTTCATACTGTGTGTTGTCTTTCTCTCCCAATTCTCACATAAAATATTTCAGGGTGATAAATTGCTCCTTTGAGTAACATTTTAAACAGGTGTATGACTTTCAGATATAGGAAAGGTTGATTCTAGGAAATACTGTGATGTAAGAGCAAAATATTTGAGACAAATTCTTCTTCCTAAGCAATTCCATGCATCCCTGCCTGTTTTGACTACTTCCTGATCTATAGCCCTCCCAGACATTCTTCTTCCTCAGTCTCAATACACAAGTCACCTAAAGTCCTCAAGCAGGAACATGTGGGAAGACAAAAAACTTAAATAGAAATGTGAAAGCACACATCTGAGAGCTGTTGAAATGTGTCACTCTGATCTGCTGTGGGGACTGTACTTTAGCAAAGATTCCTGTACATTTGGATTCAGCACTGAACTCTCACCAAGGTAATGCTTTCCCCAGACTTCTCTGATCCAATGGCTGAACATAACAAAGATGTGTAAGGAGAGTCATTAAAGCTAGTTAGAGGAGGCTTCCAACAAGAGGTTGTGGTTTCAAAGACTCCTAAGTTTGGACAAGCTTTATTGGAAACATGCTAACTTAAAAATCTTTCTCCCTGTGGCATTGTGATTTATAATAAATACATACATTTAGTCTCTATCCCTGGTTTTGGCACACAGTTGCTAAACCTCTTGGAACTTCCCAATAATGAGAGCAGTGTCTGCTGTTATCTGAATGAGGTGACTTTGGAGAAGCACCTAAGGATGAGACAGTGGTTAGGAGAATTACCATTGTGTTGAAAAAATTAAAGCTTTCAGTTCCACCCTTGACCTATGGGAAGGGGAGAGGATCTATAAGTTAAAGCACTTGCCAGTGGCAACTTATTTAAACAGTGTTTACTAGGTAATTGACCTTCCATAAAAGTCAAAAGGATTGAGTTCAGAGACTTGATGGTGAGCACATGGAGGGACTGAGGGAGTGACCAACTCTGAGAGGGCATGGGAGTTCCTCATCTTTTCTCCAACCTCCAATCTAGATGTTTCTGAATTATATTGTTTTATACACTAACATAAAGACAATGTAATCTTTTTAAAGAAGCATTGCCCTAAAGCACTATGATGTAAAATATACCAGCAATTGAAATATTTGGAAAAACTTCCTAATTTTTATTCAGGATTTTGTTTTTTGGGTGTTTTTTAATAAAAGTGTAGGCAGGAATGAAGAGGAGTAGACAGACAGGCAGGAAGAGAGAAGAGAAAGAAGCATCTTTATTTTCTTTTTATTTATTTATTTAGTTGTTCACACTTGTTGCTTCCCCCCAGGTCCAGGACTTGAACTCAAGGGTATGTGACCTGGATTCTTCAGAGGTGATTAACCAAAATGCTGCCTCACCTGGACATGCCTATTGAGGGTTTTTTGTTTGTTTGTTTTTGTTTTTTTTAATAAGCACTACTTTAGCACTCTATACTAATGAACATATTTACCCTTCATAAAATTGTATGAAGTAAATACAATCATTTTATTAAAGTAGTGGCAAGAAAGAGATGCTACATCAAAGTGACTAGTTTCTAGAATTTTAATTTAAAGAAGAATTTGAAAAGTCCTCACTATAGTAAAACCTCTAGGAATCTTGGAGATTCATGACAGTGGGTGACATATTTGGGAACTGACATTGACGAGGTCTTGGTGATATCTTAAATATGGTGAATGAGTGAAAGAAAATGTTCTGCATTAGCATTTGGCTTATGCAATTGGAGCAATGAATATCTCATACTTAAAGTAAATGATACTGGATGATAGATTTATGAATAGTTGAGGTGAGAGAGAAAAGAGATTAATGGTCAATTACACATAAGTTTGGGTGTTCATAAACTTCTAAGTGAGAGATATAACCTTGAAAGCCAACATGCATTTTGAAAAATGAGATAGTCGTTAATGGAAGGTTTGATCATGTGACACACTATCTTAAAGCAAAATAGGAAATAATGTTTCCAAGATTTTTAAAAATTAATTTTAAGTAAACCTTATGGTTAACTTTTAGAATATTAATATAACCTAAATTCTTATTAGGGATTATATTCTTCAAATCTCTGATTGAAATTCATGGAAATATACATATTCAAAATGTCTCCTTTTTAAAAATTGTTAATATTATAATCTCCAGATTTTCCTTTAGTTACGTACTTGAAATTTAGCAGTTTAAAAATTTAACATTTGACACATTGTTAGAAATGTTTTTATAGTTATGAAAATGACTTTTGAGAAATGATTAGTTGATGAAGTCAAATATTCTAGCTCTTAAGGATAGAACATAAAATGTATTATCATTTTAGTTTATTGTATTGTTCAGAGCCTTTTCGATCACTTTTTTTTACAGGTAGTGATAAACTGTGTCTATTTTCTTAAAGAACGAATGACTTTGGTCTACACTAGTGGTTATTGCATAAGCCACTGGGATGTCTTATTCAGTATAAAGCATAAGTGTTTCAGATATACAGCCAGTGTGATAAAGAAATTGGCACTGAGCGTGTCACTGAGATGCTGCAAGATTGATGATCCTTCTTAACATAACATATTATTATCAGTTCAGGATCACCTATAAGGAAATCACAGAACCATTAAACATAGGACACTACTACTTTTCTCGAGATATCCCTTGTGCTTTATTGAAGTTAGTATGCTTTATATTTTGTATTTAAAATAAAAATCTATATTATCTTTAGATTTTTTAAAACCAGCAATTTCACAATATAAAGTTCAGATTAAGAAATGTATCTTTTCAGTCCTCCTCTGACAGGGGGACTAAAAACTCAAAATGGAAATTTTTTTATTATTATTGCACTTTAGTTGTATATGAATATATTTGATATGATCATTTGTAATAAAATGTTTATTACTTGATATAGAGATTTTCTCAAAAAGTATCTTTCTACTATAAATATTTACATTAGAATTATCATTTTAAAATATATTTAGATTATGAAAAGCAACAAAACTGAAAATTTGATTAATAGTATGCTTATGGAATATTGTATCCATATAATTATATATATGTATCAATACATATATCTATACATATCAATTTGGAGTTATTAATAAACTAGGTTGATAAACTCTGAATATAATGCATGGATCATTTATGTATATCCATGTTGATTTATGGAAATTATTTTTAATCCTGATTGGAGAACATGCTAGATTCTCATGCTCTCATGTTCAGCCAATAGAAATAAAATAATGTGGCTGGGGTGTGTGTGTGTTTGTGTCTCTATAATATGTATTAAATAGGGTAGAGTTAAACTCATTCCAGGAAGAATTTCAAGAATAATATTATTACTTAAACACATTATTCAATGAGGCCCTTTCAAGTAATTTACAGCCATACTATTGACAAAGTTAAATGCAAAATAAAAAGGTAAAAAATATAATATTTAGCCCTAGATATCTGCAAAAGATTCCTTAATATTTCTATGAAATTATGTTAAATATATTCATTTAAGGATATTATTTTTAATGATAAGATAATTGTGTTTTTCATCAATAGTTATAAATTTGTTACTGTCCTGAATGTTTTTATTTTGAGACAATTACATCTTTAATCAGCAATAAGTCACAGAGATAGTCTATTTGCTACATTATTGATATGGTCATTTGGATATGCAAAATTGTTTATTATGACTTAGAATTACTGAATCTATACAATTTGTTAACACTCTTCTTTGAGAATGTGTTAGCCATGGAAATACTTTTCATGCTACAAGATAGATTGAAGAGAGAATGGCTGTAATCATATTTTTTCCGTTGAGATATATCCCAAAGAATAATCTAATAATATGAATCCATGCATGTTTGCCTATTTTTTACTTAGACAGTCACTTGAGAATTTTTAAATTAAAATTTAATAAAAATGGATTTGCTTAAAAATATTCAAGGCATAGGTTTATTTCTTTCATTCTTTTGCTACAATATTGAAAAAGTTATTTCTGAACAAGTATTTTATGCCAAACAATTAGGAAGGTTCAGGGTACTCTATCTTACTTATAGGCTAGGATTTGGCACTTGCAGTGTCAAATCTAACTTACCGAATATCTTACATAAGATTCTAAGCCAACAAAAGGAATTCATACATAAATTTTTTTACTAGCATTCCTTAAAGTTTCCAAGGCTCTCACTTAATTATGACTGAAAACTCAAAGCTATCCTACTCTATTATGGAAATGGAAGAATGTTACTGACATCGTTTCTACCTGATATCTCACATACTATGATGTATTTGTACTTAGATTTTGTAGCACATTCTAAAAACCATTTTGAATGATATTTATAATCTCAATAATACTTAATTGTTTCACTACTTACAGACACATGTCATCCTCACCATTTCAATAACAGCTCTGTGCAATGTCTCATTTCATAAAAAGGAGAGTTCACTTAAAAGTAGAATGACTTCCCTATAGTTTAACTTCTCATAAGAACTATATCCTAATGCAAAATGGAGTCTGCTGAAACTTGATCCTGAATTTTTCATACCACAGTGAGAATATTCTAGTAATAACCATAAAATTTGAGATCCATATTTGTTTGGTAAACCAACTTATATGTAATTATACAGATCATAGTTACTTAAATTGTACTAAAGTTGTGTGTCGGTACAATGAATGTAATTTTTGAATTACACATGTGTAGTACATATTTTATATTTTGAATGAAATAGACTTGTGTCAATGAAGGTGTGACAGAGTTGGAAAAGGATGCCTTAAAAAATTTACCTCTACTTCATGTTTATTTAACATTAATAACTAACATCTAAGCTCACCCTAACCCACATAGTTTAGAACAGAAGCCATTGTGAGCATTTATTCATGTAGTAAATGTGCTGATATGTATTTACATCTTTGTGGTTTAAAAGATAATGAACCATCACATATATATCTCTCTATATATACATATATAGAGAGATATGTATGTATATATATATATGTGTGGCAGGAAGTTGGGGTTAAGTAGGGGAGGAAGCAAATAGGGGTTTCAGTTGGTTTCTGCTTAAAGTAAGGCCTAACTGTAGCAATCGTAATTACAGCTTTTTCAATAAAGGGGTTAATCATTTAAATTTTCTCTGGAATTCTAACTGGCTTTGTCTTTAACTCAAATAGGTAAATCTTGTTTGATCTATAACAACTACCCTCTCTCTTTTACTGATCTTGTTTCTGACAAAATGTAGCCTCTTGTGGAACACTAAGAGCTGGATAATGAATTCAAGTGGTGCTGGTACCATTATCTACTCCTCAGCATGCTTGGGTAAGTGATCCAAGTCTTTATCTTCATCTGTTTAATAAAGTCCAGACCACAGGATTTAAAAAAAAATGCTGAAAGAGACTGAGTGACATTTGTTAATGTTTTAAAGGACAATGAACTCTGATTCTTATTGATTTCTTCTTGTACTTTCATTTCCTCTTTCATGCAAAACTCCTTTTCTTCTGTCATCTCTCTAGTATTTTGTCTCCTCTGTTGTATTTCATATTTGTATTGGGGTTTTCTTGTCTGAATTAGAAGTTGTCCTAAGAGAAAGGGACTGAAGATATGACCTTCACAGATCAATTACCAGTCATGAAATGCTATAGAGCACAATGTCAGAAAATATGAGATTTATTCTGTTCTTATCTTAGAAATTGTCTATAAAATTACTATTACATGTATTAAAGATAAATTATTTAGTGAAATTTGATATTAGTTGCAGGGACAATTTGAGGTCAAATTTATTCTCTCTAAACATCATTTGTGTTTTAGCTATTTATTATCTATTTATACATATGTTGTCTTTACGATTCATTAATACAAACTTTCAACAAAATGCACCCACGTTTTTCTTCATATTTGAATTCTTCATTGATGCTGATATTTTTTGCTTTTTATTTGGATTGTAAATAATTTTAAACAATATTTTCTTTACCTTATTTGTTCTATAGACCTTACCATTATTATGAACATAGTCTCAAGAAAAATGCATGCACTAATTTTCAGAGTAGATACTGTTATTGGGTGATTCAAATATATCTCTAGCAATTTGATATGTGGACACATAATATTTTATTTTTAATAAAAAAGAGATAATGAAAAAATTAAAGTGTAGTGTATGTAATAACTTGTGAATATATAGAAAATTGCATATATAATTATAATTATATAAAACATATATCTAGTTACATATAGAAATACTATTAAATGATGTACTTTCCCGAAGTTAAAATAGACTAAGTACATAGTTACTGTGGGTTCCTACAGCATACAGGTGATATTTTTCTGACTCTATAATTTGAATCGAGGGAATATAAAAATCATCTGATTCAAAAAAGAAGTGATTTTATTATCAGTATCTCCAAATTTCTACCTGTCTCCTCACTCAACTTCTTTAGCATTGATTACTAGCATCTAAGCTCACCCCTAACCCACATAGTTTAGAACAGAAGCCATTGTGAGCATTTATTCATGTAGTAAATGTGCTGATATGTATTTGCATGTTTGTGGTTTAAAAGATAGCAAACCATCATACACACACACACACACACACACACACACATATATGTGACAGGAGGTTGGGGTGAGTAGGGGAGGAAGCAAGCAAGCAGGGGTTTCAGTTGGTTTCTGCTTGAAGTAAGGCCTAACTGTAGCAATTGTAATTACAGCTTTTTCAATAATGGGTTAATCATTTAAATCAGCTTATTGGCTTTTTAATGAACTTCCCGTATGGAACACCAGCAGCTAGGGAATATAGCACTATAAACTGAAGGGGCTCTAATGCCTCTATAAAATACTATTTCTGTGGGAGTAAGTATCAGGTTGTGCAGTATTGCTTTTTCTGTTATACACCACCTGTCACTTTCAAAATTTCTCAACAATCAGGTCATTTCCATGACTATCATCACAGTTCTTTGAATAATGATGTATCTTCATGCTCATATAAGATTTCATCAATTCAAACTTTGAATGGATAAATAAGAATTTTGCGTCATGCATTCATGTACATAATATGAACTAAGTAAGGGTTATCAGATTAAAACATTGGAAAATGCTTTGCAATAGATATGTTATAAACAAAAATATCACAAAAATATCACAATACCTGTAACATTTTCTAATCCTAAAGTTCAAATTTCTTCACTGACAAAGTATTCCGTGGTCTGAAGCTAATATGATAACTTTTGTCTTAAATATCCAGTGAATATTACAAATATAATGGATTTGTATGGAAAGTAAAAATAATTTCTACCACAACAGAGTGAGTTATAGTCCACACATTTTGAGACAATATTAAAATAAAGCCAGCATGATGTGAACAATTGATTCCTTCTTTCCTCATTTAAGTTGTCTTCTTACTCTCCATAACACATTCCTTCTCTCTCTCTTTTATTTTTAATGGAAAGAGGCAGGCAGGAATGAAGGATAGTAGGCAGGCAGTCAGGAAGAGATAGGAGAAAGGAGTATTTTATTTCCATTTAGTTGTTCATATTGGTTTTTTCCTCCTGGATCCAGGACTTGAACCCTGTGTCCTTCAGAGGCAATTGACCTAATCACTGCTCCATCAGTGTGTCCTCATTATTCCTTTTAAAGTTTATATTCAACCTGTTTCTTGAGGAAACTTATTGAATAATAAAGGTTACAACAGGGCTAGAATCTATAATTTCTCCTGTGGAGGCCATAGTAAAAAGAATTGCTTCAGTAAAATCACCTTGTAGGTGTGCCTTCTCATCAAACACACTAATAATTATTAGAAGGACAAAATGTGATCTTGAATTTGAATTTTTAATAGGATATATATTGGTATATTTAGGTTGTTTTTCATCATTTTGTTTAAATATGATTGACATATAACAAGTTTTATATATTTAATGCTCACCACTAGAGAAGTTTGGGAATAGCTACTTTCCTGTGAAACCATCACTACCATCTAGGACATTAATGGGCACATCACCTCCAGAAGCATTCTGTACCATATTGTTATTATCGTTTTGTAGTTATTACTGTTGTTTTTAATGTTATGTGTGATAAGAACTCTTAGCAAATTATAAATATACAATGCAGCATTGGTAGCTATAGGCACTCTGCTATCTAGTAGATCTCTAAACCTTATTTACTTTTCATAATGAGGCACCCTTTTACCTTTCTTTACCCATATTGCCCTAATCAGAACCTTTTGATACTGCCTTTCTACTTTCTGCTTCTACGAGTTTGATATCTTAGGTTACCATAAAAGATAGAGCATATTACTTTTGTCTTTTAGTATCTGGCTTATTTTACTTAGCATAAGGTGCTCAATGTTTGTCCACATTGCCCCAAAGGGCAAAATTTCATATAATATACACATATATATGTGTATGTAAATTATGTACATGAGCATTAGAAATCTGGCTTTAATGTTGACGTAATCAAATTCATTAAAATATGTTCGATAGATGTATGTACATATATATATGCATAAAACCTAACTATATATATGCAGTATATACAGTTTTCAGGATATATATACATATACATATATATATACATATACATATATATATATATATATATATATATATACCTTTCATCTCCTTGACTGAATTTATTCTTAATTTTTGGCTATTATTTATTGTATCATAAATGGAGTTTCTTTTTCAGATACTTCATTGCCAGTGTATAGAAACATAAGTAATTTTTATATGCTGGTTTCAGTTTTTGAATTTGGTTTTATATCCTGATTTTTATTTTTGTTTTATGTGCTGCCTCATCTATGATTTCAGAGATTAAGTGATTTTTCTTGTTCACTGGGTACAACGCTCATGCAGTTTTCTACATAAGTTGTATTCCTTAGACTCTTACTAAATAAACTCTTTTGATATTCATTGAGTTTCAGTGCCTGCTTGCTTTTTGAAGAATTCTCTTTAAAAGTATTTATAATATTACTACTATCTCAAAACAAAAAATCATTTAGAAGAGTCTTTGTACTTTCCCTGCCTTTCTTCTCCTCTACCAGTAAGAATTCTATTTTTTATAATGAAGCTTACAAATGTTAGAAATCGTCTTATTTTATTTGCTCACTGTCTATTTAACAGTAATGTATATGCATCATCAAGTCAGAAACTCTATTTTCTTTATAAACTTACTTTTTATGATAAAAAATTATTAAATGTTTAGGATAGTTCTTTAGTGGATATTTACTAATGATGAATAGACTAAAGGATGTGAGGGATATTGAAGAGACAGAAAAACGGATATTTAAAATACTGATGTCCAGAAAACTAGAAAAAAAATTGTAAGGAAATTACAGATACATTTTTCTCATTCATAGTTTCAATGATTCTTAACGAAATAAAATAAAATAAAATTCACCAATATTGAAAAAAAAAAATCACCCAAGTGGATTTCTTCCAAGGAACACTAGGATAGATTTTTATTTAAAAATGAAATAATATAATTCTCCATGTACAAAATGAAGATTTAAATAATAATATGATAATTTTATAGATGCAGGGTAAAATTGCAAAGTTCAATGTCATTACAGCATAAAATTCTTGGAAAATTTGAGCCAGAAGGGAACGTTCTCAGTAAAGTAAAGGAGTCTACAGAAACTATAAATAACATTATGCTATTATGATGATGCCGAAGCACTGGGTGCAGATTTCTTTCTTTTTTTTTTAGAGAAACTTACAAGAATGATCTTAAAAGTTACATAGCAAGGAACAGGACCAAAAATGGTCAAATAAATTTTGAAAAATTAACAAGAATTAAAGTTTAAAGTTTGTTCAGGATACATTTGCTTTCAAAGCTAAGTATGTAACTATACTAATCAAGACAATGTCATATTGGAAAAATGCAGCTAGAAGAACAATGGAACATATTCATGACAAAAATAGAGTCACACCTATTTGTTCAATTGGTATTTAGTGAAGTTAATAATCCAATAATTCAATAAAGATATAAATCATTGTGGAAAATGGTGCAGTGACATATGTTTAAACAATTAGATATTTGCAAAGAAACAAGCTGAATCATGACCTGTACTTCATATAGTAATCAAATAGTTGAACAAAAATAAATCATAGACCTAGATGTAAAATTAAAAATGATGAAACTCTGACTCAACATTAAGCACATATTTTCTTCAACTTTTTTGGGTGGTGGATAGAACTATTCTATATAGATTTTAAATGCATATGTATATATCTAAGCAATCACTATTATCTTTATAGGCTGAATTATATAATATATATTATTTAATTCAAATTGCTATCTTGCAACTTTATATTGAGAAAAAATTAAATTATTGCACATTTCCCAAATGTACATAAATATGAAAATAAATAAGCATAGTATAGTATATTCATTTAAGAGTATGCACTTCAATAATATAAACTGATATATACATGAGATTATACAAAATCTGTCTTTAATGTTGACCTAATCAAATTCATTAAAACATGTGTTTATATATGGATTTACTACTCTTTTTAAATGAGTGTTTGGTGTATTCATCATCTTTTCAGAGTTCCTACTTAAAGACTCTGAGATACTGCAAATTAAAGTTCTTGAATGAGCCTAGAACTAAGTCACTTGTAGTTAAAAACTTTTGTGATAATGCACATTTGAGTGTTACAAAAAGTATTTGAATTCCTCTTTACCATTATTCTAAGACACAACCTCAGTTCTTACAGATGGGTGAACTAATTAGGTTGTTGAAAGTATTAAAAGTAAAGAAAAATTTAAGCAACACAAAATAAGCATCCTTCAAAATAAATAAGTATAGATTTATTACATTTTTCTTATATTTTCTTACATTTATCATTTATTGTTTATTTCAGGTATTAACAGTGACAATGGTAGCATTTTTATATAAACTCTACTGTAGATTAAATGCTGTGTCTCTTCAAATTAATGTTCAAATCTTAACCCCAAAGTTATGGGATCTTTGAAAGTTGTTTAAGTTTTGAGGGTGGAGCCCTCATGAAAAACATTAGTGACCTTATAAAAGAGGTCATAAAGAGCTCATGTCACTTATACCATGTGAGGACAGTGTGATATAATTGTTAGCCATCTGTGAATTAAGGAGCAGGACTTCACCAGAAAACACAAAATCTGCCAGAATCTTAATCTCCCTATCTCTAAAATTATGAGGAATGTATTTCTGTTATTTATAAGCTTATGCAATTTTGTGATAGCAACCCAAACTAAAACAAATTCTAATACATTAAACATATAGCATCTACACTAGATTATCCTTTTGCCCTGTTTTCATTGGTTCTTATTTCTTGCCATAATTGTAGTAATGGCATATAGTAGATTGACAACTGCCCTTTTTCTCTGTATTGATAATTCAAAGGACCATCCCTTAGTTGACAGACCTCAACAAAGGAAGAGTTTAATACAATAAGTAAAAACAAGAAACTAAAATTAGCATTACTAATAAATTAACTAGTAACAATAATAGTATATTTTCCCCTAACCTAATACTGCTTATTCTGAGCTTTTTATCTCATGCAGAAATCACTGGACTTCTGACGGGTCACAACAGGTATCTCTGCTGCCTCTCTTGTTTTCCATCATTCCACAGTTTCAACATATGGTCAGCAGCACATTGGGGCCTTTTCCAGCACATACTCCATCTATCCTGCCTGTGGAGGGCTCACAGCAGCCCTACACTCAGCAGATGACTAAGGGGCCTGCTGTTTCATTTCTTCACATGTCCCCAGCACAGCAGATTTGCAACACAGGAAACATTGCTGTAAACCTAGAGAAATGGCTACTTTCCAACTTTTCAAATTTACTCCTCAGGCTGTATCATTTATGGAAATTGATTCTTTTATTTATGTCTGGGATGTGCTAGCAACTCTCTGTGGAGCATAGCCATAAGAATAGCATAGAAGAGGTAATGAGAGAGGTAGAAAACTTGCATATGCATAAAGGACTAAAAGAGAAGAAATTGTTTTTCATGCAAATGGCAGGCAATCCCTTCGCTTGATTTAGTACCTCAGGACTGGTATCAGATCAAGGTTTACTGATTATAAATATAGTGCTCTTTCCAATATACCGTGATCTATTTGTAATGGAATGATATTTCCATTCACCATTCTCATTACTACTATGTGAGTCAAACCCTTCCAAACATATGCTTTCAAAGTCCATGATTTCCTGAGACAATTTGACTTCAGATATTCTAATGGGAACTCAAAATCAAAGGGTTTTGTTTCTAGATTATTCTAGAAAACAGGAAGAGCAAGGGAAAGGGGTTTTAGGAACAACCAGGAAATCAGTAATCACCTGGATTTTGCATCATGCCTTTTCCCCCACTACCCATGCTAAATTGTTTACATTTATCTAACAAAATATTACTTAGGCATTTTACTTGACACTGAACATGCTAAGATAAACGAAGGATTTTTTTTTTTCACTTATAAGCTCAGATGAATAAAGATAAATGAATACCATCAACGAAATATGACAACTCTAAGACTGGAGTAATCCCAGAATGCATATAAATGGACATCAACTTAGTCTAGAGGGTTCCAATAGGTACTTGTAAAGAAAAAATATCTTATTTACTCTCTCTTGTTTCCAGTATCAAATAAAGTATAACATTTTTATTAAAACATTCAGCCAGTCACTTTTCTATATCTACTACCCAAATCCTATTTCAACTCATCATTTTTTATCTGAAACGAATAGTAACCTCTTAGTCAGATTCCATACACTCACTCTTGCACATCTGGTCCATCTGTTTCCTAAGCAACGTCTCAAATTGTATTTCAAAATTGTGTAATCAACTGTCACATATTTGCTTAAAAGTATATAGAAAATTTCCCTCTGATCTTAAAGAACAAGTGTACTTGTTCATCATGGTTTAAAAACAGCTGAATGATTATACAATTATGTCCTGTTTTTTACCTTTATCCTAATTTCTGTAGTCAACCATTTTCACCTTTGATTACTTTCTAGGCACTCTGGCCTTCTGAAATGACTCTTTCTCTAATACTAGAAATACTGGTTTTATCTTTAAAGTGTAGAATTCTCTTACAGAGCTTTTCCTGAAAAGAAAGTTTCTGTAGACCTTCACATTTTACTTACATATCAATAATCAAGTCTGTTTAAATGCTTTTCTGCATTTTCCCCAATAACTAATGTATTTTGTCATACACTTTCACTCTATCCTGCAATTTTTACCTCCATCTAACATCTTTATTAGTCTAATGGTGACATGACTAGAATATCAACAATAAGAAGGTATATGAATCCCTCATCTATTTTTTTCTTCAGTGTGTCACCAACACATACTATGGTGCTTTATACACAGATAACAAATATGTTTAAAAAACATGAATAATCTGAATTCTAAAGCATGAATTTTCCTGATATATGAGGTAGGGGGTGATATTTTAGGCAGAATAAAGAGTTTATATCAATATTTTTGATCCTATACCTATAAACATCTGGAAATAGATTCCAGAAGATATGTCTAAAGGCAAGATGCTAAAATAGAAGACTAAAGTGTTAGTAAAGTACTTATTAATGAAGGGCATTTCATACTATGTTAAATAATTTAGATTTTATTCTAAAGTCAAATGAGGAATTCATGGTATTACACAAATTGGCAAATTTGGTATTTCATTTACTAAGATACTAAATATATTTTAAAAATAGCAAGATTTGAGACACTGAGTAGTGTTAGAAACGAGATGATGAATGATAAACATCCTAAGTCCAAGATTATTCACTTCTCTCTGAATAGGAATCACTCCCTCATTTTTCCTTTGAGGAATTTAAGCATTCTAAACAATCATAAAATATACAAAAATTTAAAAGAGCATAGAAATAGAAATAAGAAACTTACATCCTTTGACACTCAATATCCATGATCAGAGTTCTGTTTACTTTTCCAAATAATAGCTAACTTCTTGGTAAGATATTTCCACATAGTCTTACTTTGTTTTCACCCTTTAAATTGTACCAGTATGATTTATACTCACCACTAATAATAATGCAGCTGTGAACATATTAGCATCAAACCAATCCATGTACATTCTTAATCACTTATTCTGATTTATTATCGAAGGTCTTTTGAAATTCTCACAATCTTCACCATTGAAAATGTAAATGAAAAAGATTTTGTGAAGAAAATCAATAATGAGTAATTACAGAGAATGAAGCCACCTAGGGAAACTGAAAGTTTAAATAAATTGAGAAAGGTCGGCTATGTCAGTGACTACATGTGCCAAATAGTGGCTGAAAATATTTGGAAAATAACATGCTATTGTTTAACAGTGCAGTTTAGTTTCCAGGTCATGCTGGAATTGATAAATGAGAGATGAGCACATAAATAAACTGAGTGTGGAGAGTTCTTTCAGAAGTTCAACTTTAAAAGAAACTGACATATAGATACTGAAAGTTATAATTAATGAGTTACATTTATTATAGCTATTATTGTACACAATATTGCCATTGCTATTTGTTGTCCAATGGGACCACAACAATAAGTGAGAAGATAAAGAAATTCCCCAAGGAAATAGTTCTCCATCTTAAAATGATGTTTCTGATGCAATGATAGCATTTGTACAACAAAAATACCTAGCAACACATTTCTCAGAACATTTCTCCCTCATTGACACATGAACGTAGAAAATATAATCAGTGAAAAACATAGAAACAGGATTTAAATTGTAGGAGGTATTCTGCTTCTATTGTACTCTAAGCAAGGAAGCATGGCTATAGACATAAGAAAATTTTTAGTTGTAGAGGGAAGTAATATGGAATTTCTCAATATGCTAATTTAGGGTAAATTTTACAGTATATATATGATCTGAGAAATGTGTTGAGTTGAATTATAAAATTAGGGTGAAAGTTAAAAAAATGGTAGCTGTGGGAAAAGTTAATAAGAAACCATGAAAATTTCAAGGTAATATTGAAATCGATTCAATGTGTGTTTTTGTGTTTGTTTTTAAATAGCCATATGCAGTCTTTCTTGTGCAAAAGTCATATGGTACCAATGAGTTCAAATTCACATATTTGTATAAAGGAAAATTGATGGAGAATTTTTCTTAGTTTGTTCAGGTTGCTATAATAGTGTTAGCACCATAGGTTGGGTGACATAAACAGCGTAGATCTATTTTTAACAGTTCTGGAGGCTGGGAAGTCAAAGATGACAGAACCCGCAGAGGTGGTGTCAGATGTGAGTCTACTTCCTGGTTTACAGAAATTCATCTTCTTGCTATGTTCTCAAAAGGTGCAAGAGTCAGGGAGGAAATCTCTGAGGTTTTATAAGTAACCTCGTATTAGAAAAAAAAATAACTAAGAAACCAAAGTATGCAACTATTACAGAGATCAATATATATATAATTAATGTGTTTGCATATACTTTTACATAACTCTTTTGAAATGTATTTGAAAATGTAATCACTTTTAGATCTTTCAATAAAGTGTGAACAATTGGCTATGAAATGAATAAATTATATTTTATATGCTTTGTTTTCAGTGTCAATTATCCTTATTTGGATAATAAATGGTATCACACTACTCCTTGGTGACACTAAATATATTGGGTCAAAGTACAAGATTAAGATATTATGAAATATTCTGGAACAAGACACAAAGGAAATCTACCTAGTACCTAGCACCAGGAAAAAGCAATTCTGTTGTAGTTAGCCAATAGACACTTGCTGTTTTAGTGTTACTGATTGTTCCATCAGGAGGTCCAGGAGATAAGAGATCTTTATTACATATTTTGATAGGACTCACACTCAACAAAATGGATCGATATTATTATGTATCAACTAATTATCTAGAATCTAATCAGCTATTTTTATATCTACTTTAAGTGGATAGGATACATGTTTGTTACTTGAACAAAGGAATAAAGAAATAAAATGTGAACCAATTCAGTTTGATAATTGATGAGATGTCATTTGAGTAGAGATTGTGGAAGGATTAATTGAAAAAAAAATAAGTGACAAAGAGTTAAAGTTTGAGAAATGGAGAAAATCTATATTAGATTATTCATATTGTCTTGAGGATGATTTTAAGGTCCTTTAAAAAGGGAATGAGATATTCTTAAAAATTATGTGTGAATTATTGAAGACAAGAAAGAATTTTAGATAAAATTTAGAAAAAGGAAATTTATGCTATAGAAGTAAATGGGTTAAACTCAGAGAGAATAAAAATGAGGAGAAGTATATTAACTAAAACTAGTTCAGTATGGTAAGTGAAATACTCAATGATTTGCTTAACTACATCTATTTTATACTTATACAAATCCAGGTAATGTCTAACCAGAGGGTTAGCAACTTCTGAATTAGTCCTATTACTTGTACACTGGTTCATATCACTGCTAAATCAATTATTTAATTTATATTGCATTTAATTATTTTATACTGGCTTGTTAAAATGAAACTTTGTTAAAAGGTGACTATAAAAACAAAGTTTATTATATTTACTCTTTCTGGAAAGAAATTATTAAAATTTTATTTCTGATTCACATCAGTTTGACAAATTATGAAAAAAAATACGCTTTGATATGTGTTATATGTTTTGCATTTGCCAATCATCTTAGTAAGTATAGTAATAAATGTATATTTTATTGAAAGTATCTTACTGTTCTTTTCAGTATAGAGAACAAAATCAAAGGAGAAGACCAAAAAAATTATATTACTTATATGGAAGTTCACGGTATAGCTCTTTATAATATTTTAATTAAAGGCATATCCTTTGGCTAACAGAGAGTGATAATCTAATGATTATATTATGTCAATTTTTGTATACTTTATGTTTAGCTAAAGCAGTGTGAAATCCTAACATGAGATTATTTTGATTAAAAAGCATGAAATGTTTAATAATGAGACATATATCATTAAGTCATAATACCTTTATTAAATTACTTAGAAAAACTAGTATTGTGCTCATGTGCTCAAATAGCAGGATATATTTATATCTCAACAACATTTATTATTCTACTCAGTTTTTATGAGTTTTTTAATAACTTCAAAGTGATAGAATTATACTTTTAATACCTAGGATTAATTTTTCTCACAGATAGCTTTTTAGAAATTAAGTTTAACAACAATGCTTCCTTTATAACCCCTATCTTTGATCTGAAATACAAGTGGAATGTGTCATATTTGCTAAGCAAAGAAAACAGACAAATAATACACTTTCAGTAGTTCTTCAGCTGGGAATTAAAATTTTATCTAAAAACATTCTCAGGTGGGAGGCCTTTGCTAACATTGTGCTAGTAGCATTATTCTCATCATGCAAACTAATATCATACCTACAGCTGGATGCAGAGCAGATTAACTCTCAAAAATAGGTCTTTGGTTTAAGTCTTTGTTTTGAGAATCAGACAAAAATAGAATCTAATAATATGATTGATAAATATTGAATCTTTTTGTATTCTAATATTTTTCAAATATTCCTTGGTTTTTACCTTTAAAAATTGATATCCTAAAATAGTCAATTGCAGAGTTTATAAATCAGGGGATTTTAAATGTATGGAAATCCCCTTGCTCTGAACTACAACTTTCTTTCCCAATAACTAAGATATTATCTGTTTCATAGAAAAATTTCTATTCTGTGTAATGCTTATGATATAGAGATAATATTTCTTCCTGCAGGGTTATGTCTTCAGCAAGTAGACACTAATATTATAATATTATATATATATATATACACACAGATATATATGTGTATGTATGCCTGTATATATATATATATATATATGTATATGTATATATGTATATATCTACACACACATACATGTTATATATCAATGAGGCCATAATGAACCAAAATTATAAACTAATCATTAAGAACAACGGTTTTTACAGTGATACTAATAAGCAAGATAAATATCAAAGCTATTGTATTCCCAAATATATATATATATTTTTTTTTTTAGAAGAAGGTGCAGGCAGGAATGAAGGCAAGTAGGTAAGCAGGCAGGCAACAAGAGAGGAGGAGGAAGCATCTTTGTTTTATTTTTATGTAGTTGTTCACACTGGTTTTTTCTTTCCCTGCATCTGGGACTCAAGCCCAGGAATACATGAATGCTCCTTCGGAAGCAATTAACCAAAACACCCTCCATTGGGGCATGCCACGTTCCCAAATTTCTAAGGTCAAGTGTAGGTTATTTTCTTTGACTTCAATTTTATATATTAATTAAAAATACAAAAACTAATGTTTTTTAATGTTCAGCTGTATCAAGGACATTTCATGAGGTTTTCCCCAGTCTTTAAATTATCTTCTCATTGAATTTATAATTAATTAAATATCAAGCTATATACCTCAAGATTTTGTTATCCAGTGAACTCATATTTGTTTAACAATTCACAGTATAATTTTGCTTATTCTTTTAAGCTTTTTATTTCATGGTTAAGGACTACTTTTTAATGTAGTTTTTAAAGATGTAGTTATTTTTGTTACTTTTACTACTATACTTTCAGTATGTTGAAATCAGAATTATACAAAATATGTCCCAACTATAATACTATCCAAGAATGTTAGCTGTATTCCTCCTATTGCCCTTTTTCATCATGGTCGATTTTTAAGTTAACATTTTGTACAGCATAAGTTATCATAATTTTATGTTCTTAATAACCTATAATAATTCCCAAATAAGCATTTTAACTTGCAGATGATAACTCAGAGACTATAATTATATAAACTGCTTATTTGCAATTGATTGGCAGCTACTAGTTTTAATCCCAATATAACTCCAGATATTTGGTCACCTGAGTATAATACATGATGAAATATATGTCCATATTCCTACTTGAAATGTAAAATTTTGTAGTTAGCTTCCAGGAAAACCTCTAAAATGATGTTTGTGATGTATCTTATAAGCACTTCAGCAAAGTGGAAAAAAAAAACAAACTATATTATGGAATTTGTGTTTGAGAAATATACCTCACATCACACAGAAATGATAGTAAAGTATAATAAAAATTTATTAAAAGTAATGTGACTATTTACCATTCAATGTTAAATCCCCACGTCCTGAAGTTAAAGAGAAGCCATCATCCAGATAAATGAGGACAATAATATACTGAATTTGGTCTTGGAAAAAGTGCAGACATTAATACTCATGCATGATCAATAAACAAATTGTAAGAGACAACAGTACTGTAGGATGATCAAAGTAGACTCCATTGACATAATCAAAGTAGCGAAAAGACTGGAGAATAAAGGAGTTATCAAGAAGATAACTTGAAGAAAACCATTGAAGAAAAAGGGAAATTAGATTCAATGTTTGCAAGAGAGGATATAAGATATGGTGGTTTGGGAGATTATGCATAAGACAATATATAGACAAATAAATCACATCCTTAGTAAGAGATAAACAAGCTTATTTCTTACAGAGTTTGGAGCAGGCAAAAGTCTCTTTTAGGAATTAACATTGTGGTGCAGCATTACATGCTTATTTGACATGAAATTTATTTTCCTTAAGTGGCATATTAACTCAAAGATAAAATTAATTCTTAACGTTAGAAGCACAGAGAGATTTTTGGCATAGTACAATAAAAAGTCCATTCTTACCCACTAAAAAATAAAAACTAAGGTGAAATTCTCAAAAAGGAAAGAAAAGAAAAGAAAGATGAAAGGAAAAGGAAAAAGAGTCTACTGCTAGTTTTGTACATTTGGGCATTAGTCGAATTCATACAAGAAATTGAAAAGAAATTATTCATGTAAATGACTGAGCTCTGAATACAAACAGTGGGAATCTATGAGTCTCTTAACCCGTGTTGCTTACAATACTCTCAGACTGGTCAGCAAAAAATTGAAAAAATTGACATCTATGTGATTATGCAATTTGAAAATTTAATATGAAGGTGTCGGTGAAAGTTAGAAAATAAAATATAGTACATCATTACTGAATGTATTATTTGAGAACTTGGCAATATTTAAAGAAGATGACCCACTATATGTTCAATATTTACTCAAGAGAAACTCTTACACATGAGGTAAAAACAAAAAAGAGAAAAAAGAACGGACATTAATGTCAATGGTACCACTTACATATAATTACAAATAACTTAAAGTAGTCTAAGCCTCTCATTTGTTGGTTAAAAAAATTAAATCTAATTAAGAGTGGATTAAGTAGATAGAATTATATAGACTGTCAAAAATATCACTTTTAAGGAGAAAACAATGTTTCATAAAGGTGAACAAATGCCCTTATTTCACTTTAGAAATATGGAAAATGTCTCATATTTTCTTTATATTTATAATATATAGATATATATATAAAAACATCACATTTCAGATATAAACTATCAAAAATATCTAAAAGTATTTACACAAAAGCGAGGTACTCATGAGAAGGTGGGGAAAGAAAATGATGGAAAATTAGGAATTAGGTGTGCTTTTTGCAAGTGAAAATAAACTATGAATCTATTAAGTCAAATTGTCAATATCCTCTCCAAAGCTGTGTGGTCAAAATCCTGTGCTTTGTATTATTTTGCATATTCTTGTGTATGTTTTTGAATAATTTTATACTAATTTTAATATCAAAATTAATATGAAAATAAATTAGCCTTTAATTCAAATCTTAGAAATGTGACTCAGAATGTCCCAACTGAGATGATACAAAACTAAAACTTAAAAATTAGTTTTAAAAGGGTCCTTCTGTAAATGCTTCCATTGTCACCTCACCAATGTACTTCACTGTTTATTCAAAGATCAGTCACTACTTGACAAAGCCCAGGGATAAAAGAAAAATCATCTTGCATTACAGTTTGAGTACAAATAATTAGCATCTAGGGACTTTAATTTTAAATCTTTAATCAAAATATAAAGAGACATCAAACAATAAAAGAACAAGCATAAGAGAAAATAAACCATTTTAAGCTAGATCATTATGAAAGAAACATTATTTTTTCTAATCTAATTTATATGTATTTTTTTTCACTCTTGAAAACAGCTAGAAAGCTAATAAAAACGTTAGCAGTTGCTTCAGCATATGTGAGCCAGCTTTTTTGAAGTCATTCATCTTCCAGGAATGGCATATGAATGCCTAATTTGTGACTGTGTGTATATTCTGCACCCATATGCACTTGCATATATGTACATATAAACGTATCCAGATAATGCATATCAGCACCTACACGACTATATTGCCTTTACTATGAACTAATATTTTAATAGCTATTTTTCAAATATAAAACTTAGAAAACCTAAGTGTTACTATTCAAAAACTTATCCTTAACTTTTTATCTTCTTAAAACTGTGTACTTAACCTCAAACACTTTTTATATGCCAACACTGCTTTTGTAAACTACAGCATTTTAGATATTATTGAAACCACACTATTTTTAAGTGTTGTTTTAATTAATTATTTCGAAGAACACAGGAGTACAATTTTGATAATAAAATTCTATAGGTATGATAATGATAAACCTATTACAGTTTCAATGAACTAGTAACTAATTACACAAACTATTTTGTTTATACTATGCACATGAAAAAGATAATATAATATTGCTCTTTTATAGAAAAGATAAGTAGGGCACCAGAATAATAAATGACTATTGCTACTTTTAGCAAAATTAGGGCTAATTGGAAACATATGTATTCGCTAAGCTTAGAGGAATATAGTAGAATAAATCAGGGAACATAGGTAGCGAGGACTAATGTAACATTTTAATCTGGCATTCTTCTTTAGTATATTTTTAAAGGGCAAAATATTTAATGTGACATTATCTCTGGAGACTATTTCTCTATTTGTCTAGAAAATTAAAATTAGTATGTCTTCTCTAACAATTTTTTTTCATAGCATTTGAAAATCCGTGGGCAGTCATTCTGTTATACGCCCCTCTCACCTTTATTCAAGGGGAATGTGCAACATGGACAATTAACTGGCAGTCTCCAGCTTCAGGCATTCTCAGGATCTGCCTCAGCTTTTGTGTCTTCTTAACAGCAGAATGCTTGTACCATCCAGTGACTAAGCTACATAGATAGAAGAATTCTATGGTTCAGATCCTAAGCAACTCCTTGGAATTTATCTCTAAATTATAACCACTGTTCGGCTCTCCAGGATTTGTTGGAGGCTATATCATTGTCTGAAGCCCTTCTTGCCTATAGCTTCTTTCATCGACGCTCTCCTTTCACAGATGTCAGCCTGTTCAGAATTCTTCTCCCTCCCACCTCCAACATTCCAATTCCTTTTATATTTCATAGTATTTTTTCTTAATTAATCTTACATTTTTTATTTTTATTTGCTCCTTAGAGCACTCAAATGACAAAAGTAGGATTGTAATAGCTAAGTCTTCCATGAATTTTCTACAGTTAAAATTTGTCTTATATCTCGAATATTTTAATGAGTTTTTAGCAATTATCTCAGAAAAGAGCAGTAAATAACACAGTTGGCATATTGTGTGCTTAATAATAATATATTGGTATATATCTATTGGATAGTGTTCTGCTTTCCTCAAAGAGGATAATGAATATAACATTTATTTATTTATAAATGATCGTTCTCTGTAACTTACTGTATTGGAGGAAAACATAGTACTTGCCCCTTAGTCAAATTCATCAACAAATTTTAATTGAATCGAAGTCTTCAATTAATTTCTCTGCTTCATTTTTTTCTCCCTTTGAGTCACTATGAATTCTATAATTCTTAAAATAATACATGACTGTATGAGTAATTTATGTCAATAAATTCAATAAGATAAACAGAAAATTTCTTGAAAGATGCAAACATTCAAAATTCACTGAAGATAAAATACATAACCCAAATAGAGTAATATCTCTCAAAGATTTTGTACCTGTAGGGCAGAAAGAAATCCAAAGAAATCTCCAATGTTTGATGACTTCACTGATAAATTATAAAAATCATATAATGAATAAAGGGTTTCAATTTTTCACAAATTCTTACAATGAAATAAAATATAAGAAACATTTCCAATTGGTTTGATGATGACATCAATCTCCTAATAAACCAGAACAAAATATTAAAAATTATGGATTAAAATCTCTTATGAGCATCCATGAACATATTCTGATAACATTTTTCTCAAATCAGACCAAATAGTTTAGAGAATTTAACACTTGAAAATGTAAAATTGGCACAAAAATTGATTCATGAAATTAATAGAGAAAATTAGCAAAATCCAAAACTCATTTTTTAAAAGAATGTTCAATAAAAATTATAAATTTATATTGAAGTTAATCTAAGAAAAAGAAAAGAAGATATAAATTACCAAAATTAGAAATTAAAGAGGTTTCATGACTATTGATCACATGGACATTAAAAAAGATAACAAAGTTGGTGCGACCTGGTGGAGCAGATGTTAAGTCAGCATTCTCCAAAGGATCACAGTCCATGGACATCCTAAGAAACCAGGTTCCTGCCCTAGGTTCAGGGGAAGTAATAAATGTCAACAGGTAAATAAAAATAAAATAAAATGCTTCTTTTCCCTCTCTTTTCCTGCCTGCCTATCAACAGTCTTCATTCCTACCTGCACATTTCCTTAAAAAAAAAAGAAAATAATAATAAGGGAAAGCTACAAAAAAAAATCTACAACAATAAATTTCACAACTTAGATTATTGATCAGTAGTTGAAAATCACAAACTACTAAGACTCATTTGAAGAGAACTAGCTAATCTATTGTATTTTAAACAAAATCCCAAATATTTATTGGAGCCAAGATATTTTATGTCCCATAGTGACCCCCCTTGTTCACATATCTGGATTTGGTATTTTCTTCATGAAATATCAACAAGGCTTTAAACTCAACTTTTACTACCTGTAACTAGTATCGTTTTCCCAAAATATACAGTGCACTTTTATCTCTGTAGAAGTATTACGTACTTATCTCTTTAAAATGGCATGACATAGAAAAGAGACAAGAATAAAATGACTGAGGCTATCTGCAACACGTTTGTCTGACAAAGAATATCCTTTTGGATGCAGCAGTCCCTGTTGAGCTATAATTTGGCATCCATCCATCCATGGAAAAAAAAAAGTGTCCTTCTGGGAGTTTGGGAATGGGGGCAGGAGATTGTGAGACCTGGTGTAGTTCATGACCTTGAAGAGCTGTTTTGAGAAACATACTTCCATCCAACAATTGACCACTGCCCTGGTTAATGAACCAGAAATAGTTCCATACTCCTGAGAACTAAGCTACACTCCTGTTTGGCTTGATCCTATTACCAGCAGCATATGTCAAGGGATGCCCTATTCATGTCATGCTTACCATGTGTAATAGACATATAGACCTTGGTGCCTGAAGTACTTCATTGACTGACTCAGGTCCCTCTTGGTTGTGGTCTGGCAGTCCCTGTATGGCAATCCACCAGTCACTCTTGTTTGTACCCTTGGAGATCCTGAAAGGACCTTGTAGTAATCATCAGCTCCCTCCCAGTCACAGTCTGCTATCAGTCTTGGCAAAAAGACCAGTTGTAAAGCATGCTGTTCTATGCCTTAAGATCTGGAAAATACCCTGTATTAGGTTAAAGTTTTCCAGCCCCAATTTGAGACAAGTCCAAACCATCCAAGGGTCTGGTGGGAAACATACCTTTCTTTGTCTCTAGGGTCAGATTTCAGTTGTGACTGTGGAACCTAAAAGAGCACTTGCTTTTTGTTTCCAGCCACCTTCAGTTGTGGTCCAGCAACAGTCCTCCCATTCTTTGACCCATCCAATGAGCAGTCAATAGGACTTCTGGAGAGAGGCAGAATCCAGCCCTGCTGCATGGATGTAAAAGACCTGCTGTCTGAGGGTCTAACTGAAGACCCTGAAGTGGACTCTTCTCAGCTCCACCCTACTGAGTATGGTACTGAACGTGGTTGTCTTCACCCAGGTACCAGATAGAAGCCTACCCACTCAAGACCCAGGTAACTTCCTGGAATCATAGACACTACTAAAGACTCAGTGACAACTTCAAACTGACTCCAATCCTTCACAATTTTGATTCTGGAGGAAATCTCATCAGTCCAGGGAAACAACAGAAAAAGTGTTTTACCTGCTGAAATCAGTCTATAAAGACTTGAAGAGAACTTTGCTTTGTCAGATGCAGAAGCACCAATGCAGTTTGAAACACTTCATATATAATTAGGTAAATGTGACACCAGTAAAGGAAAGTAATAAAGCTCCAGAAACTTATCACAGAGAAATGGGTAGCTATGATTTATATGTATGACAAAGAATTAAAAATATTTGTCCTAAAGAAATTAAATGCAATGTAGGAGACAATAGGCAGACAACTAGACAAAATTAGAGAAGGAATTACATAAAATTTTAATAAAGAAATAAAAACAAAGCATAAAACAGAACCAAAGAGTAATCCTAGAGATGAGGAATACAAGAGACCTGAACGTTTCAATAGAGAGACTCAACAACAGCTAGATAATGCAGAAGAAAAAAATCAACAAACTCAAAGAAAAGTCATTGGTAATTAGTCAGTTAAAGGAATACAAAGTCTGAATGGGTTATAAGACACCATCAAGCAAAGAAATATTTCCATCAAGGAGTTCCAGAGGAGAAAGGAGAGAAAGAATCAGAAAGATTACAATATTAATAGCTAAAGATGTTTCAAATATTGAGAAAGATATGGACATCCATTACAGAAAGTTCTAATCACCCCAATTAAGATCAATGCCAAGAAGATTACTCTAAAGAACATTATAATCAAAATTTTGAAAGTCAACGACGAAGCAAAAAATTTGAAGGCTGCAAAAAATGTATATAGGATATCTTTCCAACATTGGAAAATACGTTATTCTCAAGCATACACAGAACATTCTCTGTGCGATTTGGACAATAACAGCTTGTACCATAAATAGTTTTCAAATATTTTCTCCCATTCTGCAGGTTGCCTCTTATTTCTAAAATCTTTATTGATTGTTCCAATTGTGTTGCTTTTAGTTCGATGAAACCCCACTTGTGGATTTTAGTTTTGGTTGCTTATGTTTTTATTATCATATAAAAAATAAAATAGAGTAAAATGTTGCTAAGACCAATGTCAAGCAGTTTTTTTTCCTATAATTTCTTCTAGAGCATTTCAATTTCTGGTCTTATATTTGTCTTTACTCCATTGACAGCTACATTTGGTGAGTGCTTTAAGATAGGATTTCAATTCTTTTGCATGTGGATATTCAGCTTCCCAAAACCATTGCTGAAAAAAATATTTTTTCCCATTGAATATTCATGATTTCCTTCTCAAATACAAATGAGCTGGAGATATATATATATATATATATATATATAATTTATGTGTTACATATATAAACACATGTGTATATCTATTGTGTATATATATAGATATAGATATAGATATAGATATAGATATAGATATAGATATAGATATAGATATGTTTCTGGCTTCTCAATGCTGTTCTCTAGGCCTTTATTTCTACTTTTAGGGTTGTGCCTAATCAATACTGTTATATTACTATAGCTTTGTACAATAATTTAAAATAAAATAGTGAGATGCTTTGTATTTGTGGGGAAAATGTCATTGGAATTTTGATAAACATTATATTAAATCGAAAAATGGCTTGAGGTAGAATAAACATTTAAACAATATTACTTTTTCTGATCCAAAAATATGGGATGTCTGTCTGTCTTTTTCTTTCATCAATGGCTTATAGTATTTTGTGTGCAGTTCTTTCACTTCCTTGGCAAAATTTATTGCTAAGCATGTTATTATTATTGGTGTTTCTGTGAATGGGATAATTTTCTTTAATATTCTTCCAAATATGCTTTTTATTTTTACAAAAATACAAATATTTTATGCATTTATTTTGTATCTTGAAAAGGTACTGAATTTGCATTTTTGTTTTAAATTTTTAAGTGGAGGCTACATTTTTCTATGTATGAGAGCATGTCATCTGCAGATAGGGACAATTTGAATTTCTTCTGTCAGATTGCATATCTTTTATTCTATCATTGCCTAATTGTTTTGTCTATATAATTCTGACTAGATATGGCTTTAATTAGATTGAGGTACATTCTTTCTGTACCCAATGTTGAGAGCTTTCAGTATTGAAGAGTGTTGAATTTTGTCTAATGCTTTTTCAACATCCACTGAGAAAATCATGCTTTTATTCTTCATTATATTAATGTGATATATCGTATTGATTGGACTTGAATTTTTTGAGTGTGATGAAAATATAGAGAAAAGGGAACTCTTTTGAACTGTTTGTGGGAAAGCAAATTAGTGCAATCATTATGGACAAAAGTACAGAGGTTCTTGAAAAAGTTAAAAACAGAACTATAATGTCATCTAGAAATCTAACTTCTGGGTTACGCATATCTGAAATGAATGGAATTATTATGTCAAAGAATTATCTGCTTTCCATTTTTATTGCAGCACTATTAGAAAAGACATGAAAACAATCTAAAACTTAAATGTCCATTAATTGATAGATAGATGAGTGGATAATAAAGATATGATACAATATATGTAGATGAATATTATTCAATGATTAAAAAGGAAATACAGACATTTCTGACAATGAGGATGGAAATACAGGGTCATTATGTTAAGTGAAATAAGTCAGACAGATAAATATAAATACTGTATTATCAGACTTCTGTTTGTAAACCAAAAAAAAAGAGGGAGAGAGAGAAAAGCCAAGGTTAGAGTAACAGCGGGTAGTGTGGTGGTTGCCAGGATGTCTGGTACTGGGAGAGGGTGAGAATGATGAGGTTAGGCCACAGAGAATATTTTCTATTTACAGGATGAGTGATTTCTGGGGATCTAATATTCAGCTTGGTGATTTTAGTTAATTTTATATTACATACTTGAAAGTTGTTAACAGAGTATGCCTTAGATTTTCACGTCACAAACAGAAATAGGAATTATGTGAGATGAGTGATGTGTTAACTGATCTTAATGTGGCAACAATTTTCCATTATATACATGTATTAAATCATTATGTTATACACTTAAACTTACCCAATGATGTATGCAATTATATCTCAATAAAGCTGTGGAAGGAAGGGAGGAAGGAAGGGTGGAAGGAAGGGAGGAAGGAAGGGAGGAAGGAAGAAGGGAAAAAAAGGAAGACCATTCATTTAAAAGAAAAAAATATATAACACCCATTCCATTACTCTGTTCATTTGTTATACTTACTTTTACAATGAATTCAGCACACACGCATGTGTGTCTATATACACACACATACACAGGTCAGTTTAGCCTATCTTAGCATCAAAAGTAAGTATTCACATATCGACGTGTTTTCTACAGAGACATTTTAAAAATAACTAAAATACACAAAACATAAGGATGTCATCTCTTTCATTCTCTTTTCAATTCCAGAATAATTATTATATTGATTTTTTTCTTCAACTCTTTCTACACTATTTAACCTATCATCTTCTCTCAGGTTAGAGCTTTTGGTTTTTATGTATCAAATATGAATTGTATATGTATATACACATATAATTTTACTTGTCTTAAATTATATGAATATAATACTCTTGCAAATTTTCATCATTTAATTTTTGAAAATATTCTGAGACTTTTATCTTAACTTTGCTATTTGTTACCGTATGATTTTATGAGGAAATCAAAGCTTCCTTTTTTCTCTATTAGGATATATGATTTTTTTTCCATTTTTAAAATGCTTTTAACAATATTACTATGAAATACTTCCTGGAAATTTGTGCTAGAATTTCTCTGTAAGTTAAATTAGGAGACTATTTTGTATTTGGTGTTAAGTGACTTTCATTTTAGCTAATCTATGGTTATTTTAATTTGAATCATGGTGAGATCCAGCAGGTATTTATTAATTTATTTGCCACCCATTTTTCTTCGTCCATAAATTATTTATATTACTTACTATGCCTAATTTTTTTTAGTTGTTGATTTTTTATTTAATAGGTATTTATACTAGCAATTCTATGTCATTTAATTTGCTGCAAGTGTCTTCTTACTGTGCTTTCTTTTATCTCAGCATGATTTTAATGCTTACTCTGCGTTTGAGGAACAAGATCTACAGGTAATAATAATTGGAAATTCTACAGTGAAGTAGTTTGACTCAGTTGTTCCAAAAGTTTAGTCCTGTACCTATAGTAGATAACAGAATGACCCATAGTTTAACTAGCAGACAAAACTTGTAGATTAGCAATTTCTTAAATAGAATTCAAATGCTACCACTCTTCAGTTTTGCAATTCAGTTACATAGATTTGAGACAGTGTTATATCAGTTATTCTTTATCATTTTTAGCAAACATATAATTTGTCATTTGTTTTCTTTCTCATTTGAGGCAGATGAAATGATTATTTGTGTGGGGAGTTATTTGCTTATGCTTTTCATATTGAAATGACATTGCATTATAGCATCGTATAAGATTAAGGGACACGTCACTGTAAATCAACATCTATATATAACATCTTGTCTATAAACTAAACTCACCACCAAACAGTCCAGTAATATCCTTTACCACACAATTGACCCCTTTACCTTATTTGCACAGTCTTCTACACCTTCTCTTCTGATAATCCCTAATTTGGATTTATAGACGAAAAATATATTTTTGTTTGATTTGGTTCATTCATTCAGTTTCTCTATGGGCTTCTAGAAGACCCAGTATGAAGGGCTGTTTACCCATGTCCAGAAGAATATTACTCAACTATTTACCAACTGATTTTCCATATAGTTATGCTCTGATTTTTGTATTTTGGGTTTTTTTGTTTGTTTGCTTAAAGAAAAGGTTCAGGCAGTAATGAAGATAAGTAAATATACAAAACTATTGAGAAGGAAGAAGTACTTTATTTATTACTTTAGTTGTTCATCTTGGTTATTGCCTAGGCCCTGAGTCTTAAACAGGGATATTGTGATATATGTGGACTATAACCCATGTACTAAACTGCTAGGCCACCACAGTGCATCTTATATTGTCTCTTTATATTAATCTATAATTAATCACATTACAACGCATTAAGGGTTTTACTTATTTTGTTAGCTTCGGTATTTACTATGTCATTTAATTTAGACATACTACTTAAAATCTCTAATTTTTTTGTCACCTTAAGAAGTTTTGATATTTTTTCTAAGGCAAATACTTTTTAATGTCTAGAGCTTCAATTTGGATAAAAAATGATGTCATTCCAAAGAGCAGCACATTGAAAAATATATTTCAGCTTCATACCTAAGAAAATTCTCAGTTATGATCCAAACAATGTTTTTAGCTGCCAAGAACACATGTAAGCTACTTGAGGATGTGCTAGTTCATATAACTAGAATACCTTATTTGTCTGGAAAAATAATTAAGTGAGTTATTTGAAGTAATGGATATAATCTGAATGAGATTTTAAATTTTAAAGAGGAAATATGCTGGTGTTAAGCATACTAAAAAACGAGAATAATTTGGAAGGAGACAGAAAATTAGCAGGGGAAGATCCAGGAATTTTAAGGACAAGTTACTGCCAGGATGAATAGTAACAGAATTGCCAGTACTAGCATAAGAAACAGAGAAACTGGAGGTGAGAGAAGATATTTTTTGTCGAAATATCGTTATCTGTGAAACATAATTTTTTCAAGAAATATCTTAAGAGACATATGTGTTTATAGCCATTGTTGCACCTATAAATAGATAAATGAATGATACATATTCAATGTCATTACCCAAGTTTCTCTAGTACCTATTAATCATCTTCCTTGAGGAATATGACAGTATAGTTGAGAATATCCAATTGAAGGGCATGAAACTACCTAAGGACTCTTTAAAAGACCATATAAAGATTCTATGTATACACAGTGCATATGGACAGAACATGAGTATAACAAAGAAATTACCAGAATGTGATTTAGTGAGCAAACTTTATAGGAGGATGAGCTTTGATTAGTAAAGAGGCTATGTAGAAGCCAAAGTGAATATTGCATATTGGCGATAAAATGTTGGGGGTTTAAAAAAATGGAGGCTGTTAGAAATGTCTGCTCTCATATATTTTTCTAAAAAGTACTTCTGCTGGAGTTAAAATTTGTGGACTGTGCGAGCTCTAGCTTTCTTCAGCATTGGCAGTCAAGTGCACAGATGGGACACAACTTTAATCAGGTTATGCAGAGAACTGTTTTAAAGATGCATTGAAGCACAAATTCAAATGACACAGCACAACTGCGTGCTACAAGGGAGCAACAGCTGCAGTCAGGCCTCCTGGCAGTTACTTATGGCTTCTGTCAAGTAGCGTTATCAGACAAGTTTGATTTGCTGCAGTTAAATGATGGTGTCAAAAAGAAAGCAACAATGACTCGAGCTAACAAGACTAAAGGCAAAGTTCATTCAGAAGCAACACTGATTTTTCTCCTACTGCATTGTCACTCCCTTTTTTATGAAATTCTTTACATTTTTGGACCTTGTTACACAGACACTTCTTTGCTATTCACAATTCTTTCATGAATAAAAATTACTGAATTCATTATCAGTGTCCAACCATTGTTGACTCTCTTTTCAATTGCTCTACCTTGAAGATTGTTTCTGAAATGCTCCATCTCCTGTTTGAATTCTCCTGTGGTCTGATTAGTTCAAACCACAGTCAGCAAACATTTTTACAACAGTATGCAAATTGAAAATGTCCTCTCTTGTAGTGAAATAAAACATCTCCAGTTTGTACTTTACATGGTCTATAACAGTTGTTGATATTTTTCTAAGCAAACTTTGGAGAACAAAGCATCTTCAGGATTCTGCAAGTGAAATGCCAATATATTAAAAAAAAAATAGGTAATATCTACATAATACAGTTGCATAATTTATACCCACTGTATCTGCTGCAGTAAAGCAGGTGCCTGCATACAATGTCTAGTGGTCCACATTTTATGTAAGTCAAGGATTTATTTCTTATAGTCTGGATCACTGTTCAAGCAATAATCTTGAGATAGTACTACTATATTTACTTTATGGTAACACTGCCTCCAAAAGAGACTTCAGTTATCAATAAAGCATCCAGAGTGAGAGTGTCAAAAAACTCAAGATTTTATTTCTCTCCTCAAAGCCTTAGATGATGACTCCCATCTCATTCACTTATAAGGCCTTACCACACTCATCCCCTATTTCTTCTCTGAATTCAACTCTGTCTTTTCCTCCTTCTACCCTGTCCTGTTTGCTCAGTGTTTCTGCAACACTCTGTATGTACTCTCCTGCCTTGGGAAGTTTGTTTGGTTTCTTTTATTTACTTACTTATTTATTTATTTTACTTCTACTAGTATGCTTTTCTTTCAGATACTTTCTAAGTCTTGTATCCTCACTTCAAATTTATCCTCAAATAATATCTTCCTGGCTCAGACATGCCATTTAAAATTCTACCTCTCATTTCAACATCGTAGTACTTTATCTTATTTTTTGCCACTAAATTTAACAACTTCTAGCATTTGATTTATTTTAATTTTTTGGTTTCCATTCCTCTCCATTAGCATAGTATGCTGATTCAATACAGATCAAGAGCATTGACCATAATTTCCACTAAGGCAACATAAATGTCTAGAACACATAGACGTTTTGTTGACATATTTAGTTATAAGCATAAATTATTATGTGGTTAAAGAGATTTAAGTGTTTCTAACTAAAATCTTGGAAGACAAATAAACCTGGTAAAATATCCTGGTTCATTCCCTTGACATCTGATTAAATCAAGACCTGATAGGCTATATGACTTGCCCAAGATAACTACAGATCAATTCTTTATAGACAAACCTTGAGTGACCCCTTTGACTCCAGAATTAAAGCTCAAACAAGCAGCATAATAAAGGGGTCAGATCCTGTTTCTATAGAGAACATTTACATTTCAATCTCTCTCCACCACATAGAACTGCCCTTAGTTTTTAGGGTGATATATATATATATATATATATATATATCATATATATATAACCTTAAATCACAATCATCTTCTCTACTAAACTGGAGAGTAATAGTATTTACTCTATTAAGTTAGGTTGAAGATTAATTAAGTTAATTTATTTCAAGTGACTAATTTATATTAACATCTTGTCACATCAAGTTTTTCAATAATGCTAGTTACTTTAGCTTTTAAGATTAATAATCACTTAATGTATTGCACAATACTAAGAGTCTTGAGTCACCATGATGTAGAAAAAAAGATTATCTATGATTATATTTATATATATACATATATATGCTATGCTAATTTGCAACACATGCACTAATATTCTTATGAAGTTCTGTTCAAGCTGCATATATATACAGTTTCATTCATATTAACACCTACAATATTGCTGACAAAGTAATAACTGACATAATTGTGTCATGGTGGTGTCTCTAAGGAAATGCAGTCACAAGACTGAAATTCAAAAAGAAACAACAAAAGAAGCATATTAAGTTCAATTCTACTCTTCTTCATATAGTTGTATTGTTTGTAGTCAAGTTACTGTGTTATTCACAAATGCTGATCTACAATGACACATAAGGTTATGAAATATTGCTTCAATAAAATTTTAAACGATAAAAATCTTAGAGAAGAATCACAGTCATCGTTAAATAAAACAATGACAACAATTTGCATATAGTTTTTCTTCTAAAAGACCAATGATAATGAAGTGATATGTTTTATCTTCTGTAAAATGAAAAAGTAAAGCTTTCCACAGCATAATTTCATGATCAAAAATATATACAACACTTTCTTAGGTAATATGGCTAAATATGACAACATTCAAGCACAATTTTTATAAAAGAGTGACATTTAAAAAATAAGATTTTAGGTGGGTTATTTATTTACCTTTTAATTTAATTTTTAATTTATATCAAATGAATATGGGATTTCATATTGCTTCCAAATTGATTTAAGAGGCAACTCTTGAATATTTTAGAAGTTGTGTTTACTGTGTACTTGACTAATGAAAATGTTTCTTCAAAATTGAACTTGAATCTAAGAGATCAGCTGTTTTATGATGTTTATATATATTGCTACAAACTTGCAACCCAGTGCTGCAGTGTCCTTGACTGAGGAGCGAAGCATTGCTACCTGCCAAGTTTTATTTAAGTCAGTCTTGAAAGGTAACCCTCATTGACTTTAGCTCTTTTAATCATTTATTTTTCAGATGCAAGTATTGCACAGGGTTGCAATTCTAGAAACAGGGATTCCCATCGTGATTGTCAGTTAGTATAACTTTGATCATAACATGTGGCTTAAGGAATCAGTGCCCTCAAGCCAGAATTCTTGCTCTCTGCAAGAAACATGCATAGTTTCAATTGCTCAAACTGCTGCCTTACTGAGCCTAACTAGTTGTTGAATTCAAGAAGGAAAGGTCTTGAATCAAATGTGGGTACAATATGAGAAAAAAAAAAGTTTAAAGATCTAGAAATAGTCTAAAGATTTTCTATTAGAATCTGTTGAAGCACAACTGATATACTCTCTGTGATACACAGTATTTCAAATAACATTCAATTTCTTTCAACATTCATAAAAGATCCAATGACACATAAAAATCTAGATTGCAAGGCCACTGATTCCTAGGATTTACAAAGTGCAGCTTAGATACTTAAGATCAATAAGAATGATTCTTTTCATCACCAGGAAACACAGATTTACAGTATTTTATAGTCAATATCAAAATATACATTCTTAAGCTACAAAATATCTGTTAAGTGTTATGTTCACATATTTAAAATACAACACAGAATATCTTTCAAAACCTAATATTTCAATGTAAAGTAGTTTGCTCCTTTTATATTGCTCCTGGTTTCTTTTTTATTATGGGTCAATGTTACAGATATTGGAGAAAACTTATTTATGACATCACATTGAAATGATGGGGTCCCAAGACTCCATGAAATGGACATACAAAAATTTATCAGTCCCAATAAAATCTTTTTGATCTGTAAGTTGGGGTATAAGAAAAATCATGGTCAAAGAAAATTGTCTTGGACTTTGACTCAGACAAGTACGGAATTATTGTCTTCCATTTGGAGTCTATGACCTTAGGTAAGTTACTTAATCTGTCTGTATAACTCATCAATCAGTCTTGTGTGGGTCACTCCTCAGAATGTGGAGCATAACTTTGAGAAAGATAGTTCTTTTTTAATTACAGGCAATTCCTGAAGAAGGAGATGCTGTATCCCAAACTTCAGCAGACAGGTCTCAGCAACAGAAAGTGGAGTGAGTACCTGTGTTCAGAAAGAGGATCTAAGCAGCATGTCACAACACTCAAGATTTACAGCTACTTTGCTAATTCTTCTCTATTTTCAAAACTAAATGTTCTACTCAAAAATAAGGCCCTTCTCTCTAAATCGCATTGATCAGATCTGTACATAAAATGCTCCCTTTACTGTGATTGTTTTACATTGTTCTAATCATTGCTTTCTTCCAAAAATAATAATAAAATTCTGCAGTGGTTCAACTGTTAATAAATTGTAAACACTATGTTTGGATCCCTTCCTTAATTCCACCCATTATTAGCAGGGAGAAATTAGTGAAGATTTATCTCTCTCTGCCTTGGATTTCTAATTCACGTGATGATGAGAGAGATAGTACTTGCATCATAGGTGGTGAGGATTTGATGTGTTTAACAGTGCATATAGAGCCCTTATAGACATCTGGCATAAAATAATAGCTATGTAATTAGCAATTTTATTATATCCCAAGCAGTTTTGTAGACTCTTTCTTCACATCAATCGACTTAAACGATTCAATAGTAAATTTTTATTGTAATCAAATAAAATTAATTCAAACTCCACCATTATCAGTAACAAGTTTTATGACATTCACATTTCTCCCAGATATGGTATTTCATTATACAGAAAACAGAGTTTAAAAAATACACATATCCCTTCTACCTGGTGAGTTTACTTTTTAAATCACATAATATATGTGATAATATGTTCCAACCAAGGCATTCATTTTAAATGTTAATATACTGAGCTTTACCATGTCCCAGATATTTGCTACAGGTTCGGCCACAATTTCTTTATTGTCCTTTTCCCATCATTGACTTCCACGTGCCCGTCAAGCTTTGTGTCTGTCCTTCCCCACTGAAGTTTCCTGTAACACCTCAGCAAGTGTCACATACCTACCTTCATCCGCTCATGAAAGCCTGTAGTTAATAACAGCATCATGTGTATTGTATTATTTCATAATATCTGTTTTGTGTATGTTGTTACGTTTTAGATGATTCAATAAAATTGGTCTTTGAAAGGGAAACAATACATCTAAAGGAAGGCCTTATTTATTGTGCTGGTAGTCCCAAACCTAATCCAGCATTGGGATTATATATTAATTTAAGTGACTGGGATGGGAAGAGGTTTCTGGAAAGAGGCAAATCCTTCACACAGAGTTGTATCACAGGAAACAGCTTAAGATAACTAGCAAAATATTCACTTCTGCTTCACAGGCAGACATTTGTCTCACTTTCTGCTGAAAGAATCAGTAGTGACAAGAAGACATGTTTTATCAGTAGGTGCAAGATCAGCTGAAAACTTTCATATTTGACTTTTCTTACATTGTATTTGCATTTATAGTTGAAGCTGTAGCATTTGATCATTCTTTTTTATTTGAGCACTGTAACAATAATAAGGGACTAGGACCTGAACGCATCAAAGGCATAGCAATATTTCCATAACTACAATTATAGTTAAAAATGACTACATTTTAAAAATCGTTTTGCAATACATTTTTTTAAACAATAGGCCCTATTTGTATTATAATAGGTGTGGCTCACTTCATTCCTTTGGACTTAATGGAGGCATTAATGGGAATCATGATCACAGTATATTTTAATTATTAGTACTGCTGGCATTGTCCCTATAATTTAAAAAATAGTGAAATCGGAAGACAAGAATTACAAAAAAAATATATATATAATGGGCCAAATTTTATTTCATAATGCATACCTTCTCATAGCATACCTTTAGTTGACTTTAGCAGAATTAGGAGCAATACTTCTGGGTCAAGTGAAGTTTCACATACAAGGTTTGGTAAGTTTTATTTCCATTTAAACTTTCATTAAACCCCCAAATTCAGCTCTGCTCTTCCAGAGACATGTGGTTCATGTTTTAATAAGAGTAGCCATACTGCTAAGTGACCTACGCATATTTTGGAAGGCATGTAAAGATAATGATGTTGCCCCTTACTTTAACAGGGATACGGAGTTCACTCTCAATTATCTAGGAGTGATTACCCATTTTGCTCATTATTTCTAACCTTTACTTATTCCTTTTCAGTGTCCTAAAATTTTTGACCCTTTGCATTATGCCAAAGAGAAAAAATAGAAAGAAAAATGATGAAATATAAATGAATATTTTGTTGTCATTGCTAGTCTTTTAAGATGAAACTATATTGAAAGAATTATAACCAATTTTTGATCATTTGAGTGATCTTTGTGTATTTTTTCCATTGCCATCAATAAAAGGTCTAAGTAAATTAACATGATAAAGATTCCAAAGGAGATCATAAAAAATACCTAGTAGGAGAAACTTGTAATAATTTAATATCATCAATTATTTATATGGAATAATGGATTTCTAATAATTGCAAATTAGACATATATCAATTAAAGTCACTCCCTATAGGGTCTGTGTGTGAAATTATTTATTAGACTAATCTGAGTTACTATATAAAGCTAAATTAATTAAATTTATATATTCTACAATTATGTCATTCCTATTTTTTATTTGAACAAATCCATAATTATTTTGAAGCTATGGTAGCGTCTCTTATTTTTTCCAATACAATGTGGCATTGTTAACTATACAGTGACTCTCTTTAATTCATGTATGGGATAATTCCTTGCCCTATATATACAAAACATTTTGAATACTCATATGGAACTAAATTTCAAAAAAAAATGTTCTCTCAAAATTGTATTCACTTTATTCTCACAGATCTGTATAATCTGATTCCAATATAGCTTTTGAATATTGACTTAAATATGTTTTTCAAATATTGATTTAAATATGTGTGTTTGTGTGCACACATGTGTGTGTGTATATACATATGTATATAAATATAGCTGTTTGACCCGATATGATTAAATTCACATTTTCAGAAAGAAGTTTTTTATAGGCCAGTGCCTCATAACATTATATGTGTTTAATTTGTGCATCAGCATAAATTAACATCTGTATATAATTCACTGTTTACCACTGACAGTCCAATTCTAGCATATCATAACATACCATTCAGATTGTTTTTTAATGTTTCTGACAGAGTTTTGACTTATGCTAGTTTTCAGTCAACATGATCACATGGCAATTTCACTAGCATTATATTTAAAATAAGCTGAAAATACAGACAGTATATGTGAAGCAAGAGGTTGATGTCTTAATATTTGAACTCAATTATGAGATTTTTCTTGGACTATCAAAGGGGAGATTTAGAATATCAGCTAGATGTATTTTCAACACATCTTTAAAGACAATATTTCTAGTCCTTATTCTTTATTAGAATCAGATTGATGTCAAATTGGTTCATCCAACCTGGAGTCTACGTATTGCATGCTAGAACCATAGATGAATACACGTACATGACCCATATTTACAATATTGTGAACTCATATGAATTAGACCCATCAGATATACAAGCATCATTCACAAGTCTATGTCCCTCTGTTAACTGTCTGATCCAAGTTTTTTCCATAAGCAGTCCTGGAATTACCAAAACTATTAAATGCAGAGATTATTGGATTTTAACAAATCAGACACAGGCCAGACTTCTCTGGTTGAATTTGTTAAATCACTGCAGATAATAGCTGCCTGGATGTCTTTTTGTTTTACTTTACTTTGACTCTAGTTTAAAAATAAAGACAATAGGATTTATTTTGTACTGTTTAAAGTCAGAAAATCTCTTGATGATCTTCCTCTACCCAGAGTTAGTCTTCTCACTTGTAGCTAACTGACCCAAATAGTTTGACAAGTCTGACTTGACCACTTTACTATTGAGAATTTTCACCAGGTATTTCCCCTGAAGGGACAGTTCCTCATACAAACTTGGCTATTTCATCAGACTCACGCAATTCAGCTCTGCATTGATTGTGTCTCAGATCTTAGATGCTTGCCCGAGTTTCTCCCTTTCTCTCTCCTTTTCTCTCTTCTGTATGTTTCACATTTAAATAAAATCCGGTAGAGTCTGCTAGGTATTTTAACTATCTAAACTGGGGAAAACAATGCAGTACCATACTGAACTCCAGGTAATATTGGATTATTATTGCAGGTAAGCCCAATAGGGATAGAAAGTGTGGGAATGTTGGTAAGCAACTTCAATCTGATCACATGAAACCCCAACCCAGTGTTGAATAAGTAATTCAGAAATAGGTTCTCTTCTTCTGTAAAGGAGAGTGTGTTTACCAGTTTCAGAATCTGGTCTGATCCAGTTGAAGGAAAATCTGTTATAATCATTGTGTTTTTAATTTGGAAAAAACAAAGGGTTTATACAATCCCAATTCTTCTTCTGTATTCCACAGGAGGAAAATTGATCCCTTCAGGGAATATTTGCTTCCGGATTAATTTTGTTAAATAAAATCACAACTTACCTTGAGATATTCTCTTATTTGTTGCTTCTCACAAATGTGTGCTTTTTTCTTAGAATGTTCTTAGAAGGAAGATGATGTGGAGTTCAAATTTTAGCTCTAATACTAACTGAAGTATCTTTTGTTACATAAAAGATAAAAGAACCTAATGATAGGAAAAATCCTTAGGACCTCCCAGTTTGACCTCCCTTTTATAAGAGTATGTGTAGGGAGTATTGCATTGTTCTTCCCTGTACATTTTTAAAACAGCATAAGCTAACCAAGTACCAGAAAGACATTGTTTGTTGCTCTTTCTGAACTGCTTGCTCTGTTAATATTATTTTCTTTATTTGAGCTAAAATTACTATAATTAAAATTTCAAAGAGGTTCTTTTTGCTTAGGTAAACACATGTAAAATGACTGGTATTTCACATCTTTTTACTGCAGCATCTGTTGAAGATGTCTGGGAAAAGAGACAAACCTAAAACTATTTACAGTATCAATAGAAAATATAGAGATTTGAGTCAAAATATTCATTGAGTTTCCACTTGACTTTAGAGTCAGAGATCAACACTTTACAAGTATTCTATTGATATAACAAAATAAATAAAATGATAAATGTTGCTTGAAATTAGAAAACATGCATGTAAAAGATGTAATCATACCTGATCCATGCTATTTACTTCAAAATACTTATTTATGTGAAAAAAAAGGACAGTATACGTGATCATTAGCTTTAGAGCCATGAAGTATTTAAAAGAAAATGTATTATTTGAGAATAGCACATAACTGTATACTGTCAGACTTGGTGAAAGTTTGCTAATAACTGAAGTGATTTAATAAAACATTTTACCTACTTATAGGTTTCATAGAATTATATTTTTGAATTGAAAGTTAGATATATCTGGGATGACTGTTTTCACTTTTGAAAGAAATAAAGAGTAGATACAATCAACAATCAATACAATCAATATTATTTAATATTTATTTAGTTTTAATGTCTCTAAATCACTTGTACCTTTAGTTTCTTTTTATACAATCAAGTAATTAGAAATCTAAGAGCTCTAAAATATTTTACAAATAGATAAGTAATTGAATTTATGCCTGGTATATCAAACTTAAGAGATATATTACCATCAAAAATAGCTTGATGATGGCATGCCCTGGTTGGTATAGAGGTTAGATTCATCACCTCTGAAAGAACAAGTCAGTATCCTTGGATTTGAGACTGGATGGGGGAACAACCAGTGTCAACAACTAAATAAAAATAAAATTCAAGAAAAGTAGCTTTATAGGCATATATTAAAATAAATAAGTACAGATAGATACTTTGTTTAGTCACCTATCTGTTCTTTAACAATGGTAGCAAGGTGAGAAGTTTCCATCATGGCTGCCAAAATTCTTAACCCTGATGAATCCATCCTGTACAATTCCCCTCATTCCTGAGTGTGGGCAGAACTGTGATTATTGTAGAAAAATACTCTTTGAATATGTTTCTAAATAAGTCCCCTAATCACTTAACTTTGAAAGGATCTGAGTGGGATTAAATTAATTAGGTAAATGTAAAACAATTCGAGAATTGTCACAGGACATCTTCCTGTTGAAAACTGACATGTTGTAAAGCGATCTTGTAATAAGAAACCCCGTGACCCCTAGTAGCTGGAAGTATTCCCGCATCAACAACCGGTGAGCCTTGCCTTCTTTTTATTCTCTCATTTCTCTTTATAATATGAGCATGATGGTGAGACATTCTTAATCAAGACTATTGACTCAATGAAAGAGCTATACTGGAGACATTTCATTGCCTTAAATAGTTTACAATATCCTGGGGAGACAAAATTAAGACCAGAACAAACTTTAACTAAAGCTGGCAATTCATAAAATTCTATAAAATGTGCATATACTGAGTGACTGAATACCAACAGTAAATCATCAGAAAAATATTGCAGCACTTTCTCCATTTACGATTAGGCCATATCCATGTAAACCCATCATGTACTGAAAATATCTTAAATTGAAAGTACTGGCAACACACTATACTATAAAGTATAAGTTGTTCACCCTCATGATCACGTGACTGACTGACAGTCTTGGTTCCCGGCTGATGCTCAGAATTGTGTGAGCAATGGTGCCACATATTGCTAAGGTAGGAAAGATCAAAATTCAAAATTTAAAATATAGTATCTATGAATTATGTTATTATTAAGTAAAAAGAAATTAAATCATCCTATCAGAAATTGTGGACTCTCTGTTATATTCCCTATTGAATACACATTGAAATAATCAAATGGATTACATGTATTTTAGAAATATTTTCATTAGAAAGGTTAAAACAATGTGCCTATTATTTACCCTTATTTTACAAAACACTTTAATTAATAGAACATTTGGTTAATTATGTTTTGTAACAGCCTACTTCTATTCCATATGATAAAAAAGCATTTAGTAGACTGTCTTACAAGAAATTAATTTTCATGCAGAGTCACTTTTTAGGAAATGACTATGTGTGAGACTATAGTAAGATGAGTAAAGTTGCTCCCTATGCAAATTAAGCTTATGTTCCAGTATTTGAGGCACAAAAAGAAATTAATTTAATGCAATGTGGTAAAAGCCAATACAAAAGAGAAGAGAGAAAGGTCATTTGACTTAGTCCAAGAACTCAAGTTAAAGCCATGAAGGAGATGCTGTCTAACAGTTGAGCATAAAATTGAACTGAAAACAAAGTCACTCCACTGAGAGGAGAATGGATCAGAAAAGAGGAAAAATAATGGAATCTTTGGGAAACACATGTATATTAGGGTTACTAGGTTGTAATACAATGTATAAGGTGAAAAAAGGTAGAGGGAAAGGAAGATAGGGACCATAAAATGAATAGCTTTCTCTGTCCTGGAGATGGGAGTTTATTCTGAAATTGATAGAAGAGGATTAATAGTGGCACATAAAATTGGAATAAAGGGGAGAGTGGTAATGGATCTTCTTGAATTCGGTCTTCCCTACAACTTATGCTGACAAGTCTGATAGAGTACAATTTCAATTTTGTATTAAAAGATAATTTCAGCAGCCTATAAGCACTGTAAGAAGAATATGAAACAATGGGTACAATATATTGCAAGAGAAGAAATTCTGAAAAGTTTAGCTGCAGTATTTGAATGTATATTCATGATTATACAAATAAAGTTAATAGAGAAATTAAAAAATATTGATAATTGCTAAGTTACTTGTTATTTACACCTTCTAAATCTAGAATATATATGTTACATACTAATGAAGAGTCTAAGAATGTGTAATATAGTTAAGTGGGAAAAGAACAAAATCTCACCTTAAACCAAATCAAATTAGCAATTTTCAGAGGATAATATACATATAACAGACTTTTGATTCAGCAAACATTAGAATTAAATTCTTCCCTTTATAATTTGCCACCTATGAGATCAGAGGAAAAATATGTATATGCTACTTTTTCTCCTTGCAAGAATAGGAAAATAGAGTTTTTTCATATTTAAACTATGAACTTGACGAATTGTATGATGTTAATTTTCATCCAAGTACTAAATGATATATGAAATCCTGTAATTTCTTTTTAATAAGAATGAAACATTTCAAAGGAAAATCACTTGTAAAGTCCTGGTAGTCCCTAAGCAGCTTCACCTTACAACTTGAGTTGATTTAAAAACACTCTGGAAACAATTTGTATACATTTCTATGAGGAATATTCCTTTTGTGTTAAATACTATATACTATGTTGCAAAATGATATTCTTATTTATATATTTAAAAGGTTCATATAAATCATCCGTAGCTCCTTTCTATAGCTGTGAATGTTCAGAAATGTACTTTGTGGTCTGACCTGGATTATAATAAAAAGCAAGTAAGAAAAATCCATCATGAAGACCAGACAGCTTCACATTTAATTCACTACTCTGTACAGGGAATCATGCAATTTTTGAAGAACCTGGCTAATTTCATGAGAGCTTATGTTATGCTAGTTTATGTAATTGATCCTGCATAAAAATTCAGAACTACTGATGGTTCAGCGCTCTACAAATCTATGGATATTGTACCCTGGATAATTACATTAGCAAAGAGAAAAGACAGTTTTCTTCTTACTTTCTCTATTCATATCTACAAAGATCAAAAACACTAGTAAGAAAAAGAAAAAAGAAATCCAGACTTTTGACAAGTAAAACTAAAAATATTATTAAAAGCTAGTATCTTTCAAGATAACTTTCAAAATTGAGCTTATTAATTCAGATGAACAAATTTTTAAGTCATTGAACATAAAAATTGCAAATAATTGGATTTGAGATTTAAATATACTTTTCCTTAGGGGGGAAAACGCAATACACATGCACACACACACACACACACACACACACACACACACACACACACTTGCAGGTAATTCTGTAAACCTTTGCTGTTCTTTGCATTCAATTCTTTCTCATTTGAACTGTACCTACTCCTAAATTATAAATTAAACTAAGAATATAGTGTTTGTTTTTGGTAGGTGCAGTTATTTGTTTATATTTTAATATGTAGTTACCAAATGCAATCATATTTAAAGACAAAAGGATATGTGTAAGTAAAAATATAAACCTAAATTTTGTATATGTGTAAGAAGGTAGGTTAGTTTAAATGTATGGATCTAGAAGAAATAATGCTTAGTGAGGTAATTCAGAAAATCGAAGGCACACATCATATGATTTTACTCAAATATTGTGTACAAATAAACTAAACAAATGAACCAAATCAAAGAAATAGTCTATAGAATCAAATTAGTAGTTACCAGGAGGGCAAACTGGGTAAAAAGGGTCAATTCATAGTGAAGAATGGAATTAGAATATTGTTGATGACCTTAATGTATTATATACAGATGTTGGCTTACTACGTTGAGATACACTTTAAAACTATGTAATGTTAGTATGAAATTCTCCTCCAATATAATAAAAAGCAAAAATAAAAACATAATGTGACATTGTAGACAAAATACATCTAACAAAAACATTTTACAGATTTTTAGAAAACAAATATAAATTATACTGATTCAATTAAATTAGGACTGTCAAGAGGGATCATTATTAGACACATTGACATCAAATGTCATCACAGCAATCATTTTTAGAAAACTTGGCACATGAAAGAGAAAAAATAGGAACTTCATTTATCTCCATCTGATTTTGACAATGCATCGAAGCAGATGATTTCTTTGAACAATTTGGTCTCCAAACTCTTAGTTATAATAATTAATTATCAGCACTCCACTGCCAAATAAACATAGTGTTTACCAGTCTGTGTTCAGTCTTTAAAACATGCTTTCTGTAGTTGCATTTAGTGGGTCATTTGCACTATTTTGACAAAAAAAATTCAAATTACCTGAAATTAACATTGAGCACTTAACATCCAGTTGTTTTACAAAGATAAATACATAAAGCAAGTTATTTTTTGAAACGCAGATATAAAAAGTATCTCTTTAAAATTTATTTTTTTAATCCTCTTCAGTTTCTGCCAATGGTATTAATTTAATATTTGTTTAGTCACTCTGAAAATATTAGAAGCAGTTTCAGGACTCAGGTACACATTTAGCAAACTTTTTACAAATTTGCATTCAAATTTTCATATAATTTTAAAATCTAAAAAATATATAACTACTTCATATTTCTAATACATGCATTCTTATGTAATTTTAAATGATTGCTTTATAGTGGTGGACTATATTTTCTCTTTTTAGGTAGAGATCATTGTAAAGAATTTGCATTCATCACAGAAAATTACCAAACTCCAAGAGAAAAAAATATCAAAACTCTTGATTTAGGAAGGCTGTTCCTGTTTCCTTTGTCCCAGACACAAGACATTCCTGCAAAGATGCCAAGAAATGGCTTGCCTTAGGCATCTTATATATTGTTCTGTTATGTAAGTCTTATTTTAGCAATCTCTTCCAAAATGGGGATGAATATACATGCCACTTGTATTTGCTATATCTTATATTTTAACTTCATAGCATTTACTATTCTGTTGTAATTATGTTATTTGGCGGGATTATATTAATGTCTGTCAACCTATTATCTGTAAAATTCATGAAAGCAATGATCTTACCCATCTGTTCTTCATTAGATGTCCCAAAGTAGACCATGGGTTTTGTGCATTGTAGGCTATTAATACTTGTTATAGAAATAAAAGAATTGGAGAAAGATTCCACATAGAATCAAAACAGATTTATTTATCACAATGGTAATGACAAAACCTGCTGTGTCTTACTAAAAAGTGACAATTTGTCTCTTTCCCTAAATGCCTAGTTTCCATATTTCAAATGAGAGAGAGAAAGAGTTAAAAGTGCAAGCAATAATTGTGTATTCTATGTGTTAAGGGTTTTTCTCCCTTGGTTGCAAGAGTAGAGAGACACAAAGTGGCTGCTGTTCTTTGACAAAATCCCTGAGAAGCTAAATAACTGGACATTTTCACAATAACAGACAGCAATTCTAGTTTACCAAAATTACACAAAATTGAAAATCTTCATGGGGGTGGCACAACTTCATGTGATTTGTCACCTGAACCTAGATCATAAAAACACAAATGTCAGAAGATAAAATGTAAAATGGAACATTATTGATATGGATTAAGAAAATCTACTGAATAGGTGTCATTTTCAAATATAAAAATTATAAAAAAAGCAAATGAATAAAATTAAAGCAGTGAGCATGAAGATGTTAATAAAATTCCAGCTTCACTTGGCATATCCTAAATGTCAAAAAGGGCATCAGTCAAAGATGTCTTATTACTGAGGCCCTCCAGTTCAAAAAAAATTGCTAACTCTTGGTCTCAGTACAGGAGTTGAGAGAGAAAAAGTACTGGTAAATACAATCCCAGTTATACTGGAGTTCCTAGACTAAAACAAAATAACACCAAAGATTTTTTTACCTATTATCTTGCAAGTAGAAAAGTAGGGACAAAATAAATCTTTGTTATTGTTCTGTGCTCTGAAAAAAGACACCTTCTGTAATATGGTATATAGAGAAAAGAACCAAATTAAACAAAAAATAGAAGTTTAATCTATAGGATCGAATAGAACTGTTGGTGTTAAATTTAATGGGAGTTTGTTATAGATGTTGTTCAAAATCTGTGCAGTGCAATGAATGTATCATCTGGAATGTTTTAAGTGGGCATCCCTCATTTTATAAATTAAAGATATGTTGCTGTTTATTAAGCTTCACAATAGTTAATTTCATAAAATGTGCTTTTACTTCTGGGTTTGGGATTGAGAAGATGAAGAAATGAGAAATGAGGACAAATCTGGATGAATGTATGAAGCAGTTTTCATCTCCATCTTTGGTGGTAATGCCAGAGGACAAAATACAGTAACTAATTGGAATATGGGTGTGCCTCCCCTCACCCTGCAAATAATCTATTTAAGAATTCTGTCAAATACCTCATTCCATAAAAAATATGCTTCAAGCAAATGGATATTTTAGATGAGAGTAATAAGGATAGAGTGAATGTAAGTCACTTTCAGTTTCTATATATATAAATCTAATTTTTAGTCATTCTAATGGAATGAATATATGAGCTACTATTTAGTTTGTAGAGCTTTTCAGGATAAATGATTAAAGAAATGTAATTTTATTCTTATTTCCTTTTGCATTGTTTTCTCTGGAAGGTATTATGACAATATTAGCTTCTCAAGCTCTATGAGATTATTACTAAGAATGATAGTATTATTCAAGACAATAATATTTAATTTAAAAACTGCCATGATTGAAATAAAAGGAAAAGTCTACAATTTTTTGAACATAAGATAACATGAGTTTTCAAATATGCAATATTTATTCATGGAAAATGTACACTCAAAAAACAAAATCCATCTTTATTTCTCTAAAACTGCAATTTGATAGTGTTATCATTCACTGAGCAAATTATCCACCACTGTTAATGCATCCTTCCTTCCCAATATTATAGGAGATGTACATCCAGTTCCCTTATATTAAGTGCTAGAATTTGCTTCACTGGAAATGTCCGAATCACATATAAAAGTGTTTTTAACTATCTTTGTTTTTCAATTCTACCAAAGAAAGTTGGGTTTATTGCTTAGCTTGAAAGTTATTATGCACAATTTAGATCAACTTTTCAAAAAATATGTGGCTAAAACTTGTAATCTAAAAATATCACAAGAAGATAGATAGTTTTTAGACAAAGAAATAGCCATTGTTCTCTGCAATCTTAATTACAGTATTTGGGAGACAGCATTATGTCTCCCTGAAAATATTGATCTACCTACATTCCTTTGATGCCTATGATGACCGTGAAACTAAGTTCTAGCCAATAAAATATAATCAAAGCTAAAAGAAAATGTTTTTTAAACAACTTTTTAAAAAAACATGTTCTACTACTCATTTTTTTTCATCTTTTGCAACATGAAAATGGCAATCATTTCTTAAAGATGGTTGAGTGTAATTACACAAGATATTTCAATATCTTATGCAACCATGAAGCAGTGTACTGACAAAGAATTGCCAAACATCATGGTATTTTTACAAGGAAAATACAATCCTTATTTATGTTAAGTAATGTAGTGGTTTCATAAAATAGAATTCAAATCCAATGGATAGATCTAAATGATTTCATTTTAATCTCATGATAGTCATTTGATAAAGGCTTATCTCACTGATACATTAAGCTGATTTTCCTAATTTCTAGGAAATGCTGTTTCTCTGTTCAACAAGAGTTGCACACATTTGTTTTTGTAAATTCTTTCTGCCCTTTACTCAGTTTTTCATGCTTGACTTGCACTCATTTCAGACTAATTTAAAGTTTTCTTGCATGTGTAGGATACTAATTATAGTTCATCTTCAGTAAGAAATATTTTTTCTCTTAACTGAGTCTTTGTACTAATTTGATGGTATCTTTTCCTACCATGGAAGCACAATAATATACTGTGTCTTTTTTCAGAAATAGAGCATGAAATCAGATACATATAGATCTTTAGGGTGTAAATTCATTTTGATAAAACTAGTGAAAGACAAATTTCTTATGTATAAGGAAACTTCTAAATTTTGCATTTTAATTTCTGATTTGCTACTCTTGTTAAAAATTTCCTCCTAATCCCCTGCTTATACATCTAATATACTACATTTTATGCTAAGATTTCCAGCTGTTAATAGCTTTTGTCAATGCAATTTCTAGAATTCTAGTGTTCAGTGCATAGTACATTTTTTCAAATTCATAATCACTCATGTCAGCATAGTCTATTAAATAAATCTGAACTTTTTCACTGAAGTAAAATAATTCTCTATATGCTGTATTCTATAAATAGGCACATATTTTGGAAATTTCTGTTCTGCTCAGTAAGTACATTGGTCAATTTCTCTGACACAGTTCTCTCTGCAGACCCCGCAAACCTGGAACTCTAACTCAGGGCTATGTGCCCTGAGCTCCTTTGGAGGCGATTGATCTAATCGTCACTCCACCAGGACATTCTGAATTATTTTTTTAAATAATCAGAAATAAAAAATAAGAGCAAAACAAGAATAAATAAATATATCAGATAATCCGTTAAGTAAAAGTGAGAGACGAGCAATGTGAAAATCAAAAAGAATATAGGTCATTCCAGAGAAATTGCCATATTTTGAAGATAGGTAGACTATTCAATATACAGATAACAGGAGTCACTGAAAATAAGAAAACAGAATAAAAGCGAATTTTAAAAAATGACTGAAATTAGAAAACAATATTGTAAACCTATATTTTAAATAGCCCATCAGGTACACCATATATCAATCCTGAATTACCAGTATCAAGATACTGTCAAGTAAAATTATCGGACATTACTGAAAAAGAAACAAAATTGTTCATATACCAAAAAGCGCATAACCAATAAATCCAAAATGAGATTATTAGAAATTTAAAACACAAGAGAATATTTAATGCTAGAACAAAATGAAGCACATATTTAAGGTATTTATAGAAAAATGCACACAAGAATTTGGTGAGTAGTGTTTCTGTGAATCCTTTCTCAAATAAGTGCAAGTGTTAGCAACAATCTAAATACTAGAAAAGTGTGGTTGCAAACACTGAAATAAACCTAAGAGGGCCTAGCGGGATAATATATTATAAAAATTTTTATTTGTTAGATCAGTTTAAGAAAGGTAAAACTACATAAAAATGGGTAGCGTATGGGAAAGCATATATAAAAAGACAATTTTAACCTCATTTCATTTATTTTTTGACTTTTTAAAAATAGTCTGTGTCTATTGATAATATCTAATGTGTAATTATGATATACTATTATTCTGCTATCCTCTGTGTACCAGAGACCCAATGCACTTAATCTGTATATTGATTTAGGTAATATAGTCATTTTAACATGTTAATTCTTTCAATCTGTGAGCATAAATATCTTTCCATTTTTTATGGCTACAACTTTTTTATAACAATATCATTTTCAGTGTCCAGCTCCTTTATTTCTTTGGTAAAATTTATTTTAAGTTATTTCATTCCTTTTAATGCAGTTAAAATTGTTGTTTCCTTATTTTTATTTATGCTAGCTTGTTACTGTGTATAGAAATGGAAATGAATTTTGTATAACAGTTTTGTAGACTTACTCTTCCTTCATTATTTCTCATAGCTCTTTACTGGAGTCTTGGAATTTTCTTTATATATTATCATAATAGTTGTATTTATAATCACCAAAAACTAGACAAAGAAACTGAGCAACACTTTTTCAATAGGTATCTGACTAAACAAACTGTTGAGTGCATTCGTACATAACATATTACTCTTCAATAAAATAAAATGAACTGTAAGTCACAGAAAAGGGAAAATCTGGATTTTTTGCTGCTTAAATGAGAACCCTATAGAAAAAAAGAATGCTATGATGTGATAGAAAAGACAATGCTACAGAGGCAAACCTAAGATCAATAGTTGCCGTGGGTTGAGGGAATTGAATGGTGAAGCACAAGGGAGTTTCAGGGAGATGATTTCATTCTGTATGCTACTGAATATATGGATAACTAACATTATGCATTGTCAAAACTATAGAGCATCCTAACACAAAGAGGGAACTTTGATGCATGCAAATTTATAGGTAAATCTTTCAGAGTGTCAGGAAATCCCAAGAAAGAATGTAGACTGTAATAACTGATCTAATTGTATTACAAATGCATGAAACAGCCTTGCTAAGTGTGTTGATGGTAATATACGCTAACAGATAAAATTAGAGATAGGAATACTAAAAAATCAAGACTAAAAAAAGATTTAATTCTCAAGCTTTCATGATTTTTTTGGTTATATTTCTGTTTTTGATTTCTACTTTCATTTTACTGTGGTCTGAGAATATATTGCACAGTTTCCACTCTTCTCAGTCAGTGTGTTTTATTGTTTGTTTTTTTAACTTCAGTGATTTGTTCATATTAGATTGAGGTTATATACTCTGCTATTGTTGAATGAAGTATTTTATAAATATCAGTTAGCTCTAATTAATTAATAGTGCTAAAGGTAAGATGAAACTGTTTCTTATGGGAGTGCAGGTTAAAAATTCTGATACCATTATTCCATTAAACAGGAATTGAGTGACTAAGTAAATGGATGGTGTATAATGAAAGACAGATTTCTCACTGTTGGAATGGAAATTGATTAAATCAGCTAAGAGATGAAGGCCGAAATGATTCATGTGATAATGGATTTTAATTATAGACATTAGTATGTACTTACATTATCCTAATTTAGATATAGATTTATACATATAGTAATAATTATAGATGTATCTATATTCACATAATCGTATACATATACATACATTCTTTGATTTGGTTAGTTGAGCGTGCCTAAAATAAATGACACTATTAGGAATGGACACCACTTGCTCCTGATCTTGTTTTCAATACCTTTTAGAATACAGGAAACCTTGCCTATCTTTCACATCTCACCTGCATCATGTTCCTCCTTGTCTACTGTGCATTAATTACTGTGACCTTGTGCCCTCTAGGTTTGCTTCTACCTTAGCATTTCTGCCCCATATTTTGTTTTTTACCTTAAATACTCTTTCTGCTGGTGTGCTTGTTGATGCATCTCATCCTTATTCAGGTCTTGGTATAAAAATCACCTCTCAGTAAACTCATATCAACCTAACTAGAGTTACCCAGTCTCACATATTCCATGCCATTACCATTTCCTGAGAATCAATTATTTCTCTGACTTCTTTTCATTTTCATATATTGTTTGTCTAGAATGTAAGCTCCAATACAATAGGGAAATTAATTGTCTTATTTATAACTATACACAGCTTCCAGAAGAGTACCTAACATTTTATACAATGTTTTCCAACTTACTTTGTGGTCTGTAGAGACAAAAAAGGAAAATCACGCATTTTTCTTTCCTCCTGATTAACTTAAATAAAAAGGCACTGCACATATACGTGTGTGTGTGTGTGCGTGTGTGTATATATATAAATATATACACATATATGTACATATTGGGAGTGATTTATGCAACAAAATGCTAAATCAATTTAATTGAATTTCACAGAAACAATTTAAAAATTACATTCTTGTAGCAGATTTATTGAAAAGACCGTTAATATAATATTTTGAATGTAAAGATTAAATGAGATTTTTTCCTCAGTGTCTCTGGAAAATATCTCATGTGGGTAGTAGAATTTCTTAGATAATAATATATATGTGTGTGTGTATATATAGACAGAGACACACACAGACACACACACACACACACACAAACATATGAATCTCAACATAACCAGAAGCTCAGAATAATCTTTTTGTCCCAGTTTCCTGTTCTCTCCTTCTGACTTCTTTTTATAAAATTGGATTTTAGGCATGTCCTGTGGTTTAGTAGTTACATTATCTGGGAATAGTTCACATAGTTTCCAAGGACCCAGGTTTGAGACTGGGGGCGGGGAGATGGGAGATTTGCGTGCATGTATGTGTGTGTGTGTGTGAAATGAACAACCAAGATGAACAACTAAATAAAAATAAACGCTTCTTCCTCCTCTCTATTCCTGTCTACTCACCTTTATTCCTGCCTGAACCTTTATTTAAAAAGATATAAATTATTTTCAAGTGTTTATTATCTCAAATCATTTTAAAAAAAAAACAAATAGATGAAAAATTAGAAGTAAAATACATAGTAAAAACAAATAACTTACGCATGATAGGATTACTAAAAACCCTGCTGTTACCTTCACTCTGGTGCTGGCATACACTGGGTCAGACAGAAATATCTGAGATTAGGAAAGATAGATGTCATTTTGCTTTTTTTAACTAAACAATGAGAGAATTAAGTATTCAAATGATCTAAAAATTGGTCCCAATTGTTAAAAGCAAGGTTCTTAGACACACACTGATCAAGCCATTCTCCACAATTTTGAAATCATTCCTTCTTTATAAAATATATTACTTAGTCAATATATAGAAATTTTTCCAGATATTTTTGGTACTTCACAAAAGATAAATATAATAGTTGATTTATTCTGTCTTAAATGCTTCCTTTTTACATCACCAAATTGACTGTACATTCAACTTTATCTGAAAGTTCAAGGTTTCCTAGAATTTGTAGAATCCCAAAATGTTCCTGAAAAAAAGTCTGTACATTGTCTTAATATCACTTAAACTTTTACAAAAGATTAAGCATCTTTTGGTCAAACTGTTTATAGACATGTAACAGATATTTTCAAGTTGAATTTTTATAATCTCAAAGAAAAGCATAATAGTAAACATTGCAGACTTTCCCAAAATTAAAGTCACAAGTGTTGTACTCAAAATTATGATCTTAGTAAAATATTACTCAAAATTCCTTTAAAAACCTACATTGCAAGTTTATGTAATATCTCTGTGTTTCTTCGGTAAAATAATAGTGAATAAATCTATTTATTTTACTGTATCTAGCCAAATGAGCTCTACCAAATCAATATGTTGATGATAATCCCTAGGTTCCCTTAGATTTCTCAGAACATCTGGAAAAGCTGAAAGCATGTATATGCCAATTTCAATTTATGTACAACCTAGATTAATATCTAAATCTGGGAATTGGCAAATGCATAATCCTCCCATTTAATTGTGTAAAATCTGTAATGGTTAGGGCTTGCCACACAAATTAACAACAGTTACCCTAAAATTACAAAGGGAAGAAAATAAACATTTCCCAAATTGTGAAACCAGTGTCCTTTCTAAACAGAAAAAAATCTGGTTAGAGAAAATAATGTGTAAAATCCAATATATCCACAATACCTTTACCTTTTCTTAGAGAAATTGTTTTTGTATGAACTTAAAGACTATTGCAGATGCTTGATTATTTTAGCAAGATCCATCCACAATCAATGACATACCATAAAATGTCTTTAGGAATTTTGAAATAAGTTCACTTGAAGTCACCACCAAATATTTTATGAAAATCAAGAGAGTAAGTGGGCTAGAATTCATGAAAATCAGACTTGAGAATTTCATCCTTGAAATATGCTAAATGGGGCAAAAAGAGTAAGCAAGGACTAGTTACTTCAATTTGTTGGAAGTTTATACATTTATTTAGACTTGTTTCTGTTTTTCTCTCATTTGTGCATTTATGACCCTAAGTTGGTATCCTGTAGGAGGATTTTTATGTATATAAGTATATGGTTACTGAAAAGATCTAGAAAGAACTCAGAAGCAATGGAAAGGTTTACTTTTCCCATCCTTACCCTTAATTCATACACATTTGCCAATACATGAAGAAGTAATCATTCACAGAGATATTATACAAGAGCAAATGGATATAGTTATAATTCATTCATTCATTTAATCAATTGTTCAACAAATACATTTTTTAATGCCTGCCCTGTGTAGGGACTAGAGATAAAATGGTGAGTTAAATTGAGTTGCTTCTTGCTTTTGTATAATTTAATTTAATTATTGAAAGCAGTCACAATTATCCAGTAGATTTACAATTCTAATCTGTAATCATTGCAACAAAGAGAAAGAAGAGAATGAATGAGTTTCAATGTGTCTGATTTAGGTTGGGGGAGAGTGAACTGCAGAGGCTTACTCAGAGAACTAAAGTTTCTGCCAACATTTGAAAGAGTAGGAGTTATTTCTTTTGTCTTGAAAATAGATTAGAATTGAACATGTGAAGCTTTAATGCCAGGATTTCTTTTCAGAATCAGGGGAGATTCAGATTAATTTATTCCACTGCAATATGGAAAAGTTATGGAACTAGTGCACTGGATACATGTGGGGTTAATTTCTTTGGAAAGGCTATTCCAAGTCCATTAGAGAGGACTTGTCTTTCCTTCTTTCCTTCTCCTTTTCTTTTCTTTTAATTTTTGTTCTCCCTGTAGCCTACTTCTTAGGGCTCTCACCTAATCTCCCAGCTTCAATTTTTATCTGTGTATAGCCTATATTGCAGATTCTTAAATCTGACATTTTATTCTGAACCAGTCTCAATGATTTCAGTCTTAAATTTACAACTGCATGATGGATATTTTACTTGAATATCTTAATCTTTTCTTACATATATCTGAAAAAAAGCTTCCCTTTTCTCCCTCTCTCCTCATTCCAGAAGATGATCTTACAGCTCTGAGTCTGGAAATTAAAATATAAAATTCCTCCCTCTTATATACATTCATTCTTTCATTCATTCATTCTCTACCCCATCCCTTCTGTTTATAATATGTGTGTAGGTATCTTGGTGTGCCATTTCCTTGACTTTTGCTGTGATTTTCGTTCTATGTGCTACTCTAAACAATATGATACAATTTTATTTTTGAGGATTTTGATTTGTTTTGGGTTGATATTTACACAAATGACATCAACAACAAATATATTCATTTAATATTTATTCAGGGTTTTGGGTATAAATGCAATTCTTTTATTTTCTATTCACTGTAGAATTGTGAGAATATACTCTAAAATATTTCATATACTCTAAAATTGTTGAACTTTTGGGCTATTCTCTCTTTATATATGTCATAAACAATATTGTAGAAGTTATTTTATAAATATCTCTTGGTGTTCAGTGATGGAAATATCCTTATCTGTGTAGTCCAAAATGGTACTCAATATAAATAGATAGTGATAAATATCAGTTGAATGATGGTTAATAAAAGTGAGAAATGAATTTTTAGCTTGTTTTTATATGTATTTGATTTAAAATCACCACACTTAGCCTTTAGCTACTGTTTTGGACAATACAGGTATTTCTGGGACTTTAGCAAGTTCATTATCAAATTTTTTAGATAATGCTCACACAATTTTCCAAAAAAGCTTCCACAAAACCCTATATGATATTGTGAATATCCTGTGTGTTAGCATGTGACATTGTCAGTTTTTTTTACATTTTTCTCAAACTGAGTGGTGTAAAAGGATATTACTTTAATATTTAATTTGTACTTTTCTGATTATGAATTGAATGTATTTTCAAAGTATTATTGACTTTCTTAAATGTGTATACTCTTGCACACAGATACATATAAATTAGTTAAGTATGTTGAATATCTTTTTCTTTGGTAGCCTACCTAGTTTTTCTCCCTAAAGGCAAGTGTTCCTATGTATTTTAGGTATTCATTCTTCCTTTTTTTTTTTTTTGGGGGGGGTTGGAATAAGATATGTTACAAATGCTATTTTCCTTTTCCCTTAGGCTTCACTTTCACTGTTCAGATGTGCATTTAGTGAACAAAAGTTATTTAAAAGTATGAAAGTGTACAAATAAGTGTTATTTAAGTAATTCATATTTATTTTGAATTTCCTAATATCTCCAAAAACTCGCAATTGCTTGAGTTCCTAGAAATATACTCAGTGTCATTTCACTTCTCATTGTAAATGTCTCCATAATATCTAACAATACATATACATGTTAAATTTAATATGTTAAATATATATAAATAATATAACAATTATATATGTATATATATATATATATCATATCCATCAAACTGACTCTCTGGAGAATCCTAAGATACATTCCCTGATGTAGAATAGCTCTATTTATGAGTTTAATAGTTTTTGATTCTCATATTGGCATTTATCAGATTCATTTGATTTAATTTTCCTCTTTGAGTACTGTTCTTGCTTCTCCTTTGACCTCTCTGAATCTATATATCTTTTCATTATACAAGCTTTTGAAGACGAAAATACTTTGATTTCCTTAAATGCTTTAAGGGGGAGCGGTGACCTGCAAGCTTTGTTACCATATTTTATCAAAAAAAGATTAATTAATTATTCTGTACAAAACAGGAAGGCAAAGCCAGCACAAAATATCTATTATTCAAAGGAAACAATGTTATAGCATATGCATTGTAGACTATTTCTAAATTTTAACTTAGATCCAATAGCTATATAATTGCCTAGTTCACCTTTTTTGTTTCCTTCTGTCTTTAATAGTTGTGCAAATTGTGTAGTCACTGATTGTCTGCTATATTCTAAATGGGATTCCCATTCTTCCATCCACAAAATGGTCTAGAGCAAACATCAAATGCAGCCATGCCATCATGTACAGAAATTTCTCCAATCTCTTGTTCTGTTATTGACTTCCAACCTTAACTTTGAGAAACACTCTCCAATCACAGGGAATCATTTTTGTTTACTCCCTGAGATCTTCCCTTTTCCTCTGTTACAGTTCTCTGAACCCTAATAATCCTCACTGATGTTGTCATGAATAAAATATCTTCCTCTTTCCTGGCTCCACATTTCCAAGATACTAGTTCCAGATATATTGTTCTGGTTCCATTTCTCTTTCCTTTCACATAAGATAATTTGACCTGTAAGTTCTAAAGTAGCTTCCTATTTTCTCCATTCTCTGGTTTCACTATATTTCTAAAACTAAGATTATCAAATGTACTGTAGTTCTCTGTTCTTGTTTGTAAAAAAAAATTTAATTTCTTTAGTAAAACTTTAGACATCAGAGCAACAAAGAAGTAATCTTGTAATTCACTCAGTGATCTCTAGAAATTTACTTAGTATACTGCTGTGCCTTAGTCTTCCATCTGCTGAAAGGAACTAATAATAATTATTTCATAGAATTCTTCTGACAACTCAATAAAATAATTTTCAGTTTATGTATATCACTTAACAATTGTCCTAGAAGACTTGGAATAGTCATCAAAATATTGCTATAAATATTATGATTTCATCCAGGAGTTTTGATGGTTAAATGTAAATATATAGAATTTGACCTTTGTAAAGCATTTAGCATAAAATCTGGCTCATTTTAAGCACTCTACATACATTCATTTTTTTTTTTATCATTATAATTAAAAGTACCTTAACAGCCACATATGAACAGTAACCATTTGTATGTATTTCTGGTTCTCAAAGCTGAGATTCTTAAATAAAAATGTTTACTTAAAGTGATAGACACACATACATAAAATAAACATTTAATTTTACCTTTAACCTCTCAAGTTTGTTCCCAGAACATTGTAATTGTAATTGTGATACAAATAACTTTTGTTTGCTTCTATTTTTGAGATATAATTGACATATAACATTATATTAATTTTAGGTGTAAGACATAATGATTCAATATTTCCTTGTATTGTAAAATGATGACAATAGGTGTAATTGACACCTATCATCACAGATAGTTACAATTTCCCCTTGTGACTCATGCTCTCTTATAACTAATAAAGCATAAAGAGAACAAGAAAACAAAGTCTACAGCTGTTGATAAGATTATTGCATGGACATGCTTACAATAACTCTAACTTACAACACTTCTTAATAAAGCAGATCAAAGCCCACATAGCATAAAACTTCCTACTCCATGACTGAATGCAGATTATATACTAAGTGGGGTGAGTCTCGCTGCATGGTAGATTCAGTTCAATTAACGGGTTTCCAGTTTCTTGGAGTATTAAACACTTGATTATCATCCAGTTTCTGACAAATAGTAATAATAATGATAGTAGTTAATAATAGTAATAACTATAATAGCAATGTAATGGAACCTATGTTATTACAAGTTAGTGACCATATCTCCTGATAAACACGTCCCAGTGAACATCCTAGTTTTTAATCATAAAGATTAGCAGTACTCCTATTATGTAAAAGAATAAGAGGGTAAAATATATATGGCTATATTCCTTTTTTAAAATTTCCCCTATCAAAAAGGGACTTGATTATAGTCCTTTCATTAAACAGGAAGAAAATGTTTTCCTCTCAGCATTAACTAGATTGTGTTGTAATTCTTTCTGTAGCTTTTCTTATTACATCCCTTACTCTTATATTCTTCATAATTACTAAACCACCTGGCACACTGTAGACAACAATTGATGAGAAACAAACAAATATATTGACGTTAAAATTTTCAAAACGTGCTGAAACCATCTGCATAAATTAATTTTTTCTTTTATTTTATTAAAAATAATTTTGCTTGCTAAATGTGAGGCAAAAATCTAAGGGTTAAACTGTGGTCATGGACAAAGGCCTTCACAGGACCTACTGATATTTATCTAAATTTTGATCTGCTTATAAATGAAAAAAAATGCCTTGTAATTATCCTTTAGGAATTACATGAATTCACATGATAACTACTAGAGACAATGAACTATTAAATGGTTCATAAAGCAATAATATACACAAGCATGTTTTCTTGCAGTCTTCTTGATTGGTTATACCAAAACATATATTAATATGGGCATTTTTAATAAAATGGAGAACATTGAAAATATAGGGAGGAGTTTTATGTCTGCAAAAGATATACATATACACACAGTTATACTCTAATATTCATGTTACTTGAAAATAAATTTTCTTGGAATATAACTCTGCCTTTGCTCAACTTTCATTTATTCACTAGAGAAGTGAGCTGCCTGATTTATGTCACTGGATGAAGAGAAGGAGCTTGCACAGATCAATTAAGCCCTTCCTCATTTTCTTTAAGAAAGTCAATCTGTATGAAATAGACACTTGAATCTACTGTTTAACTCTTATTAATGAGTTAGAGAGTCTATGAGAAATATGTGAGCCATGTATTTTAATCTCTAATATTTTTAAATTGACTATCTGATCTCCTTTTTCATGCTTTTATTCCTCAGTTGTCTTCACAATCACATGGAAAAATTGATGCTATTTGAAAACTCCTTGCGTATATATGCAGTACTTTTGTACACATATGTTTCATATGTGCATACACATATATGTGCTATGTGTATAAGTTTGATTATATGGTATGAATATATGTAGATATGGATGTATACCCAAGCAATTAGATTTTATTTTTATTATTTCTTTATAATTAAGATACGTAGTACATAAAATTAAAATTTCTCTTGGGTTTTATAACGTTTTCTGTAGCCTCAAAATTGTGTGTGTGTGCATGTGTGTTAAATTCTAGAGTGTTTTATGCTGTATCCAACTGTGATCTGATTTTTAAGCTGTTTGATTTTGCAGATTTTCAGAAATACACGTTGATTATGCTTTCCTTCCATAGCCTATTCTACTTCGGCAAATTCTTTCTTCCCTGTTCTTCCCAAGTAGTTTCTTGTTTTGACATATTATTAATATTCCACTATAAAATGCATTGCTCAGTTCCTTAGACTAAATATGTCAACTAAGCTTCTTTAATAGAGGGTCATAAAATCTAACAGAAGAGCTTTTCTGTGACCAAAAAAAAAAAAATGAATTTTTACTGCAAATTCTAACTAATTATCAGTTTTAATTATCCTCAGTTGAACTACTTATGCCTGATAATTTGAAATTAAAAATTATTGAGTTCTGTTGAGGATGGAATACCTTACAGAGGAATGAGAGACATGACAGACTATATTTTACTGTTTAAGCAGTAACATTTTATGTCTATCAAGTTCTTAGTCTCTTTAGAAAGTTTTAAAGATATGTGTTTTAAGCACTTGAGAAAGGTGTACTCCATTTAACAAATACCTAGAGCAATTTGTGCTACCACAGTGCATATGGGTTCTTTTTTCTATCACTTTTCCTTTTTTGTTTTTCCTATCACTTGTCCCTTAGAATCAGACCCCCAATGCTCAATTCTTTTTCAAAGGCTGTAGTTTGTATTTAGATGTGGTTTTTCTGCATCCGTGAAGACAGAGTGAGCTCAAGATCTTGCTGATTCGTTATCTTGAGTGGAGTTCAAGAAGAAAGTTTATCTAACAAAATATGTCAACCTGAAAGGTATCTTCAAATGGAAAAAATAACTGGATGAATAGTGGTAAATAGAATGCTTTTGAAGTTATGTCAATGTACTCATATTGACTTGATTACCATTTTTACTTGTTTAGAAACTCCTCTTTTTAACCAGTTGATGGCAATTGATATAATACAAAAGTATCAGCATAGTGACGTGTTGTCATATAATCAGAAAACAAGATGTTTTTGAATTTAGAAAGCTTTCCGACACAAATTCTGGTTGACGATGCTTATTCCTGCAAATGACATTTGAGGAAAAATATTAAAAACAGCAGCTATATTATATACAATCTATTAAACTATGTATGCAATACTTTAAATAAATCCAATAAAGGTACGTGAAGCTATTACTAGCCTATATTTCTAGGAATCACAATTTTTCTGTACATTTCAAGTCTATTTGAAATACCTGAAGATTTTAGATATAAATTACACTGTCAGTGCATGGTAATTTTTTTTTAACCAAATGGCCTATATCTTTATGATGTATTTATGAGAATTATTTTATTTTTATTGGCATTGTGTGAATCATCCCAGTGTTACCAGTAATATAAATCATACTTATATGAATGAACAAGTAAATCTAGCATTTCCACTGTAATATTATGAATGCATCCCTAATACTTTTTGAGTTATTATTAGATGTATCCATTTTAACATCATTTGAAAGCAAAATAGTATAATATTGAGGGGAAAACCTTTGAAATCATTGTTATAAGAAATGTCATACAGTTTCATTATCTTATGATCTTTACCTTTGGATTTTAAATGTATGTGCTATGGAAGAATATTTCAAAATGTGGTTGACAATGTCCTCTATCTTCATTAATCTTTCTCTAGTTTCCTCTTATTATACATCACCATGCTCTGTGCTGTAATTCGTTTTTATAATCTCTTGTGTGAGTCAAATAGAACACCAGTGTCTCAGATATTCTGCAACATTCAATTTAATGTTATTTACACATTACAGCTCACAGAATTTATATTGAATAAATAACTGAATAAATAAAACAATTGAAATCATGAAATTAATGACTTTACCTTATGTCCACTGAATGTTAAAAATCGTATATTTATTCATAAATTTATATTTATAAGGAGAAAATATTATAGTCAATAAAGAAATGTTTTCTTTTTGTCACAAGTTTGATATTTCATTCATTTTTAGAGAACTATGTCTTGGAACACATGAAGTTATTCTTCTCCAGTATGTTGTTTAAATTCATATCCTATTTTATTTATTTATTTATTTACTTACTTATTTCAGGAAGTAACAGATAGTAATGATGGATATTAGGCAGGCAGGAAAGCAGAAAGAGAGGTGTATCTATCTATTTGCTTATTTTATATATTCATCCTTGTTGTTCCACACCTCCCCGACCACCCCAGGCCTGGGTCATGAGCCCAGGTCCCTGGGCTCCATGTGGATTACACTGGAGCCACAGACTTACCATTTGTGCCACCAGAGAATGCCTGTATTCTAAAATTTTTAACTATCCCTCAAAAGACAAATTATTAAAATACTTTGCAGGATCCATAACCTTATTAACCTTATCAGTGTAGAAGATCTTTCACGACAAAAGGAAAGACCACATTGTGAATGCTAAAGCTTCAAACTAATAAGAATAAGAAGTTCTGGTATTATTCTGTTACTCTAAATGTCTATCAAATTAAGAAATAGAAGAGTACGAAGGGGAGATACATTCAGAGTAAGGAATAATAGTCAATCCACAAGGAAGGTCATATTGAAAACAAGTAAAATTGGATTGTAGAAATGTAGACTAGGTAGAAAATGAATATAAACTGATATAGACTTAAGACTCAGATTGATATACAAGCCTCAATGCTCTACTACTGTTGGGTTGTGGAGACAAATATGCTTCCCCAAAATTAAGAAGTTAATTAAGTTGAAAAATGATGCAGGTACAATCATGAGGTATAACAATAATTTATTAAGGTAGCTTACCTCACAGATATCATAGGAAATTTGCTCCCTACAGGCAATATAAACATTATATCCTCAGAACTAAAGGTTCTTCTTATACTCCTCCCTTGTATGTGATTTTATTTTCCTTTTCAGTTAATAAAACAAATAATTTAGGTAAAAACACTGATACCAATGTCCTGGGATTATAACAGACATATCTATTTTCATAAAACTTATAGGTTTTATTGTTTTTGTTTGTTTGTTTTACATCCTGATTGTATCAAGTTTTCTAGGTTAAAAACAAAAACAAAAACAAGAATCAAACAAATAAAAAACAGTTCCAAGAACTATGTTTTGACTATATGCCTGGAAGGGGGAAATGTACTAAGATAGCATCATCCAAGAGGAAATGACATTGGTTTACACAGCCTGTTAAAATCTAATTCTACTGGTAGCTTATTTAAACTCCTTGAAATTTATTTTCTTCTGTAAAATGAGATAAATTATAGTAGTTATCTCTTAGAATTTGTAGTTTGTTTTCATTTTCTTTATAGCATTGCATAAAGTGATGCATTCTACATTTAATTCATTATGGAAATAGTTTTAATTAAATGAAAGCTTTAGTATTATACAGTGAGTTTCACAGTAGGGTCAAATTTTAAACCAAGTTCAAGCACAAACCTCGTGAACATCAGTGATGGTGTGTAAAGTCAGGAATGGCTGACTCAATGTAATGGTGCAGAAAATGTGGGAAGTGAATAAAAACTGAAAAGGGGGTAAAAAAAATCCTGTTGTGATTCCTTATTTGGTTATGAATTTGTGACCTGGAGTAAATTACATAATATTTTGAGGACTATGTTCCTAAATGTGAAAAATGAAAAGATTGGCTTCAATAGCTTCTGATGACATATGCTTTCCAAATGCTGGAATTCATAAACACATCTTAGAGCATTTTCCATTAATGACGTCACTGGATGGAATGAATGTTACTTTTTCTCACGTATCCAGGAGGAGTACACAAAAAAAGTGTAAGCTAATGTGAAGTTAGACCACAGGGAGAATGCTAAGTCTCTGTAAACTGTCGGAATGTTAACAAATTTCTTAATTCCTTAGCCCAGCTCACTTTCATGATTTTATTTTGCTTTCACATTGCTTTTGCTTCATTTACAAAAATAACTATTTTTCTTTCTTGCCATGAAGAAGATATGAAGTTAAATTAGATTTTTGTATAATGGCTCCTCAGGTTACTCCGTTCTCCAACAAAAACAGACCTGCAATTTCAGCAAGAATACCAAGTTCTGTCCTATGTATGGAATGAATAAACGTCTACTTTTTTGTGTGTGAATATAACTCTCTGATAATGAGAAATGGATCATTGCCTGCCCCTTCGTTCCTGAAAAATTTAAAAGCTGGGATGTCTGTGGCTTCTCAGAAGAGTCTTTAAAACTTTTTCCAGAAATAGAAGGAATGAGAAGGATAAGAGAAAAGCTCTATAATCACTTTAGATGAAAGAAAAAGGATAAAAATTGCTTGAGAAATGTCCGGTTATCTATATTCATATGTATTTTACAGTATATACATTCCTATTGCATTTGTGGGACTTGGGTATAAAACAGGAGGAATGTACTTAGCTCTATTGGTGTGGGTTTTATTATAAAACTGCATGAAAGAAAGGAAGTGCTTCCAACAAGTATCAAGGGCAAGTGAAGTGTCAGTCATGATGCTATAGCAAGTCTAAAAGCACCAAAATAGCTCCTAACTCAACTTAAACTCTTTGGTTGCTGTGGTTTCAACTGCACCTATTTCTCATTTTCCTACTTTATATTTATTTATGTGCTTTCTAACGTCACCTTTATCCATACATGTCTCTGTATTTTTTCATCTAAATCTTACACTATTTATTTACATTTACTATAAATTTATTTATAAAACACTTGGAAAAAAAGTCTGAATTCTTTTCTCAATTGAATACTAAAATTTTTCTTATAAAGTTCTTTCTCAGTACTAGTTTTCTGATGTGAAGCCAGGTGAAGTCGTCTCCTCATTGACTTTAGAGTTGATATCTCTTCAGTATGAAGATGTTCATGCTCAATAAGGAATAGGTTATCTCTGAAGAATATTTCTCTTTATCTTGGTTTCTACTGTGATGTGGTTTATTCTGAATATGTATCACTTGAGTTTTGCTCCACTCAACTGCCTTCCATTTCATCAGTTCATGGCACTGTATATTTTATGAACACAGAGATGATAGTATAGTAGCAACCATTTTAAAAAATCAAACTGTTCTTCAATTTTTATGTTCAGGTATATTTAATTATCTTCAACAAAGTTCTTAAGAATTTGAACTCGATGCTTTACTTTTCTTTTACTGTGTGATTTTAATTTACTTTATTTGCTAACTTATCTCAAAAGGCATTACCACAAAAATCAGTCACTATAGTCAAATGTTGAATTACTTTATGTATCAAAGGAGAATGCACTTCATTTCAAATTAAAGTTTACATTTCTATGAGTACCTAACACTATGCCTACAAAAATACACTATCAAGGACAAAATGAATGTTTAGCATTTCCTTATTAGATAAATGTTTTCTGTCTTATATATCTTCATCAGTTTTATACCCCCTTCTCTAGCAGCCACAAACATTTTTAAGTAAAAAGATTAATCACTACAATTTACACAATTGAGCAAATAAGCAATGATATTGATCCAGTTTTCAAGAACATTACCTAAACTACTGATCAGAATTTATTTAAGCTACATATTTAAAATGTTCCAGACATTGGTTAGTATGTACTTTACAAATCCTAAATTTAGTGTATTCTCTTTTGGTCCCATGATAATATATAAAATGCTATATATTTTGTTTGTTTTTATTTGCAAATACTTACAAGCAGAGAGAATCACATTTGCTATTATTCTTTTAGACCATATGTTTAGGCAGCTGTAATACACTAATAATGATTCTATTTCAAGCATAACTAGTAAACTCAGTGCTATTGTTAGCTATGCCACATACATTTAAAATATGCATCTATTTTCATGATTGAGATCTATGTTCATAATATTTTAAAATAATTAATTCATTAAATTGATAAATTTAATAATTCATAGAACTGGGAATTAATCTTAGTTCCATTGGTAGACAAGAACTGTGTCTTTAGATAATCTACATAACATTTTGGTGACTATTTTCCTCATAAGTGAATGTGAATAATAGCATTCATTTTGATATTACATGCAGCATACTCTATGCAATGCCTTAATTGTTGCTTAATTAATGTGAGTTCTTATGGAGAGAGATCTGCCTGGAGGCAAAACATCTATCATGCCATTTCCCAGGCCACATACATGGGTGCCCTTTTTTCTGATTTGTGGAGGGGGCAAGTAAGCTCTCCTCTGTTGCTAAGATACAGAGAGAAAACTTTTAAAATTTGAACATTAGAAAATATAGTGAATTTCACACTGAAATAGGAAGAAGAGGCACTAAAAATTCATTTCATTGACAAAAGTTCTGGTGTTCATACCAGACTCCTTTTCATGCCTTCACTGATCGAAAAGAAAATCTTTAAGAATTTCATTACCAAATTAATGGGTTGTATTTCATTTTACTGTGGGTCATCTATTCATTGCATCTAATAACAGGATGCAGCCATTTGTTCAAGTCAGCTTGCAGCAGCTTGTGAGCACAAATTTTAAACATTCAGAAAGTTTTTAAGCCAGTTTAGACACTTCCCTGTCCAAAAATCAAATTATTAAGCTAAATAAATTATATTTTATAATATTAAACAATTATTTTATTTTCTTCTTATTTGTGTTCATGCATTTGCATCTCTTGCATTGGTGCTACTGTACATCTCTTTCTAATTACATTAGAAGTGTGAGATTGGTTATTGTAGGAATATTCTCTCACTGTGTATGTGTGTGTGTGTATATATATATATATATATATATATATATATGTATGTATATTTACCATAGAAACAAATCAGGACATTTTTTTTTGAATTGAATTAACGTAAGGAAAATTTTAGAAAGTTACTAATTGTGAATAAACTTGAGTGTTCTATCTTTATCTATTAATATTATGAAAATATTCATCATACAATAACTGGTCAGTGAGATGAACTATAAGACATAGTTTCTTGTTTTTATTTGCATGTAGTCTGAAATTTGATCCCTTCTCCACAGTTACCTGTAAGACTGACTAAAATTTTTGTTACAAGAGCAGTCCAGTTTAGTGTTTGCTAATATCTGTTTCCCTCACACTTTTAGAGACTTGGTTCCAAAGAATATTTCCATATAAACTTATTGGATCCTTGAGACTAATTGATGGTAAGTTGAATATGGATAACTCTAGGTGTGTGGTCGCGCTGTAAAAATCATTATTGGATATGACATAGAAATAAGTTAGCAATGTGAATATATGTATAGTAAGATCTAGTATCTCAGAATACTGGGAGATACATGAGAATTAGTGATTTAATGATTATGTAATAATATAAATCTTATTAATAGATACAGTAAAGAAAATAAAAAGGCTGAAGGTAAAAGAAACACTCATTTATGACAAAATGTGAAAATCTAAAAGACTAACCAGCAGCATATAAAGAGGCAATCATAACTTTCAGGAATGGGCAGAATGAAAATGAGAAGAAATCCTAGGATTTACTTGAAAGATGAGCAGAACATCAAAGCAGTTTAAAAATATCAATTAAAGTAAGTCTGTTATAGTAAGATAAGAGGTTTTACAGGTAAAGTGGAGAATGTGGGAACTGGAATATAAGTATAGGATCAATGCACTGAAAAATGAATTCTTAGATTCTCTGGAATACGTTAGTTTTATCAGATGATCAAGTCCCTCATGTTAATGATCAGTGCTCACCCTTATTAAAGAAAATACAAAGTCATATTTAACTAACATGCACTAGCCCATTCACACCTGTCGTAATTACATACTGAGAAAGGAAGGAGGACTATACGCTGAAATATACCTAGCCAAAATGTTCTGGCAAAAGATATTTGACCATACATGAGATTGAATCCTGAAGATGCTAGAAAGTAATATAAAACTGGATACGTTCTTTGCAAAAATCTGTTGGAACACAGGATTTAACACCTACAGGATCTTAGGAGCTGTGCTAACTTGCTGCTAGGATGGTTCTTGCAAACTATGAGAAGCAATATTCCACAGCAGAATTGATAAATCAGAAATGTATGTCAGGTGGAGAAAAAGAATTACAATTCTCAGAGAAATGGGACTATTAGAATAAGAATACTAATAAGACCCATCCATCAAATTGTTTGGATGGAAGGACTCAAAGGACAGTTAGTTCACTAAAGCAATAAGAGAACCAATGTTGAAGAGAATCAGCAGTTCTATTATGTGTGTGACACTTTTTGAAATTGTCCCACAGTACTTAGGTGCTCTATTTTATTTTCATTTTTCTTCTCTCTTTGCATTTCAGTTTGGGAAGTTTCTACTGACCTCTCTTTAGGCTCATTGATTCTTTCTTTGGCTATATTCAGTCTACTGATAGGCACATCAAAGACAGTCTTCATTATGTTAAGGGTTTGTTTCTCTCTCATTTTCTTCCACATTTTTTTCATAGACTCTCATCTCCTTGTTTATGTCACTGGTAGGTACTTGCGTATTATCTGCTTTTCTTTTAAAACACTTAATATGACGATAGTTATTCTTAAATTCCTATCAGATGATTCCAAAGTCTATCATATATGAATCCAATTCGGATGTTTTTTTTTTTCTTCAAGGTATGTTATTCTTTGCCTTTTAATTTTGTTGTTGAAAACTAGTCTTGATGGACTGATAACAAGAATGGACTTGTAAAGGGAAAACTCAGTCCAGTGTGTCTCTACTCTGAATACTACTCTCTACAAACTACTAAACTTCTGACACCAAATAAGATTTCAACATATCAAACAATTCTGCAACTTCATTTGGGTGTTGTACAATTTAACACAATTCTAACACTATCTGGAATAAGACTGTTACTGGTGAACTTGGTGCAATCTATATAGATGCTGATTTATAGTGATGCACAACTAAAGCTTACATGTTTTAATTAATGTTGCTTGAATTAATTTTTAAAAAGAAAACATGAAATGTGTATAGTATCTACATCACGATAACTTTTTACTTTACTTACTTGATAGGAGTAAGACAAGTGAAAAACAAATTAATATACCGTCTTTAGGTCTTTATTGAATACTTTACAAAGCACTGTGTACCTTAATAGAAGTTAGCTTACAGTTTAAGTTGCTCATTACTCATCTTGTCTCTAGTAAAGTTTTAATGCCCAAAATAAGTACTATGCTGGAAGATATAACTAGAATTAGTTATCACAATAAATTATTAAAATATTCACTAACAGAATAAAACTGTCAGTGAAATATGAACTTCTAAAATATAGTAAATTGATTTTAATTTCAAGGTGAAGCTATTTCTTGTGAGATTAATTTCATATACACATATATCCACTGTAGTCACACAAAGATTAAGTTTTCTATATATATTATACAAAAGTGAAATTCCTAATTGACAGTTACACAGGAAGTGGTAATTAATAAGTGATGAAAACATTTAATAAAGATGACTATACTTCAGTTAAAATACATTTATTCTATTAAATTACTTTTATTGGTTTTTCAATATGGGTAAACTGGAATATATATCAAGCACTTAGTGATTTCTATCATAAAAGAAGAATATGAGACTCATGAAGAATATCAGAGGGTCATGTTTTTAAAATAAAATATCCATGACCACTACTTCGCTAATCACATTTTGTTATTTTAAATTCTGTATGAATTCACCTGTGAACTGAATTTATCTCAGAAACAGAATATGTCATTGGAGAACTAACTAAATTTATCAGAAAGAGGTATTTTGTTATGGTCTGCTTAATAAAACATTCAGGTATGTGCTAAGGGCTTGGTGACTTCACTCTCGAGATCCTCTTTCCAAAGTCACCACTTTGATTATAAGTGAACACAAAGCTATCCACAGATGTAATTCATTTGTATGCCTAAATCTCTACGTGCATGTGTTTGATTTGGGATTATGTATTTCTTTTAATTCATGCATTAATTTTAAAGTGCAATCTCATATAATTTTGCCACAATGAGAATGCATTTAAAATTGATGGCTAAATTATGGGCATTCTGTAGATAGTGAGTTATGAAACTATATAACACACATTCATGATAAGAAAGAAACAGGTGCAGAGTCTCTAGAAAATTAGAATAAAATTCTACAAATATCAATTGTGCAACAGTTTTGTGTACAATTGTTTAGATTAGAAAATTTGCTATAAATTGATATTGATAGACATGACAAGTGTTTCTGCAGATTGTGAACTGGCTTCAATTTTAATAAAGTCTCTTTAGAAAGTGCTAATCTTCACACCATCTTGATAGCAGTGTTCTCAGAGGTAGCTATTAATTTATTGTTGGTGCTGATGGTGTGTTAATGAGCTAGGAAACATGATGCAGGGGATGAGGTTCAGGGGGAAATAGTTACTGCTTTCTGCATCTTTAGATTCATGGCTTAGGAAAGATCATGCATGGTATGTAAATGTTCATATTATTTTTATTTAATCCTAACATAATCTTCAATCAAAACAGTATATTACAAAGAACTTTAAGGTTTTGAGAATTTTAAATGTCAGTGACATACCCACTTAATTTAATTTGTATAACTTTAACCCATCAGAAAATCTTTTCAATTTATTATTTCTTTACACTTTCTAATTCTCTGCTCTTATCCTCAAGTTTCACAGTTAACAACTACAGTAGTCGTTGTCTTACACTCAATACTGATCTCAGCTATTAATGCCTTTGAATTTAAAAACGTTTCTCCAAGTCATTTTCTTGCTCCTCTTTTTTAAGTCCTATAAAATATCTCGATATTGTATTTCATTAATTATTTCAAAAAATATTTTACTTGCATACTCTTAGTTACGCTTTTCCAAAAGCTTTCGTTGCAAAGAGAATCAGGTATTTTATGTCAACCTGTTATTCTCTGTCTAAAATGAAGGCAAAGGTATAATCCTAAAACTCAATTACTATCTTTTGTGCCTTTGTGTTATTCCCCCATTCCTAGGATAAACCACCTGCCAACCTTTTCCATAATCTATGTTTATAAAGTTACAGAAAATTGATTAGGGATCATCTAATATCATGTTTCTGTTTCCACTTGAAATCTCTGGGATATTTTGTCATGTCCAAGTATTCTTTATCTTCTCAGTTTCTATTGAGATCCCCTTAAATCTTTGTGAGTATCTTTATGTAACTCAGTACTTAGCAAAAGTAGTCAAATATTTTCACACAATAGCTACCAATTTTATACTGGTGAGTGAGTATTGAATAAAGGGACAAAGTAGAAACAGAAATATACTAAATAGGCTGATAAGGAAAGTAAATCAATCCTGTAAGTTTAAATGCAACTCTTTCCCCCAGTGTTCCATTAGCATTTTTCCTTCGAATCTGTAGGTGATGTGATCTTTGATTTCTCTTAGAGGAAAATTTTGTTTGGATCCTCCAAACAATCCTCCATACTCATGCTTCTTAGTAAGACAGTTATCGTGATAAAAATTTGGCCCCCCATAGCAAACTTTCTTAAAAGCTGGAACTTAATTGAACTTTGAAAACAATGCATTATTGACTTGATTGCCTAATGCCCAACAGATTACTTTTTCTAGGGCTGAGTTCCTGTATTACCTTTTGATGTTCCTGCAGATGAAGTGAGTACTTGCAACACCAGCAACCTAATTAGGAACATTTCTGTCACTAGGGGATAGCTCAGGCTCCAGTACCTATGGAATATCTCAGGCCTTTGTCATGCTCAATCATCATGTCCTAAACTATACTGGGTGGGGTAATGCGTCTTACAAATGCCAATTTATTTGGGTTCTAATCACAGATTCTTCATCAACTGACAAAAGGAAAAAACCTCAGTAGGTACACCACTTCAAAATCTGGGACAACTTACATGTAATTTTAGGAATCAGCAGGGACACACAGCTGGAGAAAAAGAAAAAGCTTGCTGTAATTGAAAATTGCCTTGCAGCTTGTTTGTGATTAAAATGAAATTCAGCTCCTTGAAATCTTGTTTAGCAATTAAATCTGTTTTACTTAGGCAGTGAAATATTGTCCATTGTCCTAGAGTGATCAAACTGGTACAGACATGTCCTAGCATCAGATATAGCAAAAAATGTGAATTTTAGAAAATGCAACCAAATTGTTCATATAAGCAGAAGATTGTCTCCTGAGAAATGAGGGGAATAACTAGCTCAGTTAAATTATCTATCTAACTTGAAAATCAGAATTAAATTGGATCATTATATTAGTAAGAAAGATAATAATGACAAAGCTGAGTATCATACACAGAAATGAACCACATGAAGGCTGTCCAGTTTATACATATACATCTTTTGTTCAAGCTTTTCTAGTTCATTAATTTCCCTTGTGGATCTTCTATGCTTGCATATGCAAATAAATTTGTGGTTAATAAAATCTATTATCTTCAACTAGGCTCCAAATTTCATTGTTTCACAACAGCTGCTTCAAATAAATAAAAGGAAGGTAACATTTACAAAGGGGAAAAAATATTTCCTGCTCTTCTAGGAAGACTTCATTCTCAGCAACTAAATAACAAAATGAAATTTATTTTATTCACTTTGTAGCTCTGGGAACCTTCAATCATCTTCCAACCATGGGAATATGGTTTTTCACAGCTTTGTTTTTTAGTTAATATTTTTCAGTGTTGAATGACTTATGTATATTTTTCTACACTTTAATCTTTTTTTCCACAGAGAATATAATCAATTCCCCTGCAAATATTTGCATGTCCGTGTATCTCTCTTGGCAGACTGTTTACATTAGACTCTCATATAAGTTAGATGAGTTCATCTCAGTATCTATAGTTTCATTAATAACATAGACGCCACAGCATAGTTCAAAGTCTTTCAAAAAGAAATTCTATATAATCACTGTTACACTGAGTCCATATCACTGAAATATCATGGTTATGCATTTTAGAAATAAATAGAAGGGTTCACTTAGATTGGATCTCTTAATTGTTGGATTGATCCAGTCTCTTTTCACCAAATTTCTTGAATCATTTGCCTTTCCCCAAAGGGAGGTTTTCAGTCTGATATTGTAATATTATTCTTGATGCACATGATAAGTGGCCCATGGACAAGCTCTGCTTTCTGAGCAAAAAGCTTCTTCATGTGCTTACTAGGATGCCAAATTTGAGAGCTAGTTTTAATATTTTTTGTAAAGCAAAAATATTAAAATATAAACATATCCAGTAAATGGACATTTTTGAAATTTCTCAACTTGAAAAGGATCACATATATTGAGAAAGTATCAGTTGTAGGGATCAAAGTATTTGCTATGTTTTACTCCTCTTAACATTGTTAACAGATAATAAGATGTTATTTTCTATTCCCTTTCTGCATAATGCAGTCACGGTTGCATTCATATTAGAAAGAACTGGATATAGTAGTGTTGAAATATTTTTGCTTCTGTATCCTTTATGAGTTATAGGGAAATATAAAGCCATAGCATATTTTAAATTGAAATCTAAAGATACCATGAAAATGCAAAATAGCATAATATATATTTTTATATGCTTCAAATATATTTACAACAAATCACAGTGCTTCAGATTTAGCTTTTTCTTTTTATAGACAATGATCACTGTCACCTAATTAGAAAAACTAATTCTTAAGGTCAATCAACCCAACCAACATGTCAGAAAAGAAATGTTTGATATTTTTTTCTTTCAAAGAACATATTAATGCATGCTTCTGTGACAGCCGTATCACCTCTTCTGAACAAATTTTTATAATAGAATATTAGATAAATTAGACTGGAAATTTGCTATGAGATTTTGTGTCGGGTATAATAAAACCCTGACTTCTGCAAGGTGTCTTGTTTCCTTCTTACTAGATACTAATCAAGAGAAAGACACTTAATAGTTCTTTTGTCATTAGCCCTCAAAAGTTTGCCATGGTTAGGATGGATTTGTATTGTGATTCAAGATAGAAAACTTGCCTAGATTTTGTAAAGTGAGAGAAGACAGGTGATTGTAAAAAGAAATATTGGAAAGGAGCGCTAAGAGACCACAGGATTTTTTTTGGGGGGTAGTAAGTGAATATCTGAAAAATAACTTTCTAAAATTGTCTAATTTGTGTATCTCCTAGAGAGAAGAAGTATTCATAGGCAAATACACACCCCAGTTTATCTTTGAAAATGCTTGCTAGAAACATCATGTAATCAGACTCCTTTACTTTTAGGTAAGAAAACACAGCTGAAAAAGCAATGAATTACCTGCATCAAAAGTTGTGTGTTCCTTTACAGTCCTCAAAGTTAGCCCTTATTTGATTTCTCCCTGAAATCTTCATTACCTGACTATACCTTTTGCATATTGTTTAATATTTAAAAAGAACAACTATTGATTTTGTTGAAAAACCTAAAGGATCACTGTAATTGGAGATTAAAAAAGATGTACCAGGACTATGAGCTTTCAAATCTGGATTTAGAAAATTTGCCTTGTATATCATTCATGAAGGTAGAATAATTTCTAAAATCATGTGCTCTTTGAAGACATTGGGGCATGGTCAAAAGTATATCGTTAATCCTTTTTTTTTTTATTTTGCATTGTCATCCTAACACTGACCAAATGTTTACTTCAGAAATTTTATATACTGTAAGCAAATTTCTTCAAGTAAGGTATTGTCTTATTTTCTCCCTTACGTCTCATCAAGTGTGTAACATAAAGATTTTCAGATAATCAATATTTAATAACTATTGATTAGGTGCTGTAGTAATCTTGATTTTAAAGTTATAGACTGAAAGATAATTGTTAACAGGAAAATCTTGCAACAAGCTAGACAATTAAAATTATGGCTATAATATTTGTAAACAAAACACATTGTTAAAATTAAATAGTATTTTGATTCTGCAAAGCAAAGACAAAATTCATGCTAGCATGAATTTTTCTCAGTTATAAAATTTCTTTATTTGAAACTAAGCAGGGCATTCTGAGACCACCGACTAATTGCATAATCATGAGCAAAATATTTAAGTCCTCTTCTCAATTTCAGCATCCATGAAATTTTTTAAATGACCTGGATGACAGAAAAATTTATATTATGTATACTTGATGGTTTTGTACTTATGTAACTTTTTCTACAAATGATCTACCCATCTCCATGTTACGATAAAGCAAGGTTAGAGATTTACTCAATTTCCTTTAACACCTTTTTGCAATAACAAATAGTACATTTGATTTCTAATACACAAGAGAAGTGATTATTGTCCACCATTTCCATCACTCTATGACTACCATTTATTTAAACAGTTGGTCATTCAAAATACAAGCTAAGGAATTACCAGGAATTGAGGATACATTATTGTCCAAGGCAGACCTGGCTTCTGATGATCATAAAGACATTTTGTAGTCAGGGTGAATGAACAAGTATGGCGTCACCAAATCATATTATATATATTCATATAACTGAAAAAATAAGTATCACAAGCGCCACAAGCTTGTTTTCAGTCAATAACATCTGGTGGCATGGTCTCCTTATTTATTGTTCTCCATAGATTTCCAAAGCATCATCTCATAGCCAAAGTTTGAAGGACAATATAATTTGCCTTTGCTCAGTGATATGCAAACCCATATCAAATATTATCTTAATCCATGTTCCACTCACAACTCTGACCATCAAATACTTATTAGGTCACAAATACTCCTGTGTTTGTTCTGATTCCAAGATCTCAAGAAATAATTGCCTTCTATTTGTTAAGTATATTGTTTTGCATTTTACATATATGAATTCATAGCAGTAGAATGAAGTCTTTGCCTCACCTCAAAATCATTATGTACCTTATTTGTAAATAGGGTCTTTATGGAGCTAACCAAGTTACAGTTAGATAATTAGCATGGGTTCTTGCTTAATATATCTAGTGTCTTTATAAAAAGAGAAATTTGGATACAAAGTATCCACAAAGGAAAGATGCTGTTAAGAAACAGAAAAGCATGGCTGTCTACAAACAGAAGAATGCCTGAGATGATCACCATCTAGGAGAGGGACAAACAGCAAAACTTCCCATAAGTGCCTTCAAAGAGATTATGATTCCAAGAACATCGGCACCTTAGACTTCTGACCTCCAAAACTATACAAATATAAACTCTTATTGCTTTAAGTCATGTAGTTTTGAATAATTTATTATGGAAAACCCAGGAAGGTAATGAAAGGTAACATGTAGTAAGGAATAACTTTTTCTAAGGAGAGATTTGTCCTTTGCTCTCAGTTCCTGAAAGGTGATATCCAAACTCTTGACTAATCCTACCTAGTGAAAGTCTTTTTTTTTTCTAACTTTAAGCCTTGGGCCATACCACATAGTTCATGTTACTAAGGTGACTTATCATGGGACTTTTAACCTCCACAGTATGCAAAGAAAGATGTCAAAATGGAACTAGGCCAACAAGGATGTTGTTATTTTAATAAAAATAGAAGAACATTAGGGACGTGGAGCTTTCAGAGGTCTTCACCCCAAAAGGCAATGAAAAAAGAAGCTTAAAAATATGTTTACTGAGAAAAATCACCAGCATCCTGGAAGGAGCTGCCAATGGTTGACAATAAACTTTCATACTTAAATACTTAGTCCACTCATAATTGTGACAAACCATACATAAACCTGGAAAGAGCACTCGAGGTTTTTGTCTTTATGAACCCTAGTCATTCTCTTGAACTATAAGAACAGGATTCAAGGGCTGCTTGAGTGTGCTTCCAGTATTGAATCCTTAAAGGCCAAAATAAATGCTTTTTTTTAATTTGTTCCTTCAACTCAACCAGCTTTCAGTTTGTTTTGTCGTATTTTTGTTTTTGCTGTTTTACAACAATATCAACTCAACCTCTGCAAGGCTTGAAGACTAAGGTCAGCTGCATGGGCACTGTATTACCGCTGTATTGCCAAGCCCCACTGAAAACTCTAGCCATCAGCACACAGGTGAGCTTTCCTGGCAATACTCTGAGAGGAGCCAATGCTATGAGTCTTCTGGGAGAGGATTACAGAGAACTTCACAACTGGATCTGCTGGACTGGTAAATGTGCTTCTTCTCATGGCTGGTATAAATCTGTGTCCCTTTGCTGTAAAAATCTATAAATATGAGCAAAACAGTTAACTGTGAGTAATGTTCGTCCTGCTAGTGAACTATTGAACCTGAGAATAGTTTTAGAGATTTCCTAAAATCTACAGGCAGACGTTATATATCAAATGGACCTCTCTGTAACATCGAGTAAGAAAAATTCCTTAGGGTCTTCTCATTGGACTAAATCAGGAGTCAACGAATTATGGCCTGCCGGTCAAAAAAGACTTTCTGACTATTTTTATGAAAAAAAGTAATTGAAGGAGAATTGCATCACAGGATTTTATAGAATCACACTCATTAATTTACATATTAGTTATGGCAGCCACACACAATAATGACACTAAATACAGTGAACTTAAGTTTTTCATAGGCCAACATATAAATTAGACAACATTTTACATAAAAAGCTTGCCAACCACTATAATAAATCATGGTGGTTTGCATGATTGTATTCAGATCTATGAATGACCTGAAATATTGTTACAGATTTTGGGGACAGAATCCTTTAGTAACACAACAAATTTTCAGATGTCATTATTATTTGCAGTAGAATGTGTCATTCTATTTATCTGTTAATCTACAGCATGCACTTAATAAACACTACAATGATTTTTTTTTAATTGCATTAGATTTTCTTTTACTTACAAAATAAAGTTCAGAATTATTTCCTGATCACACAAAGCTCTCCATGATTTAGGCACAAACATTCTTCCCAATATCAATTCCATTATTTTCACTCCTATATCCCCTGATTCCATCACACTGAACATGACATGAACTTCAAGATGGTGCCCTTTTCGTATTGATCTCTTTTCTTAGAATTTCCTTTTCCTCTTTCTTTCTAATTTCAACTCATCTTTCATGGCTAAGTTGAAAAGCTCCACGACTTGAATTTTTTACATCTTCTTCAGTGTGAATAATTCACTACTTCCTCAAACTTTTATAACTTTTATATGTCAACAAAACTCATCACAGTATTTTCAATAGTATTGTAAATGCTTAAAATTTATGATGAATGAATGAATAAAACTCAAGGAAGATCTCCTGAAAGATATACAAGAAACTATTCATCTAAGCCTCATATCCTGTGACTTAAAATTTTAATGGAAGATTAAAATTTATTTCTTTCAGCTCTGAGTCCCAGTCATTTGTATGATCTCTTTTCCAATAGGAGCGCTGAACGCTGTGACCACATCTTACTTTTTAATATTATAAGAATCAGAGCATTTGATAATATTGTACTTGCTTAAAATTCATAATGAATACATCAGTAACAGTCAGGATCACCTTAGTGAATTTGTATCATGATTGCATTTATTTGTGATGAAATCTGTGGTTATTGTCCTTTACCCCAATGTTTCAAACTTCATTCCCTCTTTATTTGCTTTAGGTCAACTTTTATCATAAAATTCTAGGTGGTATTCATATGTTACCTAGGTTTCAATATACCTTTCAATGTCTTTAATTTTGACTGTCTTCCTGAGGTAAGACATTTGAAGGGCAAAACAGATAGAGAGATAGAAAGTAAGAATCTGATCTATTAAAATTTCTCCACATTTATTTACTTGTTTGAAGACTGAATAGGCTTTTCAGTACCTACCACTAGGCCTCAGTGTTCTCTATAAAATGTAGACAAAATGTCTGTCTCATTGTATTTTTTCAAGGTTAATTGGTTAAAGCATTTATATTTATATTTGGTTTTAGCTTCATAGATGAAACTATTATTAAGAAAATTTCTTGGGATTAATCATCTACATCAGCATGATCACAAATTGAGAAATTGTGGAATAAATTCTATCATTCATGCATGATTGAAATGACTCTGCTCCTACACAGTGTTTTTCTAAAACAAAGCAAAATGACAAGCTGATATTTTATAGTTAATACCTAAGAGCAAGGAGTAAATGCTGTAGTAACTTTTGTTTTTGCTATAGCTAATATTGTGCTGTCTCAAGTGTTGAGCTCATTCTAGGTAACTATCCTTCTAATGACCTGTGTAAAGAGACATCTCTCTGTTTTCTGATAATCAACTCATAGCAAGAATTCTTGTTTCCTAAATATAAAAGCCTCACGTTCTTAAACAACTCCTTATATCCTTTCCCCAAATCCCCTTTCTGGCTTCATCATCCTCTGCAACTCTTGACAAACTATGATCTAATAATCAACAAATAGCTTTTCTTGTCTTTAATGTTGACATGACTTCAGATCCATTGAGGAGTTAGAAATTGAAAATGACTAATGGTTTATAGACGCGTAACTATTGCTCAGGTGATGATGACCAAGAGGTTTGGAGGTGGAGGACTTAGGTTTTACAGCTGTAAAAGCCAAAAATCTTCTCTCTGACCAGTGCAGTCTATGAGAAGAGGCTAGGACATTTGGCCATGTACAGTTTTGGAAAAGAGCTTATGAATGGATCAAGAAAAATACATCACTAATTCCCTAAAATGCTGTTTTAACTGGTTCCACTTTATCAAACCCATTCCCTAAGAACACTGACTTTGTAAGGATTTAAATGCTAAGTCCACATCAGAGAAGTTTCTTTTTACACTTGTTATAAAAGACTATTAGAAATAGAAACGAAAAAGTTACCGAAGTATTTCTTTTACATAGGGAAAATAATAGAAAGTGGTCACCAATATTGCTTACTTTCCAATCTTCTTAATAAACATGAATGTGTAATAGATCTTTTTTTTATATATGTAGATAATAAATATGCTCAGATTTTAACAATGCTTGAAGTCAGAAAAAATATATATTCATATATATGCACACATATATAAATATATATACATATACATAACTCAAATACATACAACATAAATATATTTATACATGTGTGTATATATAATATATATATTAAATAAAGACAAGAACATATTTGGTAGAAAAATGCTGTTTACAATAGCCAAGAGCTGAAGACAGCTAATTGTCCATGGATAGATGAAAAGATAAAGGAGATATAGTATAAATAATATATAAATATACATATGTAAATATATATACAAACGTACATGCAAAAGAATAGCACTCTCCTCTAAAAAGATGAAATCTTGTCATTTGTACTAATGACTATGAATTTAGAGAGTATTCTGTTTAGAGAAATGTCAGATGGAGAAAGATGAAACAGCAAACACCATATGATTTTGTATATATGTATATACATATACATATGTATATATATATATATGTACAGAGAGAGACCAAACAAATAAACTAATTAAAGCAAATGTACATACATTTAGACCACAAGTCCAAAGAAATTGGGGGGCAGGTGGTTTAGCAATTCAGTTAAAAATGAGTCAGTTACATTATGGAAGATAGAACTGTATTTACAGAGGTGAATTTGCTTATACAATTGTTGATTTATAAAGCTGCATGTCTGAAACTTACAGGTTATAATAATACAGTGTTTAATAAAAATTATGATTAAAATTTTTAAACATAAAATAAAACCAAAAAATACTATTCTTTCTAAAGCCCAAAAGACAAATCCTAACAGTGTCATGATTTTAATATAAAACTATGCCTTCAAATTACTTCATAAATAAAACTCCTTGATAAAGTGTTATATAGATTGTAGAACCCATTATAAGAAAGTAAGGTGACTAAATAGTCTATCCATATTATTCTATAGGAAACACTCTGGTGTGTACTAATACAATAATGGAAGCATGTGCAATTTACTGGTAAATAAAAATAAGCGTAAGAGATTTTCACATTTCAGCTTTATACATTCAAATGAATACTTAAAATTAAGGCAGAACATAAACCAGCTTAAATTGTAGAAATCGTTGTTAACTGATGTCCTTTTAATTTTTTGATGCATTTTCCAACCTAATATTTGAGAAAAAAACTTGACCTTGATGATCTGACAGGTAGAGCTATGCATTATAAAAATAAATACCTAGGCATGCCCTCATGGAGTATCAGGTAGATCAATCATCTATGAAGGCGTACAGGCTACATATCCCTGAGTTCAAGTCCAAAGAGGTGGGAAAACCTGTGTGAACAACTAAATGAAAATTAAAATAAAATGCTTCTTTCTCTTATATCTCCCTGCCTGCCTGCTTACTCTCCCTTCATTCCTGCCTGCATTAATCTTTCCTTTAAAAAATTAATTTAAGAATAAAATAAAATAAATATATCCCTACCCTTTAATTTTTCCTTTATGTAGACAATCCTAAGCAACCATTTACTGAATATCAACGGCTAGACATGTTGCCAACCTGCGGAAATTAAAAAAATAATGCAATTTAGTTTCTTATCCCTAGGAATGATCTATCAATATGGTGTAAAATTCTTAATTAAATGCATCTTTCTATGTGAAGTAATAGCATATTAAGGACAAATTAAACCTAAGATCACATAACTAGTGCCCTCCTGTACTAATAGGGACTAAATAATGTCCACAATTATCATTGTAATCACTTTATAGAAAGTCAAATTTCTAAAGAAATATTTCTTCCAGTAATGATCTTTAAACACATAATTAAACCTTTCATTATTTGGATTTCATTAAGATATATTACATTAATTAGACTGCATGTTAAAAAAGAAGCTATAAAAGATGTGGCTTTGAGAGTGTACCATGGTCGTAAAAGTACACGCTTTGTTGTCATACTGAACTACTAGTAATTGCTTATCTTCTTGATTTAAACAATTAATAAGCTTTATATACAGTATATTGTCAGTAATGCAATATTTTTATACTGTGATATTTTATGATGGATAATTTGCTTTTTGCTAAAATGTTAACATAAATCATTTTCTTGTTTATTAAAGTGGCAAATAGGAAAATAATGAATTCTGTAATTTCATAGAGAAACTTAATTTCTTAATCACTGACATTAAAATTGAATATTTCATGAGAAAAGACAATTATATTTAATTCATACAATTTCATGATATGCTATGTATCTACTTTCTATACTATGTTTTTGATAGTTTTGAGGAACTACACAGCTTCACTCATATAGTCAGCACACCAAGGCAACAAAAACACATGAAATTTATGGAAATGCAATTAATCTACTGATTTAATGATCCAATACACAAGGGTTCTCTCTCTCTCTCTCTCTCCCTCCTTCTCTCTCTCTCTCTCTCTCCCCCCTCCCATTCTCTTGATCATGGGATAACTCAGCATAATACATGACAATATTTAAGCAGACTTTGTTGTTTTTATTTTCAATGGTTTTAACCAATCAGTTCCCAAAAGGAACTGAGCTATAACTTGTTCAAATACCCTTTAATAGTGCATCCTGAATATTAGTTTTAAAATTAATAGCAATAGGGCATTCAACATTTTCGTAAAAATTTATTGATTTTTGAAAATATTAAGGTAGTCATTGATATGCATAAAAGGAAATTGAAAGAATAAGTTAAAGTTCTTAAGTTTCTTTTTAGAACTGTGTATTGCAATAGCCTACCAGCTTTATATGAACATATTCAACAATTAAGTGCTCTATTTACTTTCCTATAATTTAGTGTTTTTTAGAGTGTATAAATAAACTCACTAGAAAATTTTTGTAAGTGTAAACATATAACAAGGAAAGTGACACCTAAAATGACATTTAATGATATAAACAACAATAACCTTAACATGAGTATATTTTATGCATTCCATTATGCATTCACAAATATTCAAACATACACACAACATTATTTCATTGAAGTCGGATTATAAGTTATTTTCCTTACTACTTACTCATTCACATTACCATCAATATTAATAATATCAAACTATACTACAAAGTGATACTAACAAAAGAAATATTTGAATAAAAAAGGCACCCAGGAAATAACATTGAGAATCTAGAAATAAACTCACACATATATAGATAGTTAATTTACTGCAAAAGAGTCAAAAGCATGCAACAGAGGAAAAATAATTCTCTAACAAAAAGTGTTTGAAATATTAGAAAGCTACATGCAAAAGCAATGAACCTAGATCATTATTTAACACCATCCACAAGAAATGAACAGAAATGAATTAAAGACATGACTGTAGTTGCTAAACCCATAAAATACTTAGAAGAAAACACAGATAATATATTCCATGATTTTGATCTCATGATGTTTTGAGGTACTGAACTTCACCTACAGGAGAAACAAGAACAATAAAATGGGACCAAGCTAAACTCTCTAGCTTTTTAGCTAGAGAAAACACAGCAAAAACAAGATGGCAACCTACTGACTGGAAGACTATGTTTGCACAACACGTATCCAAGAGGTGTTACTATCCAAAATATATGAAGAACACACACAACTCAACAACAACAAAAAGCAAATGAATTTTAAAAATGAGCAAAAGATCTTAATAGACACTTCTCTAAAGAAGACAGTCAACAGGTACCTGAAAAAGTGCTCAACATCATTTACTATTAGGGAAATGCAAGCCAATCTATAGTGGCATGTTACTTCACAATAGTGAGAATAGCGTCTATCAAAAGAATGGAGAAAAAAAAACAAGCAGTGGAGAAGGTATAGAAAAAAAGCAGTCATACACTGTTGACGGGAATGTAAATTGGTGCATCCTTTGCATAGAAAATAGTAGAGATTTTTCAAAACATTAAAAATAGAACTACTGTATTATCCAAGAATTTTGCTTCGGTTTATCTGAAAACAAGAAACACTAATTCAAAAGATATGTGCATCCTCATGTTGAAAGCAGTGCATATGAATAGCCAAGATGTGTAACCAACCTAAATGCCTATCAGCAGATAAGTGGTTAAAGAAGTTGTATTATATATACAATGGATACTAATCATATATGGATATATACAGGCATGATTAGTATTCCATTGCATATATATGATAAAAATCTTGTCTTTTGCCACAGCATTGATGGAACCTTGAGGTGATTATGCTAAATGAAATGTCAGAAAGAAAGATAAATACCAGATGCTTTGATTTCACTTATACGTAGACTATAAAGAAGCAAACCAAGCAAACTAGAGAAATACAGCAAAAATTTCTCTTAGACTCTGAAATAAACGTGGTGATTACCAGAAGGGAGAGAGGTGAAAGGGATACTCAGTAGAGGAACTCAATCTGATAGTGGTGAAAGGCACTAAACTATGGTAGTGAGCACAGTGTTATTTACACATTTATTAAGTTGTAAAGCTGTATTTCTAAAGTTACATAGTATTGAAAACCATGAGTCATGAATACATTATTTAAAAGAGTACTAAAAATAGATAACAATGCTTCAAGACAAACATAAAAACAAGAACTACATGTTAAAACTTAAAGCAAAAGTTGAGCTCAGCTATTTACAGCTATAGATGCTACGTTAATTAAAAAAAAAAACAAAAACTCAGATCGACAACCTGGCTGCAAAAAAGAATTACAAAAAAGAAAAAAAATAAGCCCAAATTTAGCAGATGGGAGGAAATAGTGATATTTTGCAAAGATAAACAAAAATAGAGAATAGAAAAGCAATGGAGAAAATAAATGAGACCCAATATTGGAACATGAGAAAAATGAAAACTGACAAATTTTTAGTTAGATAAACTAAGAATAACCTAACAGACTCAATTTATGAAAATCAGAAATGTAAGGGGCACATTGCTACTAATTTTGCAGAAATAAAAAGATTATGAGAGGCAAATGACAACATTTCTAAACCAACAAATTGGTGAACCTAGATAAAAATGGAAAAATTCTTAGCAATATAAAACCTACTAGATTGATACGAAAAAATGGAAAATCTAAATAAACATAAAACTAGTATGAGGATACAATCAGTAGTCAAAATCACTTTATAATATAATGTCATGGGTCTGATGTCTCTGGTGAAGACTACCACCTAATATTTAAAGAGGAATTAACACCATTTGTTATTAACATTTTCTAAAAAGTAAGAAATAACTCTTCCAAACTCATTTATTGCAAATCAATGAAAAATGTACTTATCAAATTGAATATTTAAATATTTAAATTTGTTATAGGTAAATGATTTTCCAATACGATTAAAACGTTGGATGTGGGAAAATTATTTAAAATAAAAAGAAGGTAAAGACAAGTGAATGGAAAATAATTTCAATACATGAGAAATGTCTTTGTTGACATCAAATCTAGCCTGGGTCTTTTTTACATTATTACTTAAATTAATATAGATGTCATTCCTTCTAAATGTCTTCCTCCTTATGTATCATCGTGCATTTTAATTTTGTCTGTATAAAATAGCATTATCAGATAGCCAGACTGGAACAACTTGATGTTTATCTCTGGAGATAGACTGAAATTAATGCACTGACCCTTGAACAAGACAAGAATGACATACGATTCAGAATATGCAGTTTAAAGCTTTGAGACAGCTTGTCTACATTGTTGGGAATGTTCAATTTGATGGTTTACACAACTCAACTTGAATTACATGACCAGATGTGTATGAAATACCCTGCTGTAATTATGTCTAGTCTTCCCTGAAAGCACAATATCCAGCTTGAATACTGAGAGTTTTATTTTCTAAAGATGAAATCTTGTGAGACTGACAAGGGATCTTGAGAGAAGAGAGAAGGCAGTACCTGAAAAGGTTGGACACTCTATGATTTTCTGTATGGTTTCCTGTTTCTTTTTGTACTTTACTTTTCAAAACCAGTGAGAGCTCATTCTATAGAATTGTGCAACTCTTTTAGATTTGCCTGCTCCTCGTAAGTAACTAGGGTAGTGAGTCTTAAGTCACTGTCATAATTTTAAATAATATAACTTATTATTTTTCATTATATTATTCATTTTTTATACTGAAGCCAGTACTCCATTATTTAAATGCCTTTTTTGTACCATCTCATTTTTGGTTTTTCCAACATGCTTTTCTCCCTCATCTTCCACCACAGAAATATATCAAGGCTAAAAGCAATCTCACAGAGATAATTTCTCCTGTGTAGATGTTTATACCTCTGTCGAAAATCAGGGAATAATAATAATAAGGACCTTAGGGTAAAATGTTGTCTACTTGGGTTGATGTCTGACATCCCAGATATCAATCTAGATTCAGATCAATACATTTGAAAGGATAAGGGGTTTTTTTTGAGTTCATTCAATTCTATTTAATTATATGTTTGATGAATGTTTAGCACTATTCTTCTATCTTTCACTTCAGTTGAGAGTTCAGAAGCCTAATTTGAATAAATAAGCAAAAGAGGAAGTTTTTATCAGTATGGGAAAATAAAATAGAAAAAAACATTTGTAGATTTAAGCTCAGGAAAGAGTTTAAACAAGTACTCTAACGCAGTCAATAGTATCTGTAACTCTTATCTCTTTCCTTCTCTGAGAATCAGCTTCATTCTCATTCCAATTTATTTCATGTGGCACAGGCAGATATGAAGTCATTCTTCTCACCTTTCTCATCAGAAATAAAATCCTTATACTCTCCAACTCTTTTGAAAAACCTAAGAGATGCGCTTTCTTTGGCTATTCTCAAATCATGGACTTGGATCAAAAAGTTCTGCCCGTGGAAGCAGATGCTATAATTTCCTCTGACTTTTGAGTTTCATGGTTGTAGGGAGGAGGAAGTAATTCCTCAAGGAGAAAATAAAAACACATAATATTTGCATAGTCACACTTTTGTAAGTTTGGCAGACATCCCTTCACATCAATTACATGTCTACTCTCCTCTACTTAAAAAATAGATAAATAAAAATATATATCTTATATCATAAATATGTAGAGAGAAGTATTCAGTAACATGTGTGAATTTTCACTGAAATGTTAATCAATTAGTATTTAATTTAGGTACTTAGGTATTGTTATATTATTGAAGATATTAATATATAAATGATTTTTATAATACTGCAAAAATAAAGTTATATCACTTTTTAAGAACTGTGAAGTGGCTATCTAGAATATTTACAAGTAAACTTTCATAGTAAACTTTACTAACACCTAGGAGATGCAAAACTATAATAATGTTCAACTAATTAATATACTTTTCTAAAATGTTTAATAAATGTAATACTCAAAATTATATTATGCCAGTATATGGACGTAGTTCTAGCCATAAGTCAAAATTGAATAAAGGAGATTTATAAAAGAAATATAACTGAAAATAATTGATTATTTTACCTGAAAATGTTGTTTAACCAGGGATATGATGATTATTTTATAGCCAAATGTTTAACAATTAATCTTTAACATATTCGGTGAACTACTAAAGCTATGCCCTCAGCAATATAAAAGACAAATGAAACTAGATCTATTCTTTCTTTTGTTTCTTTTTTCATTTGGGAGAAATGGTGATTGTATTTTCAAAATTATCAGGAACATGCAGACACGGAGCTTAAGGGTAGGATACAATTATATAACAATCTGTTAAACTATAAACTAATCTACTGACACAAATGTCCGCCATAGTAATTAGCATCTTGAGGGATGATACTATAAAATAAAAAAACAAAAAAACAAATAAATGCATACCTAAAATAAAGTCACATTTATGTGACGTGAAATCAATTAGATTGAAAGAAGGCAAACTGTGAGTGGAAATTTAGGATTTTCTAAGTGTTTGTTTTGCTTGTACCCTTATTTGTGAGTATCATTTAATTATAAATATGATCCTGACAGAGCATAAAATAATCCTGTAAATGTAAACAATTTTAATTTTGTTTGTGCACATAAATAAAACCTTTCTTGGCTGATCAATAACTCCAACATTTTGGAAGCTAGGATTATGCTCTGTGAAGAGGAGGTGTGAATGTCTGACTAACAAGAAGCAAGTTATTTTTACTGTTTCAGCATTTCCTTTCCAGATAACTGATGGTCAATTTAGGTTTTATTAATGACAAACATTAACAGAGTTTGATATTTAATCTTCTTAAAGATAATTATCATAGAAATTAAATACTCATTTGAAGTTGACAAGTGAGCCCTAATAATGAAATTGACCCACATTTTTATTAAAAAATTATTTAATAAACAGACTCAACATAAGTAAGATCTTGTTATATGAGATTCCAGAATTTATAACCCGATAGAAACACCAATTTTCAAAACCACACACATAAAACAACAGCTTTATAAAAGTCAAGAAGTCTGGCTTATTGATTCCGGTAACTTGTGATGCAAACAATCTGAGAACGGATACTTTGATAGATTAAAAAGAGTAGTTTACTTTTACCTTTATCATGCTTTTCTCAGATCACAAAGTTCAGTGCCAAACGATACCCTTTGGCCCATATTTTTCCTCATGGACGGAATGGAGAGAAATACGCCATTCCAGATTTCCCAGACTTGTTGGATGCTGCCTAAGAGGCACAATTCTACCTTGCCCCATGTAGAATACTGGAGGCATTTGTGGAGTTGAACAGTCTGGGGACACCTAGGATAAGAAAAAGGAAAAAGGACTCATAGCAGCTGGTACATAGATCCCAGTACATGACTGAGGATCCTACTAACTGAAAACCGATTCCACAAAGATTCGCACCACTGAACCTCTTAACTAATCCTCATTGACATTCTCCCCATCTCAACTCTTTGATATAAATCCTCAACACTCTGTGCTCATAATGTTCGTTACCTCTATGCCTCTCTGCAGATGGTGACAAACGTCCTAATATGGTGTGTGTGAACCCCCACAGAAAGTACATGGAAATCAGCACCAGTTCAACTCTGCTGGATTAAGATAAGTGTCCTAACCAAGGGTATTTCTAGTCATTGCCCTAGGAAAAGTAAACAGAAGTCTCTCAGTATCCAATTTGGCTCTGTAAGATTAAAACGAGTCATAATCTTCAATTTTTTCTCTCATAAAAAGAAGACAAAGATAAGTGGAGCAGTCATATCCATAGAAAAGTTCTGAGATCTTAGAATCTCAGATTCCAAAAGAAGTCTGCGATACCCCTACCAGACTACTTGGTGAAGGTTATTTTTCTTTTAGAGGCTACCAATAAAACCTGGAGGAGACAACCACTTTTCAAATATAAACATGGGTTTCAAGAAATGCTAAGAAGCAAGAAAATATGACACCAACAAAGGAACAAACCAAAGTTCCTGTGATTAATCCCCAAAATGGATATCTATAAATTTCTAGCAAAGAATTGAAATAATCATGCTAAAGAAGCTTGGTAAACTACAAAAAATACATATAGATAACAACTACAATAAGAAATTGAAAAACAAATAATAATTTAATAAAGAAGAATTATAAAACAGAAGTAATTAGATTCCAGAGCTGAAAACTGCAGTAATTGAACTAAAAATCAACAGCAGCAGTCTTGATCAGAGAAAGAATTAGCAATCTTGAAGACAGATCATTTGAAGAAACAATGAAAATAATGAAGGATAAAGAATGAGACAGCATAAAAGTGTCAGTGTGGTTATATTCATAACATAAATTTGACTCTAAATTAAAAAGTATCACAGAAAAAAAATTCACTTTATAGTGTAAAGGAGTCAATTCATCAAGAGAGTATAACATTTGTAAATATATATGCACCCCACATTGGAGGAAATAACATACAAAGTAAATATTATGAGAAGGAAGAAATATATAACAATAAAATATAGTCAGGAATTCAATACCCTGCTTTCCATAATAGGTAGCTTATCCAGACATAAAATCAAGTGGATTTTATTTCAGGATGAAAGGATGATTCAATACATGAAAACTGTTCAATGTGATAACAATGAGATTAAACGTCTATGAACTAAAAAGATTCAAACACTGATGTTTGCAATTAGGGAAGACACAAATAATTGGAAAGTTGTACAGAGTTCATGGATACTACTGTTAGCATGTCTGTAATACCAAAGGATCCTATACATTCGAATTTATCTATCAAAATACTAATTGCATTTTTATAGTAAAAGGAAAAAAAATTCCTAAAATTATATGAGCCATAAAAGACCCCAAAGAGACATTCTTAAGGAGAATAAAACTGGAGTCATTATGCTAATTACATATTGTGTTACAGGGTTATAGTAATCATAATAGCATGGTACTCACATAAAATCACATAGACTAATGAAATACAGTCAAGAGTTCAGAAATAGATCCATGCAAATACAGTTAATTAATCTTTGACAAGTTGTCAGAAAACAAAATAGAAAAAAGACAGTAGTTTCAAAAAATGGTTTTATAAATTCTGGATACCACAAGAGATAATGCCTACTATATTAACGGTTCTAGATAAAAACAGGAAAAATCTCCTTAATATTGGTCTTGAAAATTTATTTTGGGATTTGACCCAAAGTACAGGTAACAGAAGCAAAACTAAACAAGTGGGATCGTGTCCAACTAAATAGCTCTAAAAAGGAAACAATGACCAATAAGAGACCATATGTTCAAATCATATACATGAGTTAATACTCAAAATAGAGAAACAATTCATAGAATTCAAGTGCCAATAATGAATAATATCAGCATAATTAAAACTTTTTAAAAGACATGACTATACTTTTACTTTTCAGTGAAGACATACAATGGACCAACATGCATATGAAAAGGAGCTCAACATTATAGTATCAAACATACAATCATCAAATAATTGAAAATAAAAATTATAAGGAAATACCACCTCATAGAGATTATGATAAATATTATTAGACAAAAAACAGAAACAAAAACAAACAAGAAGATAAAACAAGTAGTTGACTATCTGGAGAAAAGGTAATCCTGGTGTGCTATTTTAGGGGAATACAAATTGTTACTGATCTAATGGAAAACAGGTACTTCTGATTATTTATCCAGAGGAATTGAAATACGGATTTCAAAGAGTTACTTGCATGCCAATATTCAAGGCAGCATTACCCATACTTGCAAAATAGAGAAATAATCAGAATGCCCATCAACGTTGAGGAAATGAAATATTTACTTGCAATGGAACATTTTTAAGCTTTATGAAAGAAGAAAATCCTTGAATTGACAACACGAATGAACTTGGAAGGCATTATGGCAAGTTAAATAAACCATACAATAAAACCAAATACTATGTTATCTCACTTATGTGGAATCTAAATGTTTCAAAATCAGAACTGGAAACTAGAATGGAAGTTTCCAGGGACTGTATGTAGAGGAATTCGAAGGTGATGACAAAGGATACAAAGTTTCAAATATGCAAGATAAGTTCTGAGAAATACTGTACAGCAATAGTATTTATAGATAAGAATATTTTGTTGTATAAAAGTTTCCAAGAGCATAGTTATTACATCAAGTATTTTTACCACATAAAACAGCAAAAACAAATGATATGGGAGAAAACACTGAAAAGTGAGAGATATATTTTTGACCTTAACAGTGTCGATGGTTTTATAAATGCATATCTATTTCCAAACTCATTAACTCGTATTCATAAAATATGTATAACCTCTTATATATCTATTGTACTTCAATAATACCATTTGAAATGAAAAGGAATTTAAATTGTATTTGTTTTTTTGTATGCAACAGATTTTCAACTTTAGGATTATATTAAAAAAAATTTAATTACTGACCAAATTCACTAGAAATCTGATTATGTCAGTGACTTAATTTCTAATATTCACTTCACATACCCATCTATATCTTCCTGATTGATGTAATTTCATCCTTCTTGACCTGGACTCCACTTATCCTAAAATGATTTTTGGAATATAAATTTTGGAATATAAATTTTATATAATACTTAAAATTCAGTAAATTATATTATTCCCCCATATTCAAGATCTTCCCTGTTTCTTAAATTCAGTACTATATAATAGCTCCCAATAAAATTTAAGGAATTTCAGTACCAAACAGCATAAAACTGGAAGCATTTTAACTCTTCTAGGTCATCAACAGAGAAAATGAATTTCAATATGATTTACTTTCATTCATTATATTTATTATGTTTTATTTTATATTTTAAATATTTATCACCTTGAAATTTCTAAAATTAAAATGAGTAATGTCTTTAATAAGTAATATGCAACCTACTATTTCATTTTAGTTACCTTTTATATTCTTTTAGTCATAAAATTGCATATTAGTTTCAGTTCCTTCAAAATTCTTTAAGGTACATTTTGTGGCAGTGTGCTGGCAGATGTTTTTGTCTAATTATTTCTTATCTTTTTCTCTGCCTCATAATTTTGTTCACATTTGCTTCAGATTTGAGAAATCATCTAGATTGTTTGATACAGGAAGGAAATCAACCCTGGACTGCCTAATTACTGGTAATCTTCCTGTTTTCCCTTGGATACTTTCATTCTTACATACATTGGGAATTTTTGTTAACTCTTTCTACATAATGCTCTCTTCTGCTTCTACAAGCGGCAATAGTTTCTTGTTTATTAAGTCAAACTATCTTATAGTTTGAATGTGGAAAAGTTAAGTCAGATTGTTTCAGAAGAAAATATATTTGATTCAGCATTTTGCTATAAATAAATGAACTATGGCTTGAAAGTTGTACATCAGTCATAACAGAGATGTGTAGAAAAGAGTTGAAAAATATCTATCGTAATCTATTACTTGCTATAATTCAATTTTTCTGCTTTACAATTGTCTTGGCATCTGAGTACATTCACTTCTGCTTAATTCTATTCTAAAAATAGAAATCAAGGACAGCAACAATAGGATACACATTTAGAGAGTAATATTTGCAAAAATGGAGAGGCATAAAATGGGAAGAGTAATTGGGAGTAGACACTAATTCCCCAAAAAATAGTTAATCGATTGTTCCCAATAAAATAGTTAATTGATATTCATTTTATTTGGTTTTCATCTCTTTATGACTCAGTCCCTTAAACAGTAGAATTTTTCAGGGCCTGTTGGTAAAATAAATGAGCTCAATGCTTGCCATGCAAAGTAGAAGTTGGTGAAGTGAAATATTTTGACATTCAGATTGAATAAAAAGAACTTAATAAACTAATTAAAACACAGGGATTGTATAATTATGCTCACACAATTGTTTTTTCTAACTTGTTTTTCTTCAAATTTCTTTTTAATCCTGAATTCAGAGTTGGTGGAAGAATATGTGATATAAATAATAGCTGAGTCACTTACATTTTCTAGGTAGGAAAATTATAAATTTTATATTTTAGCTTTAAATTATGTCTTTGCTCTTTATCTTATTATCTAAAAGATACCATATGAATAACTATAAGGGAAACCTGAATTAATCTTACATCTGTTCAATATTTGACATTTTCCAGTTCATCTATAATATTCCAGTTAAGTATATATATACATATATATGTATATATATATATATATATATATACCGTTAACCTCTTTCTCCTCTGTTTCAGTTCTCAGATTTCTCTCATTAATCATCTGTACACCTAGAGATTCTGCTCTTTTCTAAAACTCACATCATACTAAAGCTTTAGAGATTTGACAAGCATTAGTTGCTTTTTTTACTTCCAAGAGAAGAATCAGAATGTTTCATAACTATCAACATGGGGCTTAGATGGAGAATGTTTTAAACAGACCTTGACTTAAGGGGAAAAAAATCATTAGGCCCAAGTATTCTAGTGACAAATTTCAAGTAAAATAGCAAGTCCTTTTATTTGAATGAGTTACTTACCCCAATTTAAATAGATAATGCATGATACCAGACATTTTGGTATTTTATATATAATTGCTAGGATTAATAATAGATTTTATGGAAAATTAGCTCATTTATCTCTGAGATGACATGAAATGCTAAAATTAACTTGAAAAAATAGAAAATACTTTGATTTTACTTGAATATTTCAAGTACATCTTTGAGGGATGTCATTTTATAAGAAACTTGTTTTCATGAGTATTAAACTATGATAAAAAGATCCTGAAAATAAGCAAATACACTGATAAAATGTGAGAAATGGCTTACTGGCTTATGGAATGAAAAATTTACAAGGTTATTATGTCCCTCATCAGGAAAACATGATTAGTTTAGTCACTGACCAGAATATAGACTTTTTTTCTCTTGAAAACTCAAAAGACTGTATTAACTGGTATAAAAATGGTTATCATTTCCCAGAATGAATTATATTGGCATATGGATAATATTATTTGAAGCTCGTAGTGACTGTTTCCTATTTGGCTTATTTTTATCCTAACTACCTACATTCCCAAAACCCATGAACTGTTTCTTGAATCATTTAGTGACAATCCATTCATTTATTTATTCTTTTATATATACATATATATTGAATAGGATCTGTTAATGAAGATTTGAAATGTATGAAATTATTCTTGCTGTCAAGAATAATCAAGGAGGCAGACATATAATAAATATTTGACAAATATTATAAGTTTTATACCTACGTTGAATGATAAACTCCAGTTGCAAAGTAGACTAATACACAGAAACAGAGATAGGAAAGGTGAAGAGGATGGCTTACGGAGGCTGTCTGATGTGGCAGTTATGTGCAAAATCTCAGAAAAGTATATACACATGGATTTATTGTAGAAATTGGAATCATTAAGTAAATTTAATATGTTTTATACTGAATAAAAGTTGCTGGAAACAAGACAGGATGATAGATAAGTTTGGCTTGTAGATTTAGGTAAAAGGTTTAACATTATATTTTTTTAAGAATGAGATCGTATTTTAAAGAATAGTAATCATGTTTATAGATTTTTGTTTTAATAAAATTATCCAAGTAAAAGTGAAGATGACTGAATGATGGAACAAGAGACCAGAGAGACTTTAGTTATTTGAAATATACATATGAGTGCCTGAGAAGTGATTTAGTACAGGAATCCTGTGAATGAAGAACAAAGAATAAATGTGAGAAACTATAAAATAAATGCAAAATTATAAATATGGAGTCAACAGAGTCAGTGAACAAGTGAAACTGACAGATAACAAGGAAGAGTTCTGATTAAAAATAATCTATGTAAGAATAAGTACTGTATATATTTTTACCTTACCATACCTGTGAGTTCTTCAGGTGAAGATGTATAGCATTCACTAAAAATACAAGACTAGAAAGAGTCTAGATTATAAGTACAGAATTAGCAACTGTCAATGAATAAGTAGTGAAACACACTGCATACTAAAATTAGTTAAGAAAATCTTCAAATCAGTTAAAAAAATTTTCAACTCAGCACAATGCAGTACACAATTTAATCAATAATTCACAATAGAACTTTCATTGCATTTACAAGAAATAATTTTTTTCAAAAAAATATTTTTAAATAAAGTTATTTAACTAATCAAAGAAGTGTGCAGGCATGTCCTAGGGATCAGCAGTTGGGTCAAGGGGTCAGAAAATAGCAATCCTGATGGAGGGTGTATAGGGAAAAAAAATTTTGCTGCTTTATTAACAAAGCACAGATATTCATACAGTAAATAGACAGCTAATAGCATATCTGTAGTATTGAATTTCAAGAGGGACATGAATTTGAAAGAAAAAATATTTAAGTAGTCTCCTTGGAAAGAGGTAAAAGAAAACAAGCAATGAGAAACATTGGTCTACAAATGGGTGGTTCTTTCAATTATTTCAAGAAGATATTTCTAGGTGTATCAGGTGATTCGTGGGACTTTGAAAGTCAGCTCTCATGCCAAATGTGATTTAATGACCACAGAATCACAGGGACTGACAAATTCCCTCTCCGATATACGTACTCCAATTTTCAGTTGGATATTGAAGCATATTTTGCCCACTCAGTTGTATAGGAATGCAAATCTCTCGGCTTAGTTTGTTTCCCCGAGAGATCTTGAGGTTTCAATTTTGAGGTAGACAGGAATTTAGTGCCCAAATTAGTAGTGCTATCTATTGCAAAAACAATTATGGTATCATCACTAAAAATCAATAGTGAGTTTCCTTTCTCCTACGATGCATTTATTCACTTTACCATGTTTCCCTTAACATGATCACCCAAATGAACTGTAATTTTAAGTCATTTTTGTTGCACTTATACACATTTGAGTTAACTGTAGCTTTTATGGGGGAATATATTAACTCTATGTTAAATTTTGGTTATGTATCATATTCTACAAAAAAAAAAAAAAAAAAAAGAGCAGAGAATGTGCTAGTAATGACACATCTTCCTTACTGGTACTATCATATATGGGTTTTATACAAAATCAAAGAAAAAGATCTTTCCCTGGATACATTGTGTAGAAAAAGCAGATTGATTCTCCATGTAATGTATGCATGAGCTGAGGGTATGACATTTGTAATCTAATTTCTCTCAGGCAGAAAGGCATTTTGGAAAAATAATTTAAGAGCAGTCTAAATCCTACTGAGGTGAGTGAAAATGGATTTGCACATTTAATTCCCAAATTCTAGCAAATAAGCTATTTTAAAACTAAAGTATTTGAAAATGATATTCTGATTATAAATTGTGGATTTTAGGAATAATTTTTATAAGAAAATTAATTTAGGGATTCTTTAAAAATAATTGCTAGCTAATGTTTGCATCACAAATATTATTTGACCATGACTCAATGAAAAAAATCACTTGTAATAAAATCCTTTTTATCTTTCAGTCTTTTGTTTCACTGGAGATGGAGGCCTGCGGAAGAAAATACAAGATTTGCATAACATTTCATTTTCTTAATGAGGAACATTCATGAACAACTGCTTGGGGAAGGGGGAATCTATCAAGCTATAAATATGGTAGAACATATTATTAATAGTAGTGTTTTCTTGTTCTTTTTTATTTTACTAATCTGCCCACCAGGCATTCTTGACCTGCAAAGTTCTAATTTATCTGGTGTTTTTTCAACTTTTATTCATTCCTTCATTTTTGGAGAGATCTAATTTTTTTTTTTTTTTGGCAGAGAAATTCCCTTCCATCTCATCTTGCCATGATTCCCTTTCAGCCAAGCTTATGCTTAGTGTGGTGACATCCAATTTAGCCTGCTAAACACGGGGAAATGTAGGCTGACTTGTCTTAGCTGGATCATTTTCCAAATCCACTTTTCTCCTCATCAAGCTTGACCACTACCAATACTTCCACTTCGCCTGAGGAATCTATAATTCGGCAGACCATATGTACCGTTTTAAACGGGACAGTACTGCTTGTTTCACATTTCCAGACCACCAATTTTGTCCTGTTTTTAATAAACCAGGGTCATCTGTAATGGGGACAAAAGAAGCAACTGAGTTGCCCTTTGCCCATTTTATTGAGGGGCCCAAAATTCTAATCCCATTTTTGTCTCAAAGAAATATGGTCATCCTATCCACGACATCTCACATACCTTTTTAATTTGCACATAATTTTAGGTTCGTTTTATATTAATAATAAAATAACTTCATAGTATATATGCATAACAATGAATTTCACTTGAATATTATTGCTAGAATTACTGAAACATATAAGTAGTGCCAAGTAATTTTGCTTAATAATTGCCTCACAATGCTATTAGAAGGAAAACAGAAATAAGAAAACAAACAGGATACCAGAACATATTTGCATATTTCAATATAGACTAAATGTGATAAATATATTTTTATATATTTTTTAAATTCACAGCAGGAAAGACTAATGTTTGCAAGGAAAAAAAGAATGAACATTTGCCAAGGGCATAGCACACTTGCTTAATATTAGCACATTATCAGTGTCTTTTATAACCCAGATATGTTGAATACTTGTGTGTTGTCATACTATAATAAAGTATAATTATTCACCTTGAAAGTGAATATTATCTAGCATGAATAAATTAAAGGAAAGGCAAAATATATGACAGAAAATATTTTTTACTTTTATATTAAAATAATTGAAATTAAAATATGTTGTCCCATTTTTAATAAACTAGGAACATCTTTAATGCAGATCAAAAGGGCCAGTTGAGTTGCTTGTGGCCCAGTATGTTGAGGGGGCCCAAAAGCAGTTGGCTCTTTTTTTCCCACATTGAAGAAGGCTCCTGCTGGTGCTGACTGCAGTGGGCTGCATCTGCTACTGCTGTTCTCACCACTTGTTAGGAAACAGGAACCTTGTGGGAAGAGGATTCTGCCACCTTGCACACCTGTTTCTTCAAAAGAATCAGAATACCACAGCACGGTCAAGTCACATGTAAGTACTTTTGGCATTCTCTCTAGCACTGTGGGGGTTATCTATGGCACTGGACTGGTTATTGGGTGTTTCTTTTACTGGGATGGTTAAAGCAACATGTGTTTTAGGCAGGACACTTAGAGCAAGGCTCATAGGGGTGCTAAATTTCCTTGCACCAGCCCTGATCATTTGTATGAAGTCCTGACAGAGCACATGTCACTAATGTCGATCAATGATGGACATCGCATAATGCTTATATGTTGTTGGCCTGGATTCTCTACTCCTGCTCATATTGTTATACCTGCTCCCTATCTCTTAGTTGCCAGTACGTAACCCCATCCCACTTTTGCCATCTCAATGTTCTGTTTTGTCTCAAGGAAATATGGTCAAGGCTTACCAAATCTAATTTTTAAGAACATGGCACATTCCTTTCTTGTAAAATAAATGCTTTACTAGATTAGCTTAATTTCTCAAAGTGTTGTCTTTATAGTGTGATTTAAGCTATTATTAAACATCATCAAAATGACCTTAAATTTGACTAAACTTTAGTCAGGCTTTTCCCTGATTCAAGTTTTCTGACTTTTCTTCTTTAGAGCATTTACATTAGAAAACATTCTTTGCATATTTCAATATAGACTAAATATAATAAATGCATTTTATGAGGCATTTTTAAATTTTTCAGCAAAAATAATGAATTTTTGCAAGCAAAAGAAAAAAATGATATTCTTATTTCGCAATAGCACAATATCTATGCTTTTTATAACCAGAGAAGTTGAATACTTGTCTCTTCCTTGTTTGTTTAACTTTGTTAAGTACAAGTTCAGCTTTGGTAAAGGTCATCAGATAAAGTAGATTTTTGATTTTTAATAAATAAAATTACTTATTTTATCATTCAGAGAGCCAGACATATGTCTTCATATGAGAAATGTCCTTCATAAAATGCTACTAGTAAATATTGTGATTTTTATTTACTGCTTTTAATGCAAAGTTGAATACTATTAAGTTATTGATGATATACTTAAATGGTATATATTAAAATGGTATTAATCTCAAAACAATAGAGAGAACTTAGTTGCTTCTACTTTGTGAAGAATTATTTACTAATTTGCAACAAGAATTTTAACATGCCCACACATTTTAATCAAGTATTTTAGTCCTAAGAATTTACACTAAGGAATCAGAATTTCATAATTTTTTATAAAAGCATTCTTAAATTATAAACAAATCAAATATGTTCCATAAAGAAGTAAACAGTATAAAGTCATCAAATCAAATAAATGAATGATATTTAATAGTATACATTCATTACACACTTCATTTTTATTGCCATTTGAGAGTAGAAATAGATTTGTTCTGATCATATATTAGCCATGTCAAAAGAAATTATCTAAGCAAGGAATTATTTTGAAGGCTCAAGAAGAGTGAAATCTGACTATGGAATATCAATCAATTAAAGACACAATAATAAACAGCTTAGTTTATGAGGTCACTTTTGGGATAAGGTATCTTTACCTTGGTATTAATTTCCAAGGAAATCTGTGTTTCTCTAAAATAACATGGAAATTTTGCAGTTTTGTGATCTGTATGTCATTTTCTGGTCAAGGAGTTCTAGATTTAATTAAGCATTGAAAAGACAATTTTCAAATCTTAAGAACTAACACATTTGAACTAATTTTTAAAAGTATCTAGGGTGTTTTTTCAGTTATTCTGATAATACTATGGACAATATTTTTAGTCATTGTCTATGCATGCACACCTTCCTAGTAAAGGCAGAAACCTACTTTATCACCAGTTAGAAATGTAAATGGCATCAGAAAAAAATATTTCATTTAACAGGTGTTTGCCATTCCACCAACCAATATTGCTTCCTCATTTAGTTTTACATGATAGCTGCAGAGTTGTTAGAATGGCAGAGACCAATGGAATCAAAAGTTTTCTCTCAGTTATGCAGGTGCAAGCTAGATTTTAAATTATGGAGTCATTTGTTTTGTTCTAGAGAAACCTATTTCTTCAGTGAAAGAAATTTACTTTCTGTGGTAATTGAGATTTCTTCCAGAATAAACTGTTCTTCTGTTGTGCTTCCTTAGATAAGATTTTTGCAGAATACATTAAGAATTCTGTTTCTTAAAACACTTTGAAACATTCGCTTCCATGTTTCCATATACTGGACAATTGCAGTAAGTTGAACTCATCAAATACCTTTTATTTAATTCTGGTGCATATGGCTAAAATACTACATTTCAAGAATTATTGTTGATCATTTCTTCAGTATGTTACAGGAATTCAAAACATTATTTACCAGCCAAATCATTCATTTATTTTAAACACATGTGTCAAGTCTGAGTGTGTCTAAAAGTAGAAGGTAAGTCTGATTCCATGCTCTTTAGTTAGATGAAATAATGTTCAAGTTAAGTGTAGTGGGGAAAAAATGCAAGCTGTTTAAAGAATTCAAGGAAGGTCAATCCCAGAATTCAGAAAACAAATAGATTACAAGGGGATATAATTTTGAAGTACCAAAACAAAATGAAAATAAGATCTGTTAAATGCTTTAAATTTTATTATCCCTATGTTAAGAGTGGGCTTAATTATATTTTATAAAATATGAATCATCTGTGTTACTTTCCACTTTTTGTTTCTAAGTCTGGGTCATTAGAATATCTCAAATTGTTTCTGTCATGTATCATGTAGATAGATATGTAAGTACTATGAGTTAACTCTGTTTATTAGACATGAATGTGCTTGTATTTTAATCTTGTAATTGTAAGTGGCCCCTCTCCCTCTGACTATTTTGTTTTCAGTGAAACAGAATAGAAAGTTTCAGATTAGGAAAAGAGAATGGTTCAGGCTGCCCCAAGCAATTAAGAGAATTAAAGAAAATTACTAGTGGATGCTTTATGTCCATGAGGGGCTGCGTGGATGAAGAAATGTCACTGCTAGTCACACCTGTGCTGATTTGGACTGTGGAATTTAAATTATCATGAGCAAATATAATTACTTAGGACATTTAATAAGTGCTGCTTGGGGTTCAGAAAATGGCACTTGAATCTTCAAGTTACATAGTGATAAATGTGACAGTAAACATACATTCAATGACACCTAAAAACATAAAAGTAAGTAGATGATTCTGGAATGCTGCAGGATGAATATGGATAAGATTGTGTATCATTACTAAAAATACTGACAATCACACTTATCCATTCTTATGTTTTCTTTGATTGATTATGTAATTTGCCATTTTTTAACATCCAATAGTTTTTGTATTAAATTTATCCTCATGATTACAAAAACATACATATATATACATATATTTAATCTTATTAGCAAATTAGTAAATAGTTGTTAACACAAATTAAGTGCCCTTAGCATTTAATTAACAAATAAACCAGTTATTGCTTTTGAGTTGTAATGATTGACAATAATTGCTTTAACAAATTAATAGTTAAGGAATTAAAAGAGATAAGTAATAAAAGGAAAGACTCAAGCTACACTTTTTCATCAGAACTTTAACTTGTGTGCTCTTAAAAATCATAAAAAATTATTTACCTTTTAATGAATGAATATCAAATCAAATGTTCATATATCTGAGTTTTTCTTTATGTCAGTATGGTATGAGCCAATTCGGAATATGTCCACTTCTAATATATTAATAACCATTGGTCTTATACTTTAAGCCGGCAAAATGTTAGACAAATTTTTCAATAACTACATTTTAAACATTTTAGAAAAGTATCTTAAAACACTCTGTTAGTTTCCTGAGGCTATGGCAACAAAGTAGTACAGTCTTTGAGCCTAACACAGAAACAATTCTGGGGATTAGAAGACTGAAATCAAGGACTCTGCCAGACAAAGGGAATAAGGATGACCCCTTCCTTGTTACCTTGCTATGTGTAGTTTTGGTATATATGCCATTATCTTTCAAGTGTATATGTGTATGTATACACTGTCACGTGTGTATGTCACTAATCTTTGGCATTGCTTGGCTAATACACACATTGCTCAAATCTCTGTCTCCTTTGTCATGACGGTCTTCCCTCTACAACTCTGTTTATGTGTTTAATATTGTAGCATTACTGAATCTCTCATGCCCTTAAGTTTAAAAAACAAAAAAAAAACAAAAAGAATTTCAAATAGCATGTGCTTTTGTATTTAACAGAAAACTTGCTCTAGGAATAAAAAAATAACTATCTTCTTGTCATTTTACATATATAACTCTTGTTACAAAAGGAGATGTCCTAAACCTTAAAAATTGTACAAAAACAAAATAGCAGAAAAGTCCCAGATTCTTTTAGATAGCACTTCATGGCCTGAGCAAATTTTACCTGTATATTATATTTAGAGAAAGACTTCTTTCTCTGAATGATATGCATTACCACATCACACATTAAGTACCCAAATTTTGTTTTATTTGTTCCACACTGCTTTGTGAGATTATTTTGACTCTGATTGATTTCTCCATTCACAACACCCTATCTTACTGGGGCTTCTAAAAATTTCCTCTTACAGTATTAACTATGTTGCTATTTCTCTTCCATATATCACTAGTCTATAGTCTTTCCAAACTCCCTGCCTCCTCCTGAGAGTACTTTTTTAAAATGCAAAACTTATTGCAAAACACCTCAAAGTTCTTCCAAGATTTTCTTTGAAGATTATAATCAATTTTAAACTTTAAACAGCTTTACTACCCTGCAAGTGACAGACAAGAAACTGCACATATTCGAAGCATACTATTTAATGAGTTTGTAACATGGATACACTCATGAAATCATCTCCAAGGTTTACTCTTGCAATTTTGTGTTTTTGTCTGCTGATTTTCTTTCTTTTCTTTTATGATGAGAAGACAACATGAAATTGTGTGTAGCAAAGTTTTCAGTGCACAATACAGCATTGTTACCTATAGCCACAATATTGACTAAAATTAAAATGGAAGCAAATTGTAAAGGAGAACAGCCCAAGATAACAGTACCAAAACCAGTTCTAGGTAAAAAACACTTGAACTGGAAAAGTGACAGGTGGAAAGGTGATCAGTTACTTGATTGTTTTGGGTTTGCTTTCTTGCATGGGTTAATTATCTCACTCACCAACTTTCTATAAACTTTTGAAAGGACTTTGAACACTTTGAAAAGCATTCTTATGACCAATATTTCATAGGAGTTAGGAACATTTTCTCCTATGTTGCAAAACTGAACTTCACTTTTCAAATGATTTATTTTTTTTTACTTACCCTGGTTTTAGTCCCTATGTACTTATCTGCTTAACATATTTTCAGATTCTTGAACCCATGTGTCGAATGTCAGATTTTAGTATAATTTCAAACATGCAGTTTTTAAAAGATTTATAAGCCCAGAGTTTAGTTAACCAATTGTTTAAGTTTTATTAACACATATGTAAAATTTACTGTGAGCTAATCATTAAACTGAGCATTTAAACTGAGCAGTTTATCTTTTATTCATATGAACAGTGTTAAATTATAATTTCAGTTTTCAAAAATGAGAAAACTGGTGTGCCCCAGTGGAGTAGCAATTTGGTCAGCTATCTTCTGCTGGGGCAGTTCATATGCAACCCTGGGACCTGAGTTCCTGTCCTGGGGCCGGGGGAACAATCAAGATGAACAACTTTTCCTACCTGTCTACTCTGCTCAATTTCATTCTTTCCTAAACTTTTCCTTTAAAAAAATAAAATGAGAAAATTAGTGCTTTGATATGTGATGCAACTTTCCGAGTCCATATGTATATAAACACTGGAGGAGGAATTCAAACTTTAGTCAAACAGCATCCTTGTGAACTTAATGTTTGAGAACCATGAGAGAAATAGGGATAGAGAAAGAAATAGAGTTAGATATTTAGATATAGACTCTGTGCTGATATGGATACAGATATGGATATGGATATGGGTATGAATACAGGTATAGATTGCTTGCTAAAGTGAATTGTGGCATATAGAAAGGCTGAATATATTGAAGACCAGATTTTAAATTTGCAGTGATGAATGCGAAATGATTGACTTTAAAATCTATACGCTGAGGTTTATCTAATGAATTTTAAAGCCAAGGCAGATAGATTATGGAAAAAAAATAACTTCATTAGCATAATGTGAATCAATTTCTGCCTAAATTTTTAGAAGAAAATATTCTATAACTATTAGTACAAATATATAGTGTTTAATTTTATATTATCTGATTATTTTATATAATATGACTAGATAGTAAATATTTTTCCTTAAAATATCATTGCAACATCTGTTTTTTCCAAGTCAGCAAAATATTCCAAATGAGCTAATTTTTGTGCTCTTATAGATAAAACATGTTTAGCTCTTCAGAATTCTATTTTTTGTAGAGTTATTTTTGTACTAATATATAAACAATCTCAATTATCCCAGTTAATATATGCTGATAATCCAGAATTCTCTTAAGCAAAGCAATAAATATCAATTTCTTTATATTTGAGATTTTAAAAAGAGTGGCTATTTGACTTTTTCTTTAGTTTACATTGCTATATGATTTTTAGGATCTTGAATTTGCACCTCAGTCTGTGTGAAATTCATATCACACCTACCACCAGAGTTCCAAGACTATTTTTAAAAGCACAATTTATTCTCTTGCAGATTATATAAACTCAAAAAATCATCATATTCTGCTCTAGGGAGAATAACTTCTTTTTTTCTAAGATTAAAGAAACACAAACTGAAGTTATGCTAGGGAAAAAATTTACAGTAAGTCAGTGGGAATGTTGCATAAGAGGGCTTGTGAAGGATGACAATGCATTCATGTCAAACACATGGATGACAATCTTTATAAAAAAGCTACTTTGAAGTATTTGAACTCCCAAAGTTCATTTTAATTCTTTGTTCTGAGTATAGCGAATTGATTGCATTTCAAACTAGATTTTATAGTGATTTTTAGGATGTGTGATTACAGTTTCACACGTGTTTTTTAGACAATTTTGAAAATTTAGAAGGATATTTATAGATTGAAATTTCAGACTCCTTTCTTGAAAGTCCACGGAATGCAGACTTTAACCTTATCCTCCAGTTTTAGTCAAGCTCAAATTCTCTGTCAAATGATAACTTTAAGAAAATTGCATTAACTAATTCCAGGAAGATTTCTATCTCTTAGAAAAGTATATAGCTTTATCATAGTCATTTAAGTTGAGATATAATTGACACATAACATTGTAAAGTTTGAGGTTTATAACCTGTTGGTTTGATACATTTATATATTGCAATATGATTATAGTGGTAGCATTAGCTAACATCTTTATAATGACACAAAATTACATTTTTATGCTTAGAAAAAACAATTCTAATGTTTAGCAACTTTCAAATTTATAATACATTATTATTTGAAGTTGACTGCAGTCACTGTGTTATGAATTAACTCTCTAGAACATTTTAGTCTACTAGCTGAAATTTGTACCCTTAATTAGCTTCCTATTCTCCCACCTAACACTGGTAACCACCTTTCTGCTGTCTGCTTTTACAAGTTCAGCTTTTTGTAGATTCCACAGATGAATAGAATCCTATAATACTCCTCTATTTTTCAACTTATTTCAACTAGCATAGTGCCCTCAAGTTTCATCCATGTTCTCACAAATGGTAGAATTTCTTTCTTTCTCATAGCTGTGTTCCATTGTATGTATATCAAATCTTTGTTTCCATAGTTTGACCAATATGAATAATGTTTCAATGAACATGGATATGCACATGTCTACTCCAGATGCACATTTCATTTCTTTTGGTTATGTCCTTTGAATTCTTACCTAGGAATGGGGTTACTGGATAATATGGTAAAAATTTTTTAATTCTTGAGAATATATATATATATACATATATATATGTTTTCCATAATGGTTCTATATATTTACATTCCCACGAACAGTTCCTTTTCTCCAAATTCATATCGATATTTGGTATCTTTTTTTAAATAAATATGAAATTAGCAGGTATGAAATTATTCTTCATTATGGTTTTTATTTGCAAAGCACTCTTGATTAGTCATGTTGAGAATCTTTTTATCTACCTCCTGATCATTTATATGTCTTCCTTGGGGAAATGCCTGTTGAGGTCCTTTGGTTATTCTTTAATTTAACTGTCTGGTTTTGTTGTTGTCGTTTTTGGTTATTTAATTGTGTGAGTATTTTATATATTTTGGATATTAGTCTCATAAAATATATGGTTTGTAAATATTTTATCCAATTCTATAGGTTGTATTTTCATTCTTTTTGTTTTTGTTTTTGCTGTAAATAGAAATTTTAGTTTAATACAGTTCCACTTAATTATTTTGCTGTCTATACATATGTTGACTTATCCAAGAAATGATCAGCTAGTAAAATGTAATGAAATTTTTCATTATATTTTCTACTAGGTTTTTTTTTTTATGAGTTTAAGTCTTAAATTATAGTTGTTGATAAATTTTTAATTAATTTTGATTGGTGTAAATATGAGTCCAGTTTCATTCTTTTGCAAGTGAATTTTATTTTTCCTAATACCACCTGTTGAAGAAATTGTTCTTTCCCCAGTGAATGTTCTTGGCATCCTTGCAGTAATGAATTGATCATGCACATAGAGGTGTGTATTTGGGTCCTACGACATATGTCCAGTGACATATGGTTCTGTATAAGGTTGAAAATTCAGAGTCATTTTTTCACCACCCATTTTATTATATGTGAAGTGGTTATTTAGACAACTATTTTCTATAAAAATAAATCTGATTTTCAATATTGCATAATTCATATACCTGAAAGTATGCTTCATATTTATATTTCACTTGATCTACTCAAGCAAATGTTTAAAAATATTATCAAATATAAACTTTGCCTATCATTTAAAAATCAATATTAATGTTAATGTTATATATTAATATTAACATAATATTAATATATTTGTGCAATGTACAATGTTACTGCTATATATCTTATTTACTAAGTAAGTTATTCAATATGTTCAAGTATTTATTATATTTCATAAAGAGTGATAAATTGTGAAGGAAATTAAATATGACACAAAGTTCAACTATTAGAGACATAGGATATATACATCACAAAACACAAAACAACTAATGATAGCTAGTGCCTCGGAGAAAGAAAATAGTCAGGATATGAGTAGGAAAATAGTCAAAATGGCGATGAGTATTTGAATTAGAATATAAAGATGAATAGAAATTTATCAAACATTTATAGGAAAATAAAGCGATATCTGGGTAAATAAAAGAGTATGAAGATCAAAGAAATACCTGGGTAAATAAAAGAGTATGAAGAAAGGCATAGATAAAAATGAAAAAATAAAGACAAAAGAAAACAAAAGCAAAAACAAACATGACTTTGAAATATAGGAATTAATTCCTTCGTAACTAATACAGAAAACAGCGCGAGTTTCTTTTTGTTTCCTAAATTTTCAGTCAGTCATTAATCTCATTAAGCTTTCCTTTACAGTGCTTCCTAAGCTCATGATTTCCCAATTTTATTTGTGCTGTTTATCAGCTAATAAGGACAATTATTTATCATCTCAATCAGTGTCCTCAACTAGGATGATTTTGACCCCATGCAATATTTGGCTACATTTTTTGGCTACCACAAAGAAAAAGGCACTATCGGAATCTAAGGGGTAAAGGTCCAGGTTGTGTGTATATATATACAAAAATTTGTGTATATATATATATATATATATATATATATATATACAAAAAGATTCAAATTAAGTATTAAGATAGGGAAAGCTTGAGAATGCATAGGATATAGACTGTGATAAAAGAAGTGTGGAAAAATTATGGCTCCAGGTTTAAAGGTCCATAACCTAGGTGTTCGGAAGTACTCTATTAAATGGGGGCAAACACTCACTTTAAAAACTGCTAGAGGAGTATTTTTGGTTTAAGCATTTATATATATAAAATTACCCTACATGGTGCAGCAGGACTCCACAATAAAAAATTATCTGACCAAAAATTTTATCCATGCCAAAGTAAGGAAACCTAATCTACACTATTTAAATAACTCTTTAAATGTATTCCTTCTGAGAAGAATCTAAATCTACATTCTACATCATCAAGTCATACTTTACCACTTAGTTCAAGTTGTCTATAAAATATCCAGGAAGAGCTGTTCCCTAGTCTTTTAAAAATAGAATGCTTTAAGTCAGGAGTTGAATAATTTCTGGAAACACAAAGAAGAATAAAGGAAGTGTGATAGTTCAACATATAGAGATGGTTAAATTTTTTTGACAAAATGTTTGGAAGGAAAGTAGGAAGAAAACAACAAAATACTCATAATTAAGAGGCTAATTAAGTTATACCATCCAATAAAAACAACCCCCCAAAAAATCACAAACCAAATTGAAACATCAGGAAGGTAGAATGAGTAGACAAGTTCTTGTTAAAACACAATGCTTTAGTAACAGTACACTTTTATGAACCTGCTTTCCTCAACATGACCCTGATTTCTATGAAGAAAAGTAGTAATGTCATCTTTCCAAAACATGCACTTGTTAATTGTCTTCCTAATGTTTTAAATGCTTTTAATTTAGCCTAAGTCTTAGAAAATCTTTAAAGTAATTGAAGCAAAAAAAAACAAAATGTACTTTTGAAATAGGAAAATTTGAGGGTTACATAGTAGAAGGTGAGAGACATTAGTAGGCAAACATTACCAGATACCAACCCTCTCTTAAATTCTTACTCTTTTATTGACTTCTAGGTAATCCAGATATTGTCACAAATATGAACAGTACTACTTCAATAAGTTTTTCCAAGAAGTCTTAATACTACTACCAAGTTCAGGTCAGAAGGGAATCAAATTAAATTTTTTTTTCTTACATCAAATTAAAATTATCTTGGCAGAAACTTAACTTAAAATTTCACCCAACATAGTAATTTGGACATTTTTTTTTTTTTTTAATTTTTAAAATGATAAGTCCAGGAAGGAATGAGAGCAAATAGGCAAGCAGGCAGGAAGAGAGAAGAAACATTTAATTAATTCTTGTTTAGTTGTTCTTATCATTTAAGATAACAGTGTTTATCATGTATCAATAGAAAACTCATGATTATAAAGAGTGTGCTGGGTTGAGGGTGCATTTGTATTTTCATTATATACATACTAACTTTAAGAATGCATCTCTTTAGGGAGAGAATAAATACAATGAAACAGATGATCTCTTGGTATTATTGGAGAAGCAGAAATGCAAAAAAGATTCAAATTAAGTATTAAGATGGGGAAAGCTTGAGAATGCATAGGATATAGGCTGTGATAAAAGAAGTGTGGAGAAATTATGGCTCCAGGTTTAAAGGTTCATAACCTAGGTGTTCGGAAGTACTCTATTAAATGGGGACAAACGCTCACTTTAAAAACTGCAAGAGGAGTATTTTTGGTTTAAGCATTTAACATTTTGAATTTGAGATGCCAATTAAGTACCCAAATGACGATGTGAAATTATGTAGGGCAAGATGAAGCAATCGATATACATTTAATTTATACCAGCCTGAAAAATATTCACATGAAGGAATGAATGAAGATATTTTGCATGATATATTTGTTTGCTACCAAAAGAAGCAGCAAATACTAGATACAAGTAGAAAATGCACAGATAATTGAGTTACTTGCCAAAGGTCATGCAGAAATATAAGAGAATTAAAATGAAATGGAAAAGCAGCACAAACTTATATTAAATTACACGGAGACTAGTAGCTATTTTTAAAATTGAAACACTTTTCTCTGAACTTATGGTACATTGAAATTCATCGGAAATATTATTCATACCGATATCTAAGTAAATATAGAATCTCCAAAAGGTTTTTGGCATAGATTTCTTTTTCAATCTTTCTTTAGAACATACCATGAAAATGCATGAGATAATTGGGTGTTATAAAAGGAGTTAGAAATTGGATAAAAAAGTGAGAAAAAAAACTAATTAAAAAACAATGTACAATAGAAATGTGAATGTTTCTTTTAAATTATGATTACATATATTATGAATGTTATTCATTATTCAAAATTATTATTTATATCTTACTTTTATTCAGTTTAACTATTGGCTTTACTCTGAGATTGTTTTATTATAAGCTTTTAAATATAGCAATATCTATTTTGTATATATACATATATATAATTTAAATTAAAACATTTTCCAAATGTGCAATCAGCTATATCCCTCCATAATTTAATTTACTGAATACAGATACAGAACATATTGATACATATTGTTCCGAATACAGAACATACTGATAGTACATTTCAGTGACTTAAAATCATTTAATAAAAGGAAAATGCATTCTAGTTTTGAAAAACTTTATTTTCTTGAACATAAGTATTCTTATATTCATAGATCATAGGTAGTCATTCTGTGCTACATTTTTAGATTTGCAGCTTATTTTTGAGTAGAGGATAAAGGGGAAAATCTAAATCCCTAATTTTAGTGATAGAATGAACATCATAATAGTTTCCTTTGATATTTAAGGCAATATAGTTTGTGTGGAGGAAACATAATAAAAAATAAAATCTTCTAACTTTAAAAACTTCTCTACGCAAAAGTAGAAAAGAAATAAAAACAATTTTATTATTGAATAAGTATTAAACCAACATGTGATTCACATCAGAGGCATTTCACAAAGGAGATTGTGGACAGAAAGAAATCTGATCTTTTATACAGCCAATCAGATATTATCAATTAGAGACATGTTCTCAAGATAAATAGCAATTTGATTAAGAAGACTTAACAACACTCACACCAAGATAATCCTAAAATTGCTTGATAATCGGATGACCATTTGTGTTAGCTAATAGGCATTACCTGAAATACAGAAAAACTTTTCAAATCTTTATGCTGCTTTTGTCTTTGAGGTATATTTAGATTATTATCATATCTTAGCTGTTGTGAATAATGCTGTAATTAATTCTTTTTGAATTAGTGTTTTCATAGTCTGCATCAACACTGGGAAGTGGAGTGACTTGATTATATGATAGTTCTAAGTCTGATGTTTTTGAGAAACTGTCATTCATTTTTCATACTGACTGAAGCAAATAGAATATATCTATATCTACATATAGATATAGATTTCTATATACACATAGCCATACATGTGTGCACTCACGTATGCATACACACACACATGTGTGCACACTGAAATACTACTCAACCAGAAAAAGAATTGTCTTGTCATCGGTGATAAAATATTACATGGATGGACCTTGAGAATATTATACTAAAACTAGCAAAAACTTAAGAAGCTTTAAGATAATTTGTATTTGCTGCAAAGCACAAAGAAAAAAACCTTAGAAAGCCAAGTTTTCTCAAGAAAATGCTCTGAGAAAAATGAAGTGGTGGCTAGTCTTTTCCTTATTTTCAAAAAGAAATATTGAAGCTCTTATTTAATAAGTCTATGTGCCTTCACGATCTTCTCCTTGTGTAAGATAGTAATGTAACAATTTCATAATTATCTCCAGAAACTCTTTCTACTTTTCTCCAGGCGAATTGCAGTCATCTAAATATTCATCAACACCATAGTAAAATACAAAGCAAGGCAATTACAGAATTATGATTGAATAAGATAATTACTGATTATTTTTAAAGTCAATACATTATCTGCCTTTGGGGATTAACCTTTAAATATATCATGCCAATGTTGAATTGTTAAATAAGATTGTTAACCATACGAACCATTTTTTCCCATTTGATATGAATTTTAGAAATTCTTCTGTGATCTTGTTCTTTTGTTTTCTACGATTAACTCGCTACCTTAATATTTTTTGGCAGTATTTCCCCATCTAAGTCTAAAAACCAGTCTAATTCAGTATAATTATAACCTAAATTATAACCTATTTCCTTGCAAGGTACAAAAAGTTTGTATTGAGTTTTAGAGAATTATTTAAGTATCATCACATTTGTATAACTCTCTTGACTTTTTGGTAATTGTTTTATCTATAACTTTACTTTGTTATTATCAAACATTGCTAATGATGATGTTATTTTATCCCTTTTACCCTGTCATTAAGCAGAGTGTTGGACTCTTAAATCCAAACCCTGTTTATACCAGCAGAAGAATGAGAGCTGATGGGAAAAAAGATTCAGAGAACCATTGCTGGAAGGATAGAAAGAAAACAGAGTAACAATGTCTGGTGTTAGTAAAATGCAATTTTTTAGTGTTTTAAGATTCATTTTAAAGAGAGGAAGGAAGGATAAAAGCATGAAAGGAAGGAAGGGAGGTAGGGAGGGAGGAAGGGAAAGAAGAAAGATGCATTTTAATTTACTTATTTGTATATTTTGGTTCCATCCTCCATCTGAATTTGAGTCCTTGGACTTCACATGGTCCACACCATCTCAACTACCTGAGACAAAAAGATCCTAAAGTTTATTTTTTAATTGAGATACAATTGATATAAGATATTATATTGGTTTTAGGCAAAAACATGTTGATTTGATATATATATATAGCAAAATAATTTTCAAAATAAATTTATATAGCATCAATAGCCACAAGAAAATATGATTCTTAACATAATTAAAATAAATTAGCTGTAAATATGACAACAAAACAGTATAAGAATAGTCCTTAAAGCAACTCATCATTTGAGTTCAGGACTTATATCTGTTACTGTTGAAAACTTAAGTTTCAAGTCTTTTGTGGGAACTGCAGTTTAGTCTTCTGTTGCTGGTCATATTAAGCAGAAATTAAGTTGAGATTTTCTTTTTCTCTAACAGCTGAATAGATGGTGTGCAACACTTAGAAGAGCTCATACCAACATGGTGATAGTTTATCTTTCTTTCAAAACACCTGTATACAGGGGAAGTTGTTTTAAGACATGAAGACAAGCTAACACTATAAGGATATTTTTGCCTTGGTTCAAAATTAGTAGGTATACTATTACAACATTTAATTAAATCTCTGTGATTAATAAGCATTCAAATTTATCAACCTATACCAGAATCAGTCCTATAACTTCAGCATGTATAGAGGAAGATCTTTCCAGATTCTTACGACTTTGAGTCTCAGAATATCTAAAGAAGAGAGAAAACCTCTTAAGTATTGAATATGGTTATCATTATGAGATGATTCACTTAAGTCAGGCATGGTATATGGTCCCACATTCCTGGGGCCTCGCAACGTGACTTCAAATGGGAAGATTTTGCAAAAGCATGCAGGGGTCATGCTAGAAGGTTTGTTATTTCAGAACTGGGCCATTTTAACGAGATAGATAGCCAAAGAATTTTTGTTTTTTAAAGTTTGATTCATCCTTTCTGCTTTCTGGCAAACTGAGCAATATATATCCTTACATATGTATGAAAATATTTAAGAATATGCAAACATTTGAAAAACTCCTGAACAACAATAGAAATGGTATGGCTTTCTCTTATTCTCTAATATCCCAAGTGGGAAAATGTTGTTAATGAAGAGGATCTGCTATTCTATGAACATTTAAAAACATCTGTTGTTTTCCTTTACACTGTTTTGTTCTTAATGAGGGTAGGATCCAGACTGCCCAGATGCTATAAAAACCACAACTCCACTAACATTTGCACGTATTAGCTCCATGAAGTCCAGCTGTTGACGGTTCTTCATAAATAGCCATAGAGCTTCCAGTGCTTATCATGGGGTAGCTTATGAAAAAGTCTATGGATCAATAGCACATTTCTTAAATATATCTTTGAGTTTTTTTAAAATAATTTTTGGTGAGCACAGCAAAAACATCGTATCAAATCTATCTTTTATTCAGGTGGTTTTGTTGATGAAACAAAGCACGAACCAAGTAAATAAGGACAGTTTTCAGGATTCTTTTGTTAAGCAATTTCCATAATCTACTATGATTTCATTTAATCTTTTTTTAAAGGCAAGGTGCAGACAGGAATGAACACAGGAAAGCAGGCAGAAAGAGAGAAGAGGAAGAAGAAAAATTCAATTATGCATTTTATTTAGTTGTTTATCTTGGTTGCTCACCTCCTTCCCAGGATTAGAACCTGGAATGTAAATGGAACACGCTGGACCAGAGGCAGTAGACTTAGCCACTGCTCCATTATGGCAAGCCCATTTAGCCATTTTATAATCAACTTGTATATTTTCTTACAAAGCATATTTTCAAAAATTAACTAACTTTTCTTAATGTATTAAAAGTGAAACTTCTAAGTGGGATTCTGCAATATTTTAACCATAGCTTCTGTGTCTCTGTGCAAAATAAATTACTGATATTTTAGGAAGTGATTGTAAAGCCCTTGCCAAATCAAACTTTCTGTATCTTTTGGTTCTCATCTAAGTCACTTTTTTTTTAAATTTTCAAATTGGATCTATTGCCTGACAGATACACCCATCAAAAACAGATATATAATCTTCATTTAAAAACTATCATTGCAAATTGTAGTTCTACTAATTATTACCTCCATTTGTGCAGGGTTAATTTCAGACAAGAAGTAAATTTCCAAAAGTTTTGAAGTCACTACAACAAAGGAGCCACTTTTGTCCTGAGTACAAGACTCATAAGCAAACCTTATTAAATATGCAATGAGTAGGAATAGCATTTAATCAGGCCCAAATATGTAATCTCCAAATCTTAGAATCCTCAAAATTTGGAATTCCAAAGATGAGAGAGATAAAATAGCTAACTCCATATTTTAAAAGTCTCTTCAGATTCTAGGACTCAAGTCAGAAAATCTAGAGCGTAATCATTAAAATCAGAGATTGTGTCCACTCTGTAAAAACTAGAACCCACATCTACAATACTTTGCTCATCTCTAAAATTGTTCAATATATTTTTTTTAATCAGTAGTCCTTTATACCTGCAAAGTAGTCTATTCTAGATTGCAACATTGTAACCTCATAGCTGACAATTATGCCCTCAGCTAAACAATGCAATTTTTTCCAGGAAAATTTATGTCATTTTGAAGCAAAGACTCATAACAAACACAATGTATCAATGTATAAAAATGTGTTGAATGAGGGTATTAACACTTCTGTACATAAAAATTTAGGTTTAGGTTTATAACATAATAATAATATAATAATAATATAATAATAATAATAATAAAATAATAATAGGAGAGCCCATAAACCCTTGAGGAATCCTATATTATAAATTTTGAACAACTTCATAAGAAAAAAAAGTAGAATTTAGATCCATTTGCCAGAGGAACAGAAAGAAAAAGAAAGAAAGGAAGGGATGGAGAGAGGGAGGAAGGAAGCACAGAACACTGATGAATTATAGAGAAAATTTTGCAGATAACAGTACCAAAGTGAGAAGGATTGCATGACTAGGAACTAGAGGAATTCCCATATTAACTACCTTTACTTCTCTAAGATCTTGAACAAATCTATATGTGGTATACCACCTTTATCAAATTTATCTTCCTTCTTTGTTGGAAGTATGGAAGCATTACAAAAAAAGAACATTTTAAAAATTATCCCTTGTTTTCTAATGCTTTTAAAATTGGTTTTATTCCACTTAATTTAACACTCAATAAAGGATACTGTCTTGAATATAGTCTTGATTTGTCCTTTGACAAACTACTAGATGGGAGAGCTCCACCACTACACACTTCAAATATTGAAATTAGAAACACATTCTATTTTTTAAGATTTCTTTCCACGTGCTTGGATTTGATATTAGCAGACCTCTTATATTTGGTTAGATCTGTATGGCTGGTTTCATAACAATTAATCATTTAATTAACAACAAGACTCCAGTGGGTAAGTGGGCTCAGGATTGGAGCGAGAAGCCCGGAGCCCTATTCTGAAAGATGAGTCAAAAAAGGAAAACAAGTGTTGATCACAAAATAAAATGTCTATATATAAAATGCTGATATAAGGAGTTTCACACCATTTTAAAAGAATGAGGAAGAATGTTCAGCAAATATTATCCCAGTGTACAAATGGCCCCTTGACGTGCCCTCCTGGGTGTCTAACGGGCATGTCACACTTAACACGTCGCTCACCAAACTCTCACCCTCCCCTCCAAGGCCTGTTTTCCCTGAGAGGCTTCTCATTTCAATATAATGGCAACTCCATTTTGCTACCTCTGTCTCCTCTATTTCTCTTAAGCCCCAGAACTCACCTGTCAGTGTGTCCTCTGGGCTTTGCACTGCAAAATACACGCAAATACGTTAAAAATGTGCCTCCACTACTAGCTCTGTGGTCCAAGCCAAAGTTCTCCTCCTGCTGGCACCTGGATGGGCACCAGGGCCTCTAAAGTGGTTCCTGCAACCCCCTTACTCTTTTGCAGCCCAGTTCACACGCAGTATCTGGTGATCTTGTTCACACATCAGCCAGATCATCACTCCCCACTTCATGTGCATCAAAGCGTTCCTAGCCACCCAACTCATGTTGCCATTCCTCAAACACGCCAAGTATTTTCCTGTCCTGGTCCTGGGTACCAGTTCCAAGGGAATAGGAAACCACACACTGCTTCCCAGAGAGGACTCCAAATATATGACAGATAGAAAAAATTGTCAAAATATCACCTACTAAGAATGCTTTTACACACTTGCTGTTTACCTTATGGTGAAGAAGGGTTCCAAACTCAAGATCCATTCTTATGCAGATTAGTTGCAGTGGAAGTCAGCAGGCACAAGACTGTGTTTCACAATAATAGTAGAGACAGCATATCTCTGTAGAAATTTGTATAGTATTAATACAAATTAACACATAATTTCTAAGCAATTCTAACATCTACTAATTTGTCTATTGGTTTGAAAATGAAAATTCTTTTCTCTTGATAGTGTATTGCCAATCATCAGGAAAAATTGTTTTGGAACCCTCCACAGAACATAATCTATACTGATAACAAAAATTATAAAAAAATGCATAGGTAACTTATTACTCTGTAGGTCTAATATATATTTTCAATTTGTTTTCTTTTAAATCCATATATTACTATAAAGAACAATTATCAACAAAATCAGAGAAGGTAGGCTATTTTTTTGCTGCAAACCTGAGAGAGAAATATTAAATAAATACAGAAAAACCAAGTAATTAAAAATTTAAAAAAAAATTCAAGCAATGAGAAGAATGTAATCCTCCAAAATCAGATAAAAAGGTGCCATAATGACAGATTAGAGAAGGAATGACTGTAAAGCAGACCCACAGACATGTAGAGCATATGTGTTCCTTTTGGGGTGTGTGTGTGTGTGTGTGTGTGTGTGTGTGTGTGTGTGTGTGTGCAATAATACAGGCTAGATGACTACAACATAATGAAAAATACAGTACCAAAGAGATGCACACAATAACATACACACACACACACACACATACACACATACACATCCTGAAATAATTTCATGTAAGACTGTCTACCATGTTGAGCTTTCAGGAACCGAAATCTCGCCACTTGATTTTTCTGTCATCTTTACAGTTTGACTTTTCAATGATTAAATATAACTGATGGTTACTTCAGTTAACAGGTGAGAACAAAGAAACTTATGTTTCTCTCTTTTTAACAGCTTGATCCCAAGTTCCAACATCCCTTATGTCTATTAGCCATTGTTCAGGATGTACATATGGTCACATGTAGCTTCAGGAGAGACTGGGAAGAAGAGATTTTGTTGGTGAGCTATGTGCCATTGAAAGTATTAACTACTATACAAGTAAGTAGCAATGGACTTTGGAAGAACAATCTGTTTATCTCTCTATGAAATGGTTCTTCTTGCAAGTTGTTACATGAAGTCCCATAGACACTACTTTCTGGAAAGAATGAACCTGGATTCTAGGGCTTTACGTGGTCTTCACACCAATGTCTCACCCACCTGAGCCACAAGGGTGTACCACAATATTCTTTTTAAAAAAAGAAAAATAATTAAATGATAAGCACCACCAGTGGGGTACTATTTCTCCATATCTAGCACTTAAGACAAATGAAGCTTTTATTATAATTTATATATGAATCTAAAATGAGTAATAGTTTATATTTAAGGTCATGGAATTGTTAACTATGAGCAGAAAAAATTATGCCCTATAGATAAAACTATAGTATTGGTAATTTTCCATATAATAATGTATGGAGAAAGTTTTGTTTTGTTTTATTTATTTTGAGAATAGTGTTCATAGAGAGGGAATACAAAATGTTTCAGTTCACCTCAGAAATCATAATTACTATTTTATTTCATTATTGCAAAATGCCTGACTTAGGTAGAAGGTATTGACATAAAAAATGTCCATAGTGATTGAAATAGAGCATTGCTGTTTTATAGTCTAACCTTAACTATAAGAGAGTGAACTGTATATGCTCTAATTAGATATAATACATGGTTCTCTAAAAAATGTTTGAAAACGGGAATGATTTCCCTAAAGTTGGGGTTTATAGTGAAGAATCATCCTTACACTCAGTCATTGTACTGTTAAAGCTCTTTTGAGTTTTATTTGACTGAATTCTTAATATGATGAAACATGAAATTTCTAAGCATCTGAAGCATGGTTGCTTCTAATTTTTTCATTAGCACCAATATCAAGTGCTTCACATCAGAGCCCATGAGACTTTATCAGTACTAATCTACTATTTCTTATCTGATGCTTCCAGACTACTGAAAACTCCTAATTTGCAATAATTAGCCTCCTGAGAACAGTATTTTTCACTTATCCCGCAGAGCAGTACTTCTCTCCATATTCAGCTTTGCCACCTCACAGACAGGTTATTTTTGTTCTATAGTTCAGCAATCAAGTGAATTATGCAGTAATACATACTGAGGGGTTTGTATAAAAATCCAAATTATATGGACAGTACATGTCAGGTAGAGAGGCTGTTTGCTGTGGAGGTCAAGAGCAGATGGCTTAGCTTTGTACTTGATTCTACTTAATGGTTTATGTCATGTTTACAAAAATTACATAGTCTATCTTGCCTCAGTGTCGCTATAACAACCTCATAAGGTTGCTGTGTGTAGTAAAGGAGTTAATGATATCTATGAGACTCATATAACAGCATCTGGAACAAATGCCTCGTGACCTGTATATAATGGTGGTTATCATTATGATAACAACATTTTATTTTGAAACTACAGATGTGGATAAAATTAATGAGAGAAAAGAGAGAGTAATTAATATAGTAACTAAATCAATTTTTATCTGTACAAGAAGCATATATTTTCTAATATAAATATTAGGATGTTTTATATTTTTATTAAAATTGTACCCTTCTCTAATTGGGCCAAATTTTATAATAGGAATAGTTAGCATAAGACTGTCAAATGAGAACCTATTTAGGATATTGAAATTTCACTTTCCTAATTTCAACATCTTAAATGGAATTTAGCATGTGAAATAAAGAAATATTACTAAAAACAAATAAATGAATACAACTTCCAAAAAATCAAATAATGCACAGATATTGTTATATATGATAGATATAATTTAATGTATTTACATTATAATAAAATATAATCAAGAATATTATTATTTTAAGTATAAACCAAATACACATTTCAACAAATATAACAGGATTTTTCCAACTTCACTGATATATATATATATATATATATATATATATATATAATTGACGGGACATTGCAAAAATATGAAGTGTTCAGTTTGATGATTAGATACACACACATATTGCAAAGTGATTACTAAATTAGTGTTAGTTGACAACTCCATCGTCCCTCATAGTGACTTTATTTTGTGTTCTATAGCAACTTTCAAATATATAATACAATATTGTCAACTGTAATCACTATATTAGATATTATTAGAGTCCCAGTATTTATTAATCATATGCTGGAAGCTTGTAGGTTTTGACCAGTGTATCCTCATTTTCCTCAGACCTCTGTTCCTGGCAACCACAATTTTACTCTGTTTATGTAAGTTGAGTTTCCCCCCCACATATAAGTGATAGCATACATTATTTGACACTCTTATTTATGGCTAATTTTTACTTAGTATAAAGCCCTCCAGATTTATTCATGTTTCCACAAAAGGCAGATATTTTAATTTTTTGACTGAAAATATTCCACTATATTTTATACTATATTTTTTCAAGATCCCGATTTATTTTTCTTTCATCATATTCTAAAGTGGTATTTCTGAATAATATGTAGTTCTATTTTTAAATTTTGTGGAACCTCCATGATGTTTTCCATAGTTGTCGTAAGATTTATTTTTCCAGAACAGCACACAAAATTTATATATATTTATATATATATATAAAAAACCAACACTTATCTTTTCTATAAGAAGCATTCTAAAGGGTATGATGTGCTAGCTCATTGTGTTTTGATTTGCATTTCCCTGATAATTTGTTATTTTAAGAATCTTTTTAATCTATATATTAACCCTTTGCATGTCATCTTTGGAAAAATATCTAATTTCTCTGTCAATTTTCAAATCAGAATACAAACCCAAAACTCTTGACACTGCTCCACAGCCTAACCATAGAATTAAAATTAAAGAAATATTTAAGGAGAGTTTAAAGAATATGTAGAAACTAGCATATGATATTGAGAAAACCTTACATTTATAGAATTCTCAGAGAGAGTCTACATATACTTCATGGAATGATCACACGGAAGGTGCAATCATATGAAATATACACCCAGATGAAAAGAGCTTCAAAAAGGCTTTGGAATGATGGCTGTATATTCATTCTTTTATTAAATATATTTTAAGCACCTATGATTTTATATTCATATAGTCAGACTTCAACAATGAACAAGATAAAATTATTGTATGAAAGAAACCTATAATTTAGATAAGGGAGTGCAAATTATTAATAAGAAAATGGAAATTAAAGAGTGCTCACTAGTGTAGGTAATTATAAATTTATAACTAAATTTGCTTAATGAATAAAATATATTATTTAAATATGAATTAAGGAATAAATTATTAAAATGATTTAATAACTGTTTTTATTGCGTGCCTATTATTTACCAAGCATTGCTCTGGGAACTAAGAGTACCACAACCAACAAAACAAAGTTCCTTTTTTAATGAAAAGTTCATTAGATGAGTAATACAAACGATAAAGCCTATAAATATGTAAATAGATAATGTGCATGATGTTTTTAAGGACAATTAAAATAATGAAGCAAAATGTGAAAAATGGTAAGAAAGAGGGGGTGGTGTATATGTATATATATTTATATATATGTTATGTTATATTGGGATAGATCTTTCTAAAGTGGTGATAAAAAAGAAGAGATTCACAGACATTGAATGACAGATGAATGGATATTACAATAAAAGGAAACAATAAATGCAAAGGCCTTAAGCAAGACCTTGCTATTGGACCCAACATAATTTTTTATTCATGCCCCATTATGTCACTTTGTGTGCTGTATACTCCAGAAATGTCAGAGTCTATATTCCTGAATCTATATGTATTTGTCCTTGTATCATTTTCCAATTGTCCTTCCTGTCTGAAATGGAATTCTTAGTCCTCAAACGATTATCTCCAGGAAATGTCTTAGAAACTAAACAAGATAATATCATTTAAAGTACCATTTAGACATCCATCTCCCTTACTAAACAGTATGTTCTTCAAAACATACAGTGTTTTATTCATCTATATGGCCATAGCATCACCATGGTGCATTATAGTATCTTGATTATATATAGCACCTGATACAGAGTAGGTAATTAATTTATCACTGATCAAAACTGTATGCAAATAGCATCACCTATTGAAAACTGTATTTTTTGCTTATTTGTTTTTGGAGGGGAAAAAAAGAAAAAAGACAGGTAGGCAGACAGGAAAGAAGGGAGAAGAGGGAAAAAGCATTTTATTTACGGTGCTTCCTCCTCCACACACTTGGTTCTGGCCTCAAACCCATTTTGTGTATGTGAACTGCTCCATAAAATATACAGCACCTAGAAAACAACTTATTTTAATTATAAAATTAAAAGACATTGCTGCTTAATGCAATTCTAAGACCTATTGAATGCTGACTATATTCCAGTTCAAAGTTAGATTCTTCACATGTGTTGGATTTTTTAAACCTCAGTGAAAAAATAACAAAGAAAGGAAAGAAAAATAGCAAGAGATACTTGTTCTATGATAGCACAGCATGAAAAAAAAATGTGAAAAGGAGAGAGGGCAACACCAAAGGTAAAACTTTAATTAACAAAACTTCTTTCTTTAATCTAACTTCACAAAATTTTCAATCAGGGACTTATCTTAGTGCTTCACAAACTACTAAATTAGGAAGGAGATGAATGTATATCTGAAAACAAAATAATGCATCATTTTAGTGCAACAGTTTACACAGCTTCAAAGAGCAGATGTTTTGGTTCTACCAAACTGTGGCTGACAAATATGCTAGCAGTGGGAGTGGAAAATTAGTTTTCATTTTTAGAAATTATTTGATAGAATGTACAGACCTTTGCTATTTATCACATTGATTAAAAGCTGTCATTGGCAGCATTTATAGTCTTAAAGTACATGTCAAAACTGCTTCTAGCCAATTCAAATGCTCCTCTGAAAAGGCATATTAAACCAAACCAGGGTATATATCTTTTCTTTTCGTAGGTAATACATCAAAACTATGCAGTAAGGTACATTCTAATATAGTATTGAGAATTTCACTGATTAAATTTAGAAAGATTCGTATCTATCATTTGCACACTTGGAAGTCTTTAGCATCAAAGATAAATACCAATCGGCAAGAAATGCTTCCTAAGAGTGTCATGATAAAATGGGTGCAATATCCATAAAAGTAACAAAATCTTATACCTATTTTATCCCATGAAAAGAAATCTTCATTTCAGAAAAAAAAAAAGTCATTTATTAAAGCTTGTGAAATGGTAGGTAAATTTTCATAAGGAATGCTAACAATCACTCAGGAGTTTCGTACAGATATTTCACAAACTTAAGGAAAGACAAACTCCAATCCTTGTAGTTTCAGGATTTGTCATGAGCTGATTTAGCCAAGTAATTTTATTATGGATTGAAACTTTTGAACACATTATATAATTTCAGCCTTCATTTAACTAAATAGTTCTTATTATAAAGAGGTGTTTATATTTAGATATTTTCTGATAAATTTTCCAGTAAGAATAACTTTTTTAATTGCTTACAATTTAACTTACTATGACCAGTTTTCATTGTGCATAAATAGTACTCTGATATGTTGTAATTGTGTATATTATTACATAACATATATATTTTTATCATGGTTTTATCTTTCATCCAATATATATTTTGTTGATTCTAAAAACTGAAAAATCAATTACCAGGTTTGGTTTCTGACAATTATAAATTATCAGTAAGTGCTTGCTAAGTGGGCTGATTCATGAGGAATATAGTCAGTGAATATATCTTATGCATATATTTTTTATGACTTAAATCAGTTTTATAGTGGAAGAAAAAAATAAATATTAAAGGGAAGTCCTTATATATTCATTATCTGAAGGATCAAAGCTATAAAATGAGGATGAGACGGAGTGATGGTGATATTAGATAAGTTCCTGTGAAGAGTTAGTCTTATGTTGGAGTTCTTAATTAGTAAATATATCAGTTTTTAGCTTATTTTCTTCATGTTTTGTTAGTGTGGAGAATGTTTCTGGAGAATCGATCTGCACCATAGTCACTGTGTCTTTCACACCACACTCACCACCAGAATTCAAGTGCCACCATCATTTTCACTCCGTCTACTCCAAGTTCCCTCTCCCATCTCACTGATCCCTCTCTGGTAGCTACAGTCGTGATATCAGAATCTAAGAGAGTTTGGTTATGTTTTCTTAGTTTGCTTTGGTTTTATTGGATCAAATTTTCCTTTCATTTCTTCTCTTTTTCGTACCTGAAATATAAATGCATAGCTATTTGTTATAGCATTTAATAGTTTAAAAAGGCTGAAATAAATTTCAACTCAAAATACACATCTTCCTTAAACTTTGGTCAATAAGGCTAACAGGTTTACCCCCGTTCTTCCTTTCTCATCGTCTTTCGCCATAGAACATGCAGTTTTCAAAATACATTGTGGAAAAGAAAAGACACATGTACTTGTGTGAAAGAGCATTGACATTAGATATTGTATACATATTTAAAACATTTAAAATAAGTTTTATATGTATCTATTTGGAAATATGTATCAATATTACAACTCAACTTAGAGAATGTTATTAAGGAATATAGTTTTCATGTGGAATGATGAATTACTCTAATTTGTCCCTGACAAATGCAAATGTATTTATAGGAATTGTACATAAGTGTGTGTGTGTCTGTGTGTGCAATCTTGTTATAAGATTTGGGTTTGTGTTATGTTATTTAGGGAAGGGTTTACAGGATCATGGCTTTGTATTGGATTGAGAACTTGTCCAAACAGAAATATATGGTTAGATATAAACTTTATTTGAATATCATATAATGTACACCATATTTTGTCTATTTCCTTCAGAAAGGCATTTATGCCGAAATAGCTCTTTAAATACAAATCAGATTCTGCATCACGATGCTTAACATCACTCAATGACAATATTAGATCCTTGGAATAGGTTAACTGAAAACAGCTTGTTACTTGTTTATTCAAAGAAATTAAGAGTTAGACTGAGTAAATGAATGCAAATTGTCAAGTGCAGCATATCAATTAGGCTCTGACACTTAGTAAATTAACATCTCTGAGTAATGCTGGATCCAGGGACACAGTCTTGTCTATAGATATCTTTAGGATAATTGTGCATATGGGAACTGCATAAACATGCACTTTGCTCTTTATAATTTTTCTACTTATTTATTATCCCTGTGAAAAATGGAAAACAATGATCTCTTCTTCTGTACTCCGATTTTTCTAATGTCCTATAAATAAACTTACTAATAGCCTCTTGATGTCACCATCAATTTCCTGCAAGATAGGAAGATTACAAGTAGATATACTTGTGTATACAAGGAATAGAAACAAATAGATAATAGGTAGATAGATCATAGATAGATGGAAGAAAGCTAGATACTGATAATTAGATAAATATACAAATATATTTACTGTTACATAAGATACACTGATTCAATTAACAAATACTGATTATTTTATATCAGATACTATTCTAGGCATGGGGTATTCAATAGCAGAGAAGCCTTTTAAGATCACGGAGAAAATTTTCTAGAAACAAATATTTGTCTGATTATTGATATCACGTTTGGGAGCGAAAATCTAAGGATAGTCAGAAATTATCTTGCAGGGTAGGTGATATTCACAATTAGAGCTGTAAGAAGTGAGGGAATAACTTGTGCTTTAGGAAATGAGTATGCTAGCTGTTCTATAAATGGCACCCAATGAGCCCAGCCGCAGCATTAACTACAGACTGACTTAGGACTTCATTAACCAACTGAACAGAGTAACAGTGAGAATTCTGACTTAAAAAAACACAGTATTTGCCCTTCCTCTCCCTTTAATTGCTTGTCATTGGAAGTCTTCAGAAGCCATGTGAAAAAGCCTTGGATCTTACTGGGGAAATTGAAGGACCAGATCTTAGATGTGCACTGCATTTGGCTACTTGCTCTGCTTTTGCTGTCATGAAATTCTTAATAATAATTTTAACACATTTTCGCTTGTGTATTTAGCTCTAAAGTCACCTGCATACCATTGCCCCAAACATCTATTGAAAATAGCAGAAGACTCATGGATTTAAATCCAGTCAACACAGAGAACTCTTAGAAACAAGATACTTGTTTTTAAACTGCTAGATTTAAAATGTAAGGAAAGGTTATTAAACTGGAAAATAATGTGAAAGTTTTTTTGTTGGGATGAATTTAAGTTTTGAAAGTACCTTATTTTCAGCACGGGACTGGTCATGTTATAAGCCTGTATATTATTAGACATAATATTTAGGGAAGGGATTTCACAAAATCCACCATTCATTCGGAGTTGAAATATGTAATACTTTTCAAACTGTAGAAATGGAACGCTAAGTATATTAAGGCCTTATTTATATAGTGGCAGAATTAAGACATGGATAAAAGTATAGCAGTAAAAGAACTTACTAAGATCTATGCTAAATTATAATTTATTAAAACATCTCTGATAATTTTTCCTAATTTGAAAATTAACAGAGGCAGAATTTACTGGGGCAGACTGGAGGAAATGTGTCATGTTAATTAATCTGGATCATTTCAGATTCCTTTATTAAATAGGTACAATTGATTTCCTTTTACTCCACTGTCAAACCACTTAATTTTGGTCACTATTCTTTGAAGACACCTAGTTTATATTTCTACCAAGTAAACCTATCCTCTTACAGAAATCATGAAATTATCTTTTGTGTCTTGTCAATAATACTGCAGTATGCAGTGAACACTATGTTTAGTGCATTTTGATTAAAAAAGTGCTCAGCACATGAAATACAGTGTTTCGAATCCCAGACACACTGTCCTAATAATTATTGTAAAAATTTCATCTTTTCTTTGTCCACTCTAATAATAGCATTTTAAGAGATCATTTAATATGTTTTAATTACTTATTTTAAATATATATCTACTGATATTTTCAACATTATCACATTAATTATTAATTCATGAGAGACTGAGAATTATAACAAAAATCTTATTATATCCTCAGTTTCCTCAAATGTAAAATGAATATGTCTATCATATAGCTATATCTAGAAATACAAATACTATGAGATCCTAGAGCTATCTTATAAAATTCAAATTTTCCTTGCTTTCAATGTTCAAATAACTTCTTAACAAATGCTTGTAAATTTTTACTTCTCCCCCAGCATTCTAGAGCCCCAGTGATGTGACCTCATCACCCTCTTGCCTTCTCTCCTACTAGTGTTTACCTCTTTTATTGCATTATAGTCAGACTGACTTGTTAAGGTTGGAAAACATTCACCTTTTTGTTGTTTTCCCAGATAAGTAACAATTGTTCTTCCTTCTCTGGAAGACATGTTCCAAATACCTATGCTATGTCTTACTCTACTTTTTCACTTAGTTCTTTTATTTCACTCTCCAAAAAAATCTTTTCTTGACTACCAACACAGTAGAGCAGAAAGGAATTTTTTTGTCATCTCAGCTAAGACCATCATAAATAAGTTCACTCATGGCTAAGGCCAAATGTGAGAGGGATCCCATCCCAGCAAGATCTGCCTGAACTAACTCATTTGCTGAAGTGAAATATTATGAATTCAATAAAGGTATATAGTTTGCTGAATGCACCATCATTGTGATATTAGATAAGTAAGAGAATAGTCATCATGTTTTTAAAGTGTATTTTCTTTTGTAATTTTTTTTTTACAAAAAATGAGGACATTCCATTTGTAACAAGTGTAACAATTCATATGAACAGTAATTTTCTTGACCTACTCACACTTACCTAATTCCATGTGAGGAGACTATAATAGCAGTCTGATGTGCATTTTAAATTATTTTCTCAATAATAAATATTTCTAAACATCAATGAGCTTGAGAAATGCACAGTATATTCCATATACAGTGGGGGTCAGTTGAAATTATATTCTGGGAAGGGAAAGAGCCCCAGTGTCTTTTTTAAAAAGTTAACTCTGGATGGCAAGAACATAGTGAAAGGAATCTATACAGAGAGTGTAGATAAGAAATTATTCCACTAGACCATGAAAAGGTATTGAGTGTTGATATTAAACTAGGAGAACTAGAAGTAACACCTGTGGAAGATGAATAAAACTAGTACTCCATTTTTCAGAAGTTAAGCGTGAGGCACAGAGAGAAACATGACTTGCCAACATACAGATAATGCTATAGAAGTTAAAGAGCAAATTGTACCTTAAACTAAATCTCTTCTTCTAAATCTCGTTCCTTCAATTGATATCTTTTCTACATTTGTAATGTTAGATAATCCATCCTTCACTGAAGCCATAATATTAAAGTCATTCTTAACTCTTCCTTTTTCCTCATTTTTCAGAATGCACTCTACCAGTCCTCCACAAACTAATTTGTGAGTTTTCTTTCTAAATGTAGCATAAACCTATACTCGTTTGTCTACTCCTAACCCCCAAACCCTGATATTTTATTATCAGATACATTTGCCTCTTGATTTGACTCTGGTGCATTGTTCATACTTAAGGAAACATCTTTCTAAAGTGTGAACCTAATTATATCGCAAAACTAAAACCTTTAGAAATCCCCATCCACAAATTGAAAAATTCAGAATTTTTCCTGGGGAATACAAGACTCCTGGGTAAGTCCCTTGTCCTGCTGCCATGACAGTCAAATGATCTCCTGGGACATAATATTGCTTATTCCTCTGATGTTTTTATAGATGCCATGTCCTTCATTGGATCACCCATGATATTTACTTTGAAAACTCTTACTCTTTCTTTGATATCTTTTGATTAACTTTTGATTATTGTTTGTAAAGGCCTACCAAGATGAGTGATCTCCTTTTTTTTACATTCTAAAATTCTCTGGATATAACACAACATACAAGATATAAACAAATTCAAAGTGAAAAGAAATCAGATTGCCTAAGAATATATGCCCCTTTCCTCACTTGGTGGAGAGCAGAGAGAGGAAGGTCTCTGTTTCTCTTCTTAGAAAAGTACTAATCCAATCAAGAGCCTCAACTGTACGTCCTAATAAAAACCCCATACCCATACCGTAAAAACGACCCTGAAGAACAAAATGGTAGAAAGACGTCTGAGTTACTTACATCTGATTCATTTAGCGTATTCTGAACAGGCTGCTGCAGAAACCTCCAACCCTAAACTGCCAACATACAGAAACTAAAAACAAAAGTTAAATAAAGCTTGCTTTCTCAAAGGCAGAAAAAAAAAAAAAAAAAAAAAGGCCTAATGACAAAAATCCTTTTGGCAATAACCACCTGTCTTAGTCAGTTTGGCTGCTGTATCAAATTGACATAGACTAGGTGGCTTAAATAACAGAAATCAATTTCTCTCAGTTTAGAGGCTGGAAAATCAAATATCAGTGCACTGGCGGTGTTCTAGTGACGACCCTCTTCCTGGTTTGTAGCCAGTCATCCTCTTGTGCTCTATATGGCAGAACAGATGTAGAGGACACGCTCTGGTATCTCTCCTTATAAAGACACTAAGATACTCATGGGGCTCCACCATTGTGACATAATTACGTCCCAAAGACCTCATCCCCACATCTCATCACATTGTGTATTACAATTTCAACACACAAATTTTGCAGGGTTCAGGGACTTAGGGGAAAGTGGGGGCAGCACAAATAGTCTGAGCACTACCACTCTTCTCCAAACAAGCAGGAACAGAAAACACGCACCCACGCACGCACGCACACACACATGCGCACGCGTGCACACAGAGTTTCTGCATAGATTACACTTATGTCTTCTACTCTACTTTCCAAGCCATGTGAAAGTAAGCCATGATATTCCAATTCCCCGTCAGTTAGTGTCCCCTGAGTGATCAGAGAACAGATCTCTCCTGTCATGTGGGAATGTGTGGTCGTGATACCATTTTTTTTTCAAGAGAGTGCTTGTGAGCCAAGAGTTAAGCTGTTCTTTTTGCCAGCTGGCAGAAAAGCAGTGCTCTGATTCCCGCAACTAAGGTAGTTTTTTGTTTTATTGTGTTTGATTTTTTTATTGTAGATACTTTGTATTTACACATTACAATAAACTCATATGTGTAGGTAAGATAGTTTTAAAGAGTCCAGTATCAGTCTGAGCATGTAGCGTATCCAGCATCAGTGAGAAAGAGCAAGATAATAGAATTGGACTACTCTGACCTCTCATTCCCCTCTGCCTTGGTATCAATGAGACCTGGTAGAAAGCTGAATTTCTCTATATATTTGACAGCAACAGTACTAAATTATGCATTGCAATTCAGAGCCAGTCACTCCTCCAGTTCTCCCTGTCCCCTCATGTGAATGGAGAGAAATAGATTTCCAGCAGGTATCCATGCATTATAACAAAGTGGCAGGAGCTTGGGTAGTTGACTCTCCACTTTTTCCTCTTCTGGGATCAATGGGGCCCAATGCGGAGCTGAGCTTTAACAATAAGGCAACTATCACTAATAAACTTCTTTCACTAACAATGTGTCAGCAAGGCTTAGTGGGAACTACACTTGCACACCACCCAACAAGTGAGGAGGTAGTCAGGGTGTTATTGAGGTGACCCTTTGAAAAACTAGATATATGCTCACCCCCAGCTCCGATGGTGCAGCATCACAGGGAAGTTACCAACTAGGACAGATTCAGTAAGTTCCGGAGACTCCTAGTATGAACTTCAAATTGATCAGTGTATCACCTGTCATTATAAGAACAAAGAAAAGGTAATCAACAGAGCCAGCATTGAGTGAATCAGATGTTGAAACAATCTGACAAATATTTCAATGCATGCAGCCATTATGAAAATGCTTTAACAATCAATTAGGAATGATTCTAAAACAAATGGAAGCATCTCTGTAAAGAAACAGAATTTATAAAAAGAATCAAGTGGAAACCACAGAACTGAAAAGCAGTAGGGTCTCAGGCACCTTTGTGACATTCATATCATAGGAGTCACAGGAGGAAAAGAAAGAGAATAGGGGTTGAGAAAGTATTCAAAGAAATAATTGTATGAAACTTTCCAAGTTCGTAAAAAGTCATAAGCCTACAAAAGAGATCTCCACCAAGACACCTCAAAATTAAACTTTTGAAACTTAAGACAACAAAAAAAATTCTAAGTGTCCAGAAAGAAACAATGCAATATTAAAGAGAAACATCAGCTTAAATGACAGCAGATTTCTCATCTGAAACCATGGAGACCAGAATGGAGAGGTATAATATTTTTCAAGTAGTGGGAAAGATGAATTGTTCACAAACTTGAAATTTTATATCCCATGAAAATATTCTTTAAGAATGAAGGAACCTTTAGTGAAACTAAAAACATTGTTGTTATGAAGCCTAAACCTAAGAATGACTAAAGTTACTCTCAAAAAAGAAAGGGAATAAAAACAGAAGAGTGCTTGAAATTTTGGAAAGAAAACAAAATACAGAATAAAAATAGAAATAGCTATAATATATATCTTTCATGAGTTTTTTAAGACCCATTTAAAGGTCAGAGCAGGTGGTATCATGCCATGAGGTTGAGTTGTTCAGCGTATGTACATACAAGACACTTATATTTTAAGTGAGGAGAGTAAGTCAGATTAATGGAAGTAAGGTTTCTACACTTCACTTGAGGTGGTAAAATTTCAATAAGAGCAAATAGTGATGCAACTGTATATTTTAATATCTAGAGTCACTAATAAGATAACAATGCAAAGCAATATTCTAAAAAAATACAAAATTCAACATGGAATCCTCAAAATAATTGTATAGTCAAATATCTGGAGGAAGTTAAGAAAAGAAAATCAGGAATAAGCAACAGAGAAAAATCAGAACAGTAATATTAAAAATAAAGGTTTCTATTTGTGGAATAGGGTGAAATGAAACAAATAAACAGATCAACCCCACCAAAAATTCACAGGACACAAGCTGATGGCTGTCAGTGGGGTGGGAGTGGGTAGGGAAGCAAACAGGGAAAAAGGTGATGGTAAAAAGGACATTGGGACTCTGGTGCAGGGTGTGGTGTGAAATATAGACTGAGATGCAGTTTCAACATTCAATAATGAATATAGCATCATGAACAAAAGAAATAATATTAAAAAGAAAAAAAAAGAAGCTTTCCTGAATACTCCAAAATCATTGGACTTGAAGCTGTTCTATTTTATGCATTTCACCACTGAGAAATTTTCATATTATTTTGAAATTCTCTGCTTCAAAATCACTAAGTTTCTATAAAGCAGAAGCCACCTTTTTTTATTTCCTTATTGTAAATGCATGCTGCATACTGACATTTTATTTATGTGTTTAGCTAAGCGGTACTGCTACAGGGTGACTCAGGGTTGAGATTCAGTTCTCTCAATCCCTATCCACATCCACTCCTAAGCCAGTTCAATTAATAGGAGTAAAAACGTGATGCAAGATATTCAAATGATGCTTCCGGAGAAATTCCCTCAGCTTCTCTATCACTGTTAGCTTCTCAGTTCTTCACACGTACAAATCCACATATAGGAACTCACACAGATTAATGAGAACATGGTTGCTTTCTGTTTTCCAGAGTGCATGCTTTGGGATGTTTTGTCTTATGATTTGGTGAAATTGCATTTGTAAATCCAGTTAAAGATTTTTCTATGAAATTTACAATTCAAGCAATAATCTTTTGTATAGTCTGCTGTAAATTAGAAGTACATATATATACTATGCAAAGATCCTTGCGTATATTACCTAGTTTTGTTTTCACTTGTTAATCTAGCAATATACTTTAACATACTTTGATTTGTTTCCATGGAATCAATGGAGTAGATTTTATGTGTTTCTGGGTATTCTCCTGAGGTTTTCAAATAGGTGATTAGATAGATAAAAAATAGAGATTTTGAGGAGGCAAAAAATGTTAAAGAAGCAGATGTTTGGATAAGTTTGAGATGACTGATGTTTGTATGTGTGTGAGGAAAGTGGGAAGAGTTCCTTTAAAGGACTAGAAAGTGCTTTTTGCTTTCACTATTGAATGTTCTTTAACATGAATAGCATGATGTGCTGTTCTTTTTCATTAGAATTAAAACATTTATTTGTTTATTTTTTTCATAGCACCAGTGTTTGCTTAATGTTTTATTTCTTGGCATAAATTTCTACATTCTATGTCTGCTGATTACTGATATGTGGCTTGAATCTGCATTAGATTCCTCTTAAGCTAAATTTGTTGTTACGGTTCAGTGTTTAAATATTTGAGATTAAGATTTTTCTATCTTCTTAAAACATCTGCAAGTTACCTATCCTCCAAGTCCATATCGCTCCTTGAAGTTTAATTCTAGTCAATTTTCATTATGTTTGGCAGTTTCTCAGTTACTTCTGTGCATGTACATATTTCCAAACTTTTCAAAGTTCAATTAAGAAGCCAAAATAAATTTAATGCATTGCATAGTCAATGGAATTGATATAGTAAAAGCAGATTTTGAGGTTAAACCAAGTTTGGAAAATAAATAGCTAAAAGTAGGATTTATCAGTCCCTTGTGACTCAGTAGCTGAACTCAAGTATAACTGTGTATAGCCCACGGACCCAGATTTGAGACCTGTGGTAAATGGCGCAGGAGGTGGGCATGGGGGTAGAAGAGTTAATAAATATTTTATGATATTTCTTAAAAAAGTTATGTTTTATATAGTATAACCATAGGGGAATATAATTGTCAATAAAAAGTATTCAAAAGTTAAATTTAAAGCCCTCTGGGTATTATTTAATAGTAAAAGTTAAAGGATATACTTATATCTTTCATTGCTTTTGGTATTTTATTAGAATTCAGGAGTTGTGAGAAGAGACGCAACAAAACCGGAATTACAATCTCTATTTAAACTTCCTCTCCCTTTCGCATTCCTTGAACAAGTCCAATATGTTTTCAGTTCAGACCCTTTCTACTTACAGTTCTTTCTTTTCTCAGATATTCTATTTACTCAGTTCCTTGCTTCTATCAGTTCTCTGGTCAAATATCATCTCTTCACAAATGCTTTCATTGACTATTTTGCTAAAAACATGAATCAGTTTAAATCATTAGCTCTCTTTACTTGCTTTATTTTATTTCGTAACCCTATCTGAAATGTCATTTATTTTGTGTCATATGTTTTTCCTAGTAAAATGTAAACTCCTGGATGTCACGTAGAATGTCTGACAAGCTCTTTTGTCTCCATGTCTTTTGTAGTTGTAAAAATGCAAATCATATCCAAGTTCTCTTTGTTGTTTCTCCATATTATTTTTTTTTCATAAGATTTGGTTAATCTTTATAGTTTCTAATGTATAGCTAATTGACCTTTTTCAAAATTTCTTCTGATTAAATTTGTTGACATTTCTGCCTTTCTAAATTTCCCCTTAAAATGCAATAACCTGCACCGAGTAATCTATACCTGGTTCTAATAACACAATCAGATTATTTTAATTCATGAATGTGCTGACTCAATCTAGAATAAATGGAATATTTGATGCATTTATATTTTCATATATGCATATATTCCTCATTTCCATGTGACATATGTCATTTTTAGAACTTGTGTTTTTTCTTCCATAATTAGAAAAATTAAAAACATCATTTGTTTTCTAGCATCTAAATAGGGGTTCCTAGTATATAGTCTTCTGGGTTGTGTTTTACATCACTGAAATAGGCACCTTTTATACACCAATAATGCATACAACCAAGTAGAGTGGTTACGTCGATGAACTGTCCTTTCTCCAATCTTATTTTGATGTCATTCTTCTGTAACCCCATAGCTCTTGATTTAGACTTCAGCATAAATTTTACTCCCAATGTATGGAACTATTTTCCTATTTCCATCAAGATGATACAAAAATTATATGGGTACAAATTTGGTCTTTCATATTAAATTCCCATTGTCTAGCAAATGCATTGTAGGTTATTTAAAAATACTTACAAAAGATGAATGCAATCAAATACATACTTGATAAGAAAATATATTTATTTTGAATTTATTTGAAAACAATGCATAATATTTCTCAAAACAATATATTGCTCTGTTTATATTCCATACTTGAATGGAAGTAAGCATAAATAAAAATGAAAATCTCGTTGCTGTACTTGAAACATAATAATAATTTAAATTCAATTTCATTCTAAACTCATAGATTCTAAAAGTTATTCACATATTCCTTGTATCAGTGATTTCCTTCTTTCCCCCTTCCCTATAGTAGAAGTACTTCAGGGCAGCAGCATATTTCCTAGTCTTGCATCTACACGTAGTCATGATACTAGTTCCAGTTTCTGCAATGTGAATGTGAGTGATATATGTGGCTTACTACTCAGGGCATTTTAAGAAAAGGGGTGCACCTTCCACAATTTCTCTTTCTTCTTGAGGAGGCAGACATGTTTGTATAGAGTTGTTTATTTAGGATAATTCTCAGGACCATTATTTTAGGGTTGAGTTAGAGAGAAAGTGAATTAGTCTCTCTTCTACAGAGGGAGTAATCTACAGCAGAAGCCTCAGCCAACCCATGGCAAGTTCTTAGAGTGGGATGACTTTTCAGATACAGCAACACTGAAGCAATGGTACAATCATTAAAACTCTGTATGGACTAGTTGATGGCTGTGGACAACCTCTGAGATGAGTAACTTTCTGGAAAGACAGCTTCTTCAACCCAGGACAATTCCTGGAAGGCACTCAGAATTGAGCCTTCAACAGCCAATATTCCAATAAGCTGGAAAAAAAGAAGCACTTCATTTCTAAGCGGGAAGCACAACACAGCATTTACTGTATTTCCCCTAGTGAGATACAGGTTGCACTAGGGCTCAAATGAATAGCAGAGCCATGAAACAGAAGGATTCAACAGATAACTACATAGGTACATCCACTTTTGAGCAGACAATTAAGTTAAATGTGTTTTAAATGTTGAAAGTCTTCAACCTAATAGTTAATTTGATATATATGTAAAGTAATTTATATATATATATGCTACAGATAAAATTTGTCAATTTTTTCAGCATAATCTACTTCTAATATTGTCCTATTTTTCCCCTGCCTTTTAAGATAAGGCATGAAAACTCCATAGAGCAATTATACAGATGGCATAATGTTTACCAGTGTTGCCTGGAAACTCCTGTGAGAGGCTGTTATTTCAGAAGCATAATATTCAAAGTCATTGGTTTAAAATTATTCACCCCTTAGGGATCTTAAATGACACAGTATTCTCTGCCACAAGTGTTTTCATGTGAGGTATAAAAGCCTGTGATTCCACATATGTATTTATTATTCGAGCAGTAGCCACTTGCAGAAATAAATGTTTATTATTGCATACAACTTTTGAAGTTTAAAAGGTATAATTCAATCTAATATTTCCCTAAGTTTCAGAGGGAAACAGTGTACACAGGTACATAAAAATGATCCTTCTTGAGAACTATAATTCTAAATTCTTACATATTTTTAGTTAGGCTTTAGAATAAAAATCGATGCCCAAAGGAATGAACCCTGTTCACTATATAAATAATTAGATAATTATCTTGTTTGAGAAGCCAGAAACAATTTTGCCTCAAATGATCCAGACCTCAGTCTTTATCTTTGAAATGTGTATGCGCAAGGGGTGTGTTAATATTTATGTCCACAAATATTTCCTTTCTCACCTTTATTTTATGGTATATAGGCCTAAAATGTATCTTTACACCAGGAAATTTAGATATTAATTTACAAACACAACTGAACCATCCACTTTAATAGTCATAGAAATAGTAAATACTGGTTATCATATGGCTGAGAAACATGACTTTTGAAAGTCATGGATTGGAATCCTTAATACAACCCTTGCTACTTGTAAGTGATTGTGGATTAGTCTCTGAGCTTTAAATTTCTTCTAATAAAATGAAGTAAATTAGGCCTATCTCCTGATGGACTTGTAAAGATTGAAGAACATACATGCAAAGATTTTACACAATGGGTCATAGTAAGCAAGTATTCAAAAGGCACTTTGTGTATTGCTACTTTTACTATATGATCATGTAAAAGCAATGCTTCATTTGTGAGAGCTGTTCAAATATAGTATATGCTTCTTTGATTTCACTAGTCTCTATAGTTTAAAGATTTATAGTTTTATTATAATATAGGACACATCAGATATGAATTATCTAATGATTCAATCACTTTACACTAAGAAACAACTTTTGACATTGGACAAATGTTATAGAAATTGTGACAGATTTGAATGACTAAAAAATAGCATTTTATTTGAAATGTGTCTTAGTAATCTTATGAAAACCAAATGATTAAAGATATCTGATATTCATGAAAGAACAGACTCAAAGGTCACTTTTCTGAGACACAAATATCCTGAAATCCAGATTTAAAAACAAAAATAATTATGCATAATAAGTTGGAGCATGAATAGATTATTTAGTCATTAGTTCTGTAGATGCTATCTATTGTTTGGAAAACACTTTTTAAAAATTTCTATATTCCCTCTTAAATAATTGGATTTCCTTCAGTTTCCTGAAAGTTAAATGTTTCTTTTGATCTTAAGTCTTTGAAAACATATTTCTCCCTGTTGGAATGTTCCTCTAAACTCCTACATCCTGTTAATTCTGATACATCCTTTAAATTTTATCTTGACTGTGATGTCTATAGAAATAGAAAACCTAATTTGTTCTTTATATCCTGGCATGTAACTTGTTTTCTCTTCTTTGCAGCATATGGCGATTGGAATTTTCCAGGTATTTTAGTGATTATGTGATTACTCATTATCCTTAGTAGAGTCTAAATATACAAGGAATGATATCATTTCTATTTTCTCACATGACTATCTCCCTCAACTCCTCCCTGTCCCAGCCAGTCTCTAACACAGTGTTGCTATTGATTTGATTATGAAAAAAATGTATGGATTGTTGATGAATGATTAAAACTTAAAAGTTTAAAAAGAAATATCCAAGAAATAGAAAAAATAAAAAAATAGAGATAAAAATTATAAATGTGGAATTACATTGAGAAAACATCTTAAAAGCATTTGTTCTTTCGTCTTTATAGCATAAATAAAAAATCTTATAGATTTTTTCACAAATATTAAGCAATATATTTTTATTGAAAAAAGTGAAGAAAATATAAAGGTAGATAAAAGGTGGAAAATATAAATAGCATTCCATAAAAAAGTTAAATAGTTTACATGTAAAAATATTGATCAAGTCTTGAGATAAGTAGAAATCAGTGAAATAACTATCCAATTAGCTTAATATCATTAATTTTGCTCCTCTAAAAATATCAACAGAAAAAATAATAGATAATATTGGTGAGTGTTAAGGAAAATGATATTCTGAGAAACAGTTTTATATTAGTGCCTATTTTCTCACAAGCAAATTTTACTATGTGATAATTTAATAATATGATGACATAATAGTGATAAAAAGTAATATTTCCCATTCAATTAGCCTGTTAAATTAATTGAGCAAAGAGGCCATTAGGCTGGAGTGATTCTCATACCCTGGCTTCCCATATAAGCAAACTGAAATCTAAGACTGTGAATGATAGTAGATTTACACCTAAGGATAATCAAAAAACAGCCAAGTAAGCTTAAGCTATAACCAATCAATAATTTCCTTACTTTGCGTCCGACTTTTCTCTATAAAAAAATCTCTCCCCAAACTCTCATTGGTGGAACACTCCTAATCATTTCCCATTTGTCACTGCCCATTATCAACAGATAAATGCTCCAACTTAATTTTTTAACAGGTCTTAGTTTATTTGTTAAAAACCTCTACTTATGAGATATCTATTTAAAAAAGAAGCATACTATATACTATATTAATAGCCTTAAAAAATCATATTGAAAATATAATCATTCAAGCTATAAGTTATTACCCTTAATAAATTATTGAAGTGGGATCAGAAAAAAGATCTTCACCAAAGAAGTATTTTAAACTGCTAAAAATAAGTCATTTTTAGTCTCACTCCCTCTGTTGTCTTGATCCTTTCACACACACCAATCCTTCAAGTCACAGGCAAGACCTATTGACTCCTCTTCAAATGATGACCTATATTCTAAGATTTTTCTTCTATCAGTTTGACCAAATGAAGGTGAGTCTTATGTTTATAGAGCTACTGCAACAACTACCATACTGGTTCCCCACATTCACTCTAGCTCCTTTTCCTTTTATAGTAACTAGAGTGGTCTCTTTACAACATAATTATATTATTTCATAATTAAATTACATAGTAAAGTGTTTTCATTAAAGCATATTTGCATCATTTCACGCACTTACCGTCCAGTCTCCTAACCTCAGCCTGCAGATCCTTGTCTGGCCAAGCACCTAGTTAACCTATTTTGCTCTAGTTAATCTGGAATTACTAACATCTTTTTTTGATAATGCCAAATATATCCCCTCATGGTCTTTTATTTTTATTTTTTTGCATATGAAAGAAAATTTCTCTCTTTTAAGAGAGATACTTTCATTTAGGTGTCTGTTCAAATGAGCCCTCCTGAAAGATTCTTTCCCCTTTTATTCTCAAAAGCAGTCATTTACCATTGGCTATAACTTTGTGTCCACATAACCTTTCTTCATTTTATTCATAGTTCATTTCTACAGACACACACATCATATATCTGCCATTCCCAATAAAATATAGGTTCAAAGTATAAAACTGGAAGATTTATTTTCCTTGTTCCCTAATCATCTCCTGTGAATTCCTGTAGATAATAAAAGTTTAAATATTTGTTGAATGAATTAACATGTCAACAAATAAGGAATAGTTATTTTATGAATTGGGCTGCAATATTTATCAAAATATCTCTCTGTTCTGACCAGGAAAGAGAATCACTTTATAATATCATAATTATAAAAAAGTTTTATTTTCAACTTTGTTCGTTTTGTATTTCCTAATTTTCTAGTAAATAGCTAATACTTTTATGTCTGTACTTCAGATAGCTAAATTATTCCTAAAATATTTATCAGAATATTTTGTAACTAGTTTCTTGTAATATGCAGCACTTTAATTTAAATTTCATATGTAATCTGCTTTAGAGCTGTTATACTTAAAATCTATGTAAAAATGAATCAGTAATATACCTTATTTTTGATATAGCATTTTGTTATTTTCTGATATTTTCTAATTGAAAAATTGTGTTCTATCCAATTCTAGTTTTGGGTGGATATTGTAATTTAGTGTATTTAAATAATTCTATTTAAGCAATAGTGATCAAAGTCGTTCCACTCAAGTATTAAAGTTATTCAAAAATAGAGTCAATGCAATTTAAGAACAACAGTTATACAATTGCACTCCTATCACTAATGTGTATTTATTTTTGATTTAATAACTTTCCATCTTAGTTCAAAAAAGAGTGTTGCTTCTCTTTTTATCATTTTTATATTATATTATAAAATTTAATAAACTTAGCTTATAAAATCTGTACCTTAAGTGAAATGAATTATAGAGAAATATCTAATTAATCTAATTCAGGGTCTCAACTACAAAGTTAAGTTTTTCAAAACTAGTGATATTTGAACTGGATTATTCTTTGATGACAAGGAAGGCTATCCTGAACCATGTTTGGCCACCTCCTAGGCTTCTAATCTCCTGCCCCTAGCCCACTGGTGGTGAATAACAGTATCTTCAGAAATAGTTGTATGCTCCTTGGGTAGCAAAATCACTTCCAAGTTGGCAAACCAGTTAATCTGGTCAAAGCTATATTTCAAAAGACCCAAAACCAGCCTTAGTTTTATATATGTATATAAATCTATATACATATATATTTATAATATACATATCTTTTGTGTAATTTAGTCATGCAAATTGAATATATTAGCATTAAAGCATTTTTCTGATTTACAATGTGTTTATTATTTGTAATTCATAAATGCTCGTTCAATTTGAAATGGCATTCAATTCATAGAACACTGATGTGATTGTCTTACTCAACTTGTCTTTAAAAAAGATGTCTGGAATTTACTCATCTCACAAAGAATCCTTATGTCACATAAATACACATCTAATTTTTTACTTTTTCAAAATAAAATACCAATAAAATTACAAGTTTAATTAAATAGCACTCTGATTTTCTCCACTATATCAATGTGTTTGCTTTTGTATTAGTCATTTTAATTTTACTGCAACAAGCAACCACCTGTATTTCAATAAGGAATGAGTTCCAGTTTCTCAGAGGCACTTTTTCTTTCTGTTGTGAGACTGTCACATTCATTTGCACTCCAAACGCTTATTTAGGGCAGAGGATTTTGCCTCCTGCATTTTGGACTAAGCTGATAAGGGTTGAATATGTTTTCTTTCTTTTTTTTTTTTTGTTTTTTTTTTGCCTGCTACTTTGCTTTCAGGGAAGATCGAGAACTCAAAATACATGCTTAATGTATTTTAGCTGAACTCAGAGATTGAGTCAACTCAATCTATCTCCAACATAACCTGTGTCTCAGATTGCCTTGTTCCATGGCAAGTATTGACTTAGGCAGAACAAGACTTCCTTCTGGAACATTTGTGTAGAATAAAACACGTAAGATGTGGAATAGAATTGCAGAATTTTATCTCTGGAAGATGTTACAAATGGTTATATGAAATATACCTCACTTTTCAAAGTAGAATGTAGGATTCAGAGAGCTTGAAAGACATGTATAATGGCCCACCCAGCTAAGTAATTGTAAAGTTGGAACTGGAATTAAATTTATAGATCAGCATAAATTCCCATTGACCCAAAAGAGAAGTTGTGGCAAAATTTTTAATGTAATATAGTTTTAATTTCAATGCTTACTCTTTTCAAATATGTGTAGAAATTCCCCTGAACAATTTTCACAACTTTAAGAGATTTACTAGCTGCTGAACTGACTTAGTAAAATTACTATCATATCACAAATCTATTCTACTCTAGCTTGAAACAGTGACAGGTCTAACAAATCAAATATAAGGTATATGTGTATTTATGCATGTATTTATTATTACATATGGTTTATACATATGTATATATAGCACATATCTCCATTTTTTTTCTTTTATAGATATGACAATATGTTGATTACACTATACATGAACTTTCTCCTGACAGTTGAATTAGGAAAAACGCATGAAATGCATCTTAAAATTGATCAATCAAAAGCAAATATTGACCTGAAATATAAAGAAACATGAAAAGGCAAAGAAATATGTCAAAATAAACTTACCATTTTATTCTGTTTCTTTTTATATGATAAATAAAAATATTTTTTATATTATAATTAACAAAGTCAACAAGTGATAGAGAGTTGGAGATTGGAAATCTTTTTGTGTCCTTCAAGCTTTATCATATATATCTACACCTGCTTTTATAATCGTCTTTGTTTACACTATTCGCACAGAACTACAGGCTCAATATAAAATTCAAACATTTTATCAGCTATTAAGGAGTTATGTACTGGCTGATAAATCTGTTTTACAAAAGGTGGCTGGACAGTCAAAAACCAAGAAATATTACATTGTAGAAGGGAGGAATCCGCACTCCAGTTTCTAGCTGCTGAGGACCAAAGAGGCCACCCAGTCACCAGGAGCCTGAAAGTCTAGACTGGCTGGAAGTTACTGACGCATCCCTTTCTGAGAACGAAACTTTATGTGCATTTTACAGTTATGTGAATCCTGTGTGCTATCCATGTGAGGAATTCACAAATGGATAACTGAATTCTGTTTGTAATTCCTTTTCTAATTCACACCTTCCCTCTCCCTCGCCAATAAAAGTGTATCCCAAAAATATTTCAGGGCTCAGATTCTACATCTGACCCCCCATGTAATAAAGCTATCTTCATTACTTCTAAAAGTGCACCATTTGGATTTGTTGGTTAAGAGAGAGAGCTATAACAACACCACCTATACCCTCCTCCACCTATAAAGAGATGAATGTTCACTATTAAAATTTCCATAGCATTTTATTTTGAGCTTTATAGCCATCATCACAATTTAACTCCATTTATTAACTTTTATTTATGTTTGATATCTTTTACTAGCATGTGACTTCTATAAGGACAGTGCTCAGGTTTGCATGAAACCTGTAGTACCTAAATTAAGTCCTAAAATAGTTCCTAAATTCAATAAGTCCTATAATAATATAGAATAAATGAGCATAATATAGAATAAATGAGCAAGTAGTCATATATCAATTTACAAGTGAAAATAAGTTAAATCATTAATCACTAGAAAATATAATTAGAAAATGGCAAAGTTATTTGTTTCCTTAGATTAATTTAATCTAAAGCAAAAGTAAATGTTCGAAAACATTGGCATATAAGTACAGATAAATATATTTACATAAAATCTAACATCCTGAATAAGACTGAATAAGAACAGTCGTAAGTATATTCATTTAGGGTTTTGTTTTTGTTTTTTGCAGTTACAGAAATTTTTATAGGGTAAGAATTTCTAGTACCAGTATGATTCCCATTTTTTAATTTGAAATCTATATAAACCATCTTAATGATTCCTACACTAAAAAATGTTGCAACCCTTGATTATTTAGACAGCGATGTTCTGCTTTTTATGCTCCTAATTACCTATCATGATTTGCTTCCATACATTCTTTTGTAAAGATACATTTGTTCCCTCAAATAAAACATATATACATCAGCAACCATTATAAATTTGTCTCTTCAATGTCTCCCAGTTATTATCTCAATACATAATTGATTCCTTTAAGAGACTACCTATTTTACCCTCTCAGTATTTAATTGGAAAATTATTAAGAATATCAATGGACGGCAATAATTATTGGGATGCAAGAGGGAAAATAATAGATTGTACTCTGATGTAAATTGATAGATGAAGATATATGCATCCTTTAATCATAATAAAAATATTTTCTCCTCCATAACACTGTACATTAAAAAAATAAGACTTTAGATTGTATTAGACTAATTAAGTTTTATATACATTGCAGTTTACATAATTTAATTTAGTTAAAATTCTCATTTGGATTCAAAGAAATATAATGAGAAGCATATCATTGACTCCCTATGTGTGTCAATTTCCTCGTTTATAGATGAGAGAGTTGAAATAAATTATGTTACATCATTTCTTCCAGTGCTATAAAACTATGGATTTCTATTTAAGGTCAGTGATATCCAGCTTGTGATGGGCTTTTAAACTGTAAATTCCAAGAAGTTCGAGTACCAGTCCAAGAATGTTTAGCCTGGAAGAGGCTACCTTTGGCTTATATAAGTAGCCTTGCAAAAATCCTGAGACAGTTGCTCCAGCCACAGCCCCAGCTACCCTTGGTCAGCAGTGGTGTTAAATCATGAATAAGTCTCAAGAGAAGAAAGTCACATATCTACTTCTTCCTTGCTAGAAGCTAGTGGCGCAAGTCCTGCAACTGCCCCTAGAGTAATAACCTTCAGAGCAACCCACCTTGTCTGCCAGCACTGGTGATGTCACTTAGCTCTGTGCCAAGAACCACCTCCTAAGAACTTACCTTCTTCCCATGTAATTTGGACTCTATTTCTTTCATCTCTTTTTTCCCTGGAATAATATAATCAATGTATCATTGGTTTGGAGTACATTTCTATTATTGACTTATTAAGAAAGTTATTCCTTTATGTTACTGACTTGTGTTATTATTATGAATCATATTTTTTTCAGCAAATCTGTGATAAATAATGTATTGACAAGAACAATCTCATCTGAGCATAATTTGCTGTGGACAAAGCAGTATCTGCATCTAAGTTGCTGTACAAGTTTGGTTCTAATGAAATTAATATAATCCAAATAATTTGTTGTATTTCATTAGAGTGGCAGTAGACTTTGAAACTTTTAGAACATCTGGATATAGTACATTTTCTCCTAGTTTCTAAGTGCTTGTCATTTTGTCATTTTGCTATGAGACTAATGGATTCCCATAGGATTTGGAATAAAACTTTAAATCCTCATTTTAACCTATGTGATTCATTTTTCAGTCAATTTCCAAAACCCCTGCCTCCTCACAGCCATCTCACTTAGCCTCTTTTATTTGAGACTTCCCTTCTGTATCTTCTGCACCAAACCTTTTTCTGCTTCTAAAGTGCATTTGCCCCTTTATCTCATTATCATCTTCAGCTCTTAACGTAAATGTCACTTACTCGGGGAACACATCCTATATCAACAGAAAATAATTAGTGAGAAAATGAGAAGTTTATTTTGGTTTGTGAACTACAAATTTCATGATTACGCCTTGACTGACTTTGTTTTTGGAACTGAATGTCAATGATTTTGACGTTTCCTGTTTAAATAATTCACAACAATTTTTAATAAAAATATACATTTCTACAGGAGGAAATGCAATGGGGTACCAAAAACTGAGCCAATTGTAACCTTGTATTTTCAGGAATGGAAGCTGTAATTGCTGTAATTGTTACATAGATGCAATTAGCTTTTAAATAATTCAGATGCAATCGTTATTCCATAAGCAAATACAATTGGAGCTAACTAGAGATTAGACATTATTTCAGAAATAAATGCCTTGTGATTTTATGACAGTTGTTCAAAAATATTATTTTCTTACTGATATTGGAAATTATGTGCTCTACCAATATTTATTGTATGAATGAAAACCTTCCTATATGTACAGTTGATTTTTATGACTGAGATTCCATTTTTTTTTTCTGTTAATGAATACATTCAATTTGTTTAATGAATTTTAATTTCTGGATTAAAATAAGATAACATTGCTAGGAGCATTTAACATTGCTATATAGTTTATATAGTATATAAAAGTATATAAAGTATATAAAATGAATTTCAGCCAGGGTTTTAGGAAAAAATTTCTATTAATTGATTCATTAACTTACATCTATGGCTTTAGAATAAACATAGTATTAGTAATGATAATAATACTAGCATTAGTTTGTAAATTGATAAGTATCTCATTTAACGCTTAGGAAAACATCCTCTTGATATGAATTGAGATACATGATAGCTTGCCTCTAATATTTTCTCTATTGCCAGGGTACATTACCTGATATTTTAGCTATTAAAAATATGTATTAAAAACATTAGTCTACCTTAGAATGACTTTTCAGAAAATTGCTATCTATAACTCTGAAAAGTTTTCATATTTAAAATTAACTGATACATTTTGAGAATTTACTCTGAGCCAACATTATTTCTGATACTTTCACAGTTGTTACAATTAAAACAATCTATTGCGCTTTTTTTTTTTTTTTTTTTTTTTTACAGTTGTAGAGCTTATGAAATACAGTTAGGTACTGAGTCAGAAGAAGCAAGGGGGCAAGTAACAGGCATTCCTCCAATCAAAAATTCAAGAGACCATGAGAGGTGCCAATATACTATCCTGCAATAAAGGGGAACCACTAGGATGCCCCTGAGCCACTAGACTCCTTAAAAACCTTCACCCAAAACTTTTCATGACCTGTTCCCTCTTGGAATATAGCCTGTTCTTAGACTATCTAAATTGTGTACTGTCTTCAATAAATCACACCTGCTTTTGGTTTCAAATGGCTGTGCCGACTTCTTTGTTTTGTGGTGGGTGTGTGGGACAAATTCTTCTCTCAGACCCACTAAAATCCTGGCGTGAGACCACAAGATCCACATGGTAACAATGTTAATGGCTCTTCGGGATAAACCAGGCGGGCTCTCTTTCGGAAATATTTTAGGCAGATTTATTATGCCCACAGTCTCAGCTGGGATTATTCCACAAAGACCTGAGTCCAGGCTTCTGGTTAGGGCACACTTACATAGACAGTAGAGCAAATGGGGAAGAGAGAGATGTACGTTATGGGAGGGGGTTTCAAGCTCGGGAAGTTCTTTTTCTGCTGGCAACATTCCCGCAAGCTCGGGTCACAGGATGTTTTCATGGCTTTGCTTCATGGCTGCTGGAAGCTGCACGCAGGCCTTTTCCTCCCACAACAATACTACAGGTCACAGACAGAGAACCCAGAACCTGATTGTGAGATATGTGTTCATTTATCATTTAAGCACTAAATATTGAAAAATCAGACAACCAAATTAGAAATGATCATTTGACTATCACTGGTTTGATATTAGTCTTTTTAGTTCTAAATCTAAATTTTACACAGGAAGTCTTACATGTCATTTATTTGGAAATAAAATACCAATTCTTCCTATGACCAACTTGATGTGTTGTTATTAAAATATCTGTTTATTTTACCTTTTCTGCCCATGGGAGCTCTACTTTTCCTCCCCATTCTGTACTATCACTTTATCAATCCCTCACTTTCTCTAATGTAGTTATAACACTGCATCTCTTTAATGTCTCAAGAATTCTTTCTTGAATTGTTCACGGCAGAACACAGCAACCCCGCATCACCCTCATTATCTCTGAGGTTCTTTATAAGATGGATGACTAACAAAATCACATTAGGCTTGATTAGTAAGTGAAAAGTTCAAATTCAATAAAATATATGGAGAATTTATATGGTGGTAAATTTTGAGGTTGCTGAGGAAGATATAGATGAGCTGACACATGGGAGTTTTCAAGAGAGAGAAGAGGGGTTCTCCAGATGTGAAGGAGGAATAACTCATCTTTATTCTGAAAGTAACGATAAATGACTCTTTCTTATACATTCTTCATAAGAATAGGGACAAAAGATCATTTCTGGATTAAAAGAGACTGGAGGCCAGGGAGTGGCAGATGGCTGCTTTAATTAAGGAAAGGACTAAAAGTTTAGAAGAGTTGGAATTTCTCTTTTTTCTCTGGGGTTGTCCTCCACTTTCCTTGGCTTTTCATGTCAGAGTTGGGGCATGGGCATGTACAAGAAACCAATTCTGAGAAACTTGGCGTGGTCTGTCTTTGCTCCAGCACATCTTCAAAATTCAGCATCAATTTGCAGTATTTAATTTCTTCATAGTAAGTGAGGTGAGATAGTTTTAATCATTTAGAGACAGAGAAGAAAAGTTTGGACAATACTTTAGCAACTGTTTTCTAATGAAGGCCATATGTTGAAATCATATTTTAAAATCATATGAAATAAAAATGATTTATAAAGGAAATGCTAAATTTATAATAAGTGGAGGGGTGCAACCAAGAAACTTTGACACTTGGTAATTGTTAGGTTCCCCCAAAAGTTTTGGAAATTCTTGGTTCAGAAAGTGTGCAAAGAGTGACCCAGAAACACTTTGAGTATCCAAAAGGGGTTTACTGGAGACTCAGAGAGGGCTAATGAACTAAAGGAATGCACCAGCCTTAGAGGGAGGACTATTGGCAATTTTTATAAGGTGGAGCTAGTTGTAGGCAAGGTGGCTTTTCAATTGCTGCAATTTACTCAGATTCCCAGGATGTTGAGACAGAGTCTGTTGAGAAATCCACTGAGATGTTAATACAAGACATTAGTCAAAACAATATGGAGATCCTTACCAGAAAAGACTGAAAAAAAAGTGTTAGGGTCAAAAGTGTTGTTAGAAAAAACTGAGACAAAGATCTGCTGAGAATCCATTCAAATGTTACACAGTGAAGTCCTTAGATGGAAGTTCTTTACAAAATGGCCTTACTTATGCCTTTCTAGGGAGCCCTTGTCCTAACAGTAATATGAATTAGATGAATACCAATGTCTTAGACAAAAGCTGCTTTGGAGGGGAGGAAGGAGAGGAGGAAAGCCACTTGCTCGAGGGAGCCAGATCCAAAGTAGAATCAAATTTGCTCAAACTGGTAGGCCTGAGTTTACCACTTAAGCATTTTTGATCTAATCAATGGCTTGAAGAGTGACTTTCTGACTACTCTTGAATTTGCAGCTTGTGAGAAGAATCTGGTGATGGCATCAGTTTGTAACAAGACAAAATCTTACTCTAGGTGCTCACTTCCTGCAGTGATATTAACATATGTAGAAAAAACGGGTAACGTGATGGTCCAAATGGAGGCACAAATCAGCATCACAATAGAGAAGCTAATGATTTCAGTGAATAAGGGTACCTTAAGAAAAGGTTTCCTCACAAGGGGACCCTTAATGGTTTCTAAAAGCCAATGGTCCTTTGCTGTGGAAAAGTCAGACACTATTGTGTAAGGGATAGGTAGCATTTTCTATAAGTCAGCAGCCAGTTAGTCTACCATTTTTGGACCCTTCCTTTCTCAACTTGACCGTTAGTTTTTGTCTTCAATAGTAATTTTTCCACACTTACTGATGTAAGCATGATCATCTGATAGTAAGTTTTTTGGGGGTTTTTTTTGAGCCAAGAAATTATTGGCTTTTACTGTGGGAAAAAGCCCTGCTCACCACTTCTGGCAACTATGAAGCAAAACCGTGACACCTCCTGTGACCTGAGCTTGCTGGAATGAAGCCAGCAGACAAAGAACTTCTGCTCTTGAAACCCCTTCCCCTAATTTACATCCCTCTCTTTCCACATTTGCTCTAGCCTATATAAGCATGTTCTAACTGGAAACCGGGGCTCAGCGCTTTGAGGAAGAAATCCCAGCTGAGACCACGTATTTAATAAGTCTGCCTAAAATACTTCTAAAGAGTGCTCACTTGGTTTCTCTGGAAAACTGTAACATTTCAACTAGTAGAAATCAGTTGACTGACTTTATGTACATACTTGGTAATTATCTGATCCTACCATATAGATTAACTCTAGATATTTTTCTAAAATATTCATCCTTTTACATTTGACTCTATGAAAACAGTAATTCTCTAATAAACTTCTTTCAATTTTAAAGCTTTTTTTTTCTTCCCAAACTCTTCAAAAATTTCCTTGTAATCAAAACAGATAATGTTCCAGTCAAAGAGCTATAAATAAAATCAAAACACATTAACAATTAGATAATTGCTTGCTAATGAGTATTTCCTTTAAGAGAGGAAATACATATGAAGCAAAAATATAAGAGTAACCTTTATATAAAGAATGGTATTCAAAATGCCATTAAGTCATTAGCTTCAGTAAATAGGCATTTAACCTTTGTCGAAATGCAACAGTGTTTAACCTTTGTGTTTAAAATAGTGCTTCTATTAGGTACGCTTCAATTGTTGCAGATCAAATAGGAAGCAAGCTGCCTCTTGACCTGAAATTTAAACTAATCCTGATGCAACCTTCGTAGCAAGTTAATCCAAAGTTTGTTGAACTTTAATTAAAATATGAGTTTTTAATTTTTTTTTTTCAGTTTTGCAGACCTTTGCACATATCCTACTTCCTGCCTGGTGGGGACTGTTCCAAAATGCTGCAATGAAAAGTGGTTGCTGTAGTATTTGCAGGTTTTTTTTTTTTTTTTTTTTTTGAGACTGGAACAAAGAAGATTCTCTTGAGAAAGTATATTTTAACAGTATTTCTGTAAATTTTGCCAACTCAGGATATTCAGATTAACATCTATGCGTTGCTTATGGAAAAGTACAACTCTAATGTGTCATTTACTCACTGTGAATTCAGTCATGAAAGACAAAAGACATGTTTTAATTTAACTATTATGGGCACACCAATGTATAGAAAGCATAATTTCAAATTGTAGAGTCTTTTTCCTCCAGCTACTTGCATTAGTCACTCTTAGTTATCCACTGATACATTTCAAGTAATTTACCCCTCTAATTAGAGCATACAGTTGTGTCTTCCTTGTGTTCTTTAACAGATGCAATATTTGCAAGCATCTCAGGGGAAGATGTGTTTCTCAGAAAGATGCTTACCTGCACAACCAAAAGGATTTCAGGGGCCTCTGAAAATCTATAAACTAAAAAGCACAATTTTTCCATAAATAGGTTCAAGTGGAAGGTGAGTGAACTGGGTCCTTGTGTCCTTAATTGCCTCCTTTTCCCTGGTGAGGAGATCTTCAAAAAGACCTTAAGAAATAAAAGAAGGTGGACTTCTGATGTACAATTATGAAGGATAAATTAGAGGGGACTATGTTTGTATTTTAAAGGAAAACGTGTTCTTTTTCTCAGAAGATATCTATATAATACAGTAATAAGTACTATAGTCTTTAGCATTACACTGAGAATTATAATTTTACTTACACATATATTCTAGAAGTTTTAAATTCAAGAGTTTCCCAACTCCTCAGTTTCTAGAGAGAAAAGTCTTAGAAGAAAGTCACAATGAAGCACTGGGATGCATGCACTAAATAACACCTCTTAACATTTCGTGCAGGTAAAGTTAATTTTGAAAAGTTAGTGATATGTTTCTTCTAGGTGTCTATTTGTCTCAGTTTCTGGTTCTTATAGACCTATTAATTATCTGGCTAAAACTTCTTTTGAACTGTTGGCTAAGCACTACAGACTGTCTTTGAGTAAGCTTTATTCAAATCTGTGCCACAGCTTCCAGAACAATCTCCAAATGACAGTAGGGACTAGTAAAAGTTCATTGAAGAAATAAATAAGTTTAACAATATTAAACTATTGACTCATAATGTTTACTTCTCAAAATATGTTTATATTATGAAAGTCAATGGACCCAAAATCCTAAAGAATTGAAATGTCGGTCAAAGAAATTGTCAGGAATTAGCTAATGAGTTTAAAGATAAATTTAATGCCAAGAAGAGATTAAAGCAGACAAAATTGTAAGAAAGGGAATTCTAATTTTTGGATTTCAAAAATCCATGTGCATGACTGACAACTTTAGGGTAAAACATGCTTTGCTCCTAAGTAACTGGTATAAGGGAGGAAAAAATTTTCTCCCACCCTCTTATATCCTAAAAATTAAATGACACAAGACAGATTAACAGGAGAAAAGCATATATTTATTTAATACTGTCTTACATGACTTAAGAAAATGGATATATTATATATATATTTATATTAAAAAAAAAATAAACAACAGCAGAAGACCTGATTTTAAAGTTACATTTGTTGAAGAATGGTTAGTTCTGAGAAATATGAGTGGACAAAGAGTATGAGGAAGCATGATAAACTGAGGGAATTTTAACAAGGCTTATTCAGATTCTTCTCTGAATCCCTTCGTATTTAGAGCTCTGATACTCATTTCCTCAAGATGTAAGGAAGACACATCTCCCATGAAACTTCTGTGATCTTTTTCAAGGGTTAAAGACAGGAGGAAAGTCAGAGTGATTTTCTTGTTTCTGCTAGCTTGTCAAACATCTTCAGCTTCAAATATTCAACATATGAAATTGCCATTTTGTGGAGATAGTGTGTCTTACACTCTATCATTGGCAAATAGAAGTGTATGAAAGAAAAACAGTATGTTTGCACTCATTTTGAGAATAATCTAACATTTGTTTGCCAAAGACATTTTAATTTTTCAGAAAAAAATTTGGAAATCTATTTGAAGACTGCATTTTTTCTAAGTTTCTAGCATCTGGAATAGGCTCTCTTTTAGTCAGTGTAGGTTACCATAACAAAATATCACACATTGGTAATTTTCACAACATGTATTTATTTCTCACAATTCTAGAGGCTGGAAGTCCAAGGTTAGAGTCTTAGCATGGTTTTCTAATGAGTAAACACTTCCTAGTTTGCAGAGAAACACTTTCTAGCTGTTTCCTCACATGGCAGAGTTTTAGTGTATCTTTTTCTTCTAAGGGCACTAGTCTCATCTTGAGAACCTACACCCTCATGACTACATAAATACTTATCAAGTTGTCTATCAAAGATTTTATCCCAATTTATCAGAATAGGCTGCACAAGGACATCAATATATAATATTTGAGTGCATGTGATTCATTACAATGCAGTCCCTAAATGTAAGATTTTATAAAGATTCCCTTTTACCCAGCTAAAAACAAACAAAATTCTTCACAATTCTCACCTATAGATGTGTATTGCACAAAATATGCCAAAAGAAAAGGTAAAAAAGTATAGATCATCTGACTCATATATTTGCCAATATTTTACCTTTCTTTGCAAGAATATCCTTGTTCATATTTGAATTTATTTTCTGGAATATAGATTCTACTTCTTGGAGAGATGGCAGACAATGGCAGAGAAATTGGTTTAATGCCATGCAACCAGCAGCTCTATTTATATACAGACAACTCATCAGATCCAAAATGCACGTTATAGTCATCCTTTTCTCTGTTATATATTCTTCAGGGAAATTTAGCAAGTTTCAGCCATTTGTATCCCCAAATTGCACTTTACTAAAAACTATATTAATGATAATACATATTTTTCATTCATACTATGAACTTATTCATTTAAGCCTTTACAAGAAATTATCTCATCATGCTTCCTAAAAGCTCTAAAATATAAATTTGACCTTCATTTTTTAAATTAGGAAACTACCACCAAAGGAAGTTCCCCTAATGAGTAAAGCTGGTAACTACTTCAGCAGTAATTTGAACACAATTCTAATTTTTGCTCATGTCATTGTTATCCATGATGCTAATTAGAGAATTCAAGAAATTCTGTGTGGAAAAATAGCACTGAAATTTAGAGGTACAGTCTTTCTTTTTAATCTTAATTCATGCAATTAACATTTTAGCACATATTATAAACAAAAAATGTGTTGATTTACTTAAAATGTTATTCAATATTAATTAGCACAGGCTAAATAAGAATAAATCATAAAAAGTTAAAAGTAATTTTAATCAGCAATGGTTTGACAAGGATGGTTTAAATTTGTTTAATGTGACAAAATTGTAGACAATTTTTCCTGAATATAGATCCTGATCTCCCTCCACTTAGAAACAGTTGAGAGTTTATCATTGTAAATTCTTGTTCTTATCTTTGAGATTTATGGAAAATTTGTTAAAAGGCTCTTACCAATTGTACAGTTTATGAATGTTTTTCTCAAGGACTTGAGAGTAATTCCTCTGAAATGTGATTATCAAGGAAGATAGAGCCCCTATCTCTTTGTCTCTTTGAGACAATATAAGCCTAACTTAACTGGGTGTCAATTAGCAAACACAAATGATCAAATAATAGAGAAAAATATTTTATAATCAGCAACAACTCATTGTGCTTTACACATCCTATCAATCAACCTCCCTCCCAAAGTCCTCCAGTACATTTCCACTATTTAACAAAGAGATTAAAAACTTCCTATCCTTGTTTCAACAGCGTTCAGTTCAAATTGAGTTCTACTTCTCTCTCTCTCTCCCTTTGCCCTCCTAATTCAATAGACTTGAATAAAGTATTCTTTGCCTGTTAACTTTACATTTAGGTGGTATAATTTCAAGTGTATCTTTTAAAAATTTCATGGACATTATAGATGTAATAAAAAACTTGATTTTCAAGCCATGAAAAGACAAAGAAGAAAAGAAGAAACTTAAATGCATACTACTAAGTAGAAAAACTCATTCTGAAAACACAGTATATCATTACAATTATATCACATTTCGGAAAAGGCAAAAATTATGGAGACAGTGATAAGTTTAGTGGGAGACAGGCTTAGGTGGGAAAAAGGGATGGACAGGCAAAACCCAGAATAGCAAAACTAATCTGTATGATGGTGGTTAACTATCACTTCGAATTTGTCTATACTCATTGAATATATAATATTGAATGAACATAATGTAAATTATGGTGTGCTGAATATGTTTCAATGTAAATTTATCAACTATAATAAATTTATCACTAGGATGAAAAATGTTGCTGACAGGGAGGCTGTGCATGTGTGTTGTTACTTACTCCCTCAGTTTTCACAGCCATTCAAGAGGTGATGCTATTTTTACCAACAGTAATTATGCATTTAATTGACTCAGAAATATGATTGTGTGTGTGTGTGTATGAGAGAAATAGAGAAATAATGTTTTATTCCTTGTATATCACCAAATTCTGCATTTGTTTGAGAAAATGAGTGCAAGGCCCACGAAGCTTGCATTACAGATGTAATTGTTCTAGAAAATGAGTCCCTGCATTGGAAGATCTTAATAAGAGCTCTATGGATTGTAAACAGATGAGCAAAAGCAAAGAATAAGTTAAGTGGAAACTGAACCAGCAAACCAGATTCAGAGTAGCCTCAATATATATGCATATAAAATGAGCACATTGTGTACTTTAATATGTGCAATTATGTTTGTTAAATATTTCTCAATAAATTCAGAAAGAATAAATTTTGGTTTTTGAAATTATAGTTACTTTTCCAAATAACAATGCAATTCTGTAAAATAAAAATCACTTGATAGTCATTTTTCAAATAATCAACAGTTTTAAGCTATAAAACAATACTCAGAAAAACAAGCCACAGGCTCAAGGTTTATTGAAATAAGAAAAGAATGATGATATTAATAATACCAACAAACACTTATACAGCACTTATTATGTCCCAGGCATTTCTTTAAAGCTCATTTAATTCTCTCAACCATTTTGAGTAGTAAGTGCTATGATTATCTCCTTGAAAGAGAATAACACAACAGATACAGAGGAAGTATGGGTGGCTGATGATTAATAATTTCAGTAGAATCTCCCACAGAGTAAAATGAAGTCTATAAACAAAACAAAGCCATTTGAGTTACTGATATCATTCAATAACTTCATCACCTTTATGAAGGAAAGTAGATAATTCTATAAGTAAACAAGATTAATTTTAGTACATTAAATGAGAAATGTTATTCAAAAAGTAATATAATACTATAATGACCAAATACAACTTCCATTGGAAAATTAGGATAACTAATAAATGCATAACATTGTGCTTTTAACTCTGCACAATGATTTATTTCTTTAGAGTTTAAATTTATATAAATGTAAGTTACTATTTTATGAATATCAATTTTTAATAACTCTTAGGAAAAAATATTAGAATTTTCATCTTCTGTTCTATAGTCTCTTTTGGCATAGAAAAATAAAAGAAACTATTTTAAAGTTAACTGTCATATCTGTCTCTTCAAAAAGGTTTGCTGGTACACTAAGTAACTGAGTCACGTTTTAACTTCTTGGGTAGAAGAGAAGTTTGGGGAAGAATCCTAAAGATTTTCCAAAGCAGTATATGTTAATGATTCATTTGCTGGATTTACATCAACATCGATTTTACTATCAAACCTGTGTTCAAGAATGTTTTTGAAATTTTAGCTTTTCAAAATAGAATGTTCTTCACATAGCAATATAAACATATCCTCCTAAATATGATGAAACTTTATTGGGCATAATATCTTTTGAATCCTCTTATGCTTAGAGTTTAGACTTCAGAAGTCATATAAAGGCTAAATCCTTTTATGAGCTTACTTATTTAAATAAGTGTTCAACCTCATTTCTTCTGGGTTATGGATCATTTAATAAAACAATTGAGAATACAATAATTTTATCTACATAACACCTATCATGTATTTCATTAAGTCCAACATATGATAACAGAAGGCACCCCAGTTTATGCATGTGTGTATGCATGTGTTAAACTGATGCTTCCTCCTTTATACACACACACACACAGACACACACACACACAAACACATACATTCACATGATAGCAAAGAAATGAAATGATAGTCCCACAAACAGATGTTTTAGTTTTACATTTGAAGTAAACAAGGCTGCAAATTCTCAATTCACTCTTCGACTAAAGAGCTCAGACTTTGTGATTAATGCATTATTTTGGTTTATATTGCTCTTACTTCAGTTATTGAAGGTCTGGACATCACAGCACATAAAGAAATTATGTTGATTTAAAGTTAAGCAACTTCTGTATTAACTTAGCAGTTTTTAGGGGGAAAAACACTATATCTTAGGCTTTAGATATTTGTGGCCATGTGGAGTATCAGCATGAAAGCTGGTCACCATATCTGCATCAGTGCAAAGGTTAGCCATATTTTCTGCTTCTAAACTCCCTCTCACAGGGAATTAGACATACACATTTTCTGTAATCTTTTCACCTTTCATGGTATGCATACAGTGTAATAACATATGGGGAAACACATGACAGTTAAAGCAATTATTGTGGTTCCTCTCTTATAGGGCATTCCAAGGGAGAATGAGGAACATAAAAGACTGAGCCATCTCCAGAGTATATGTATCTTTTATGTTTCTGTTTATTTCCAAAAGGTTATCTTGACAATATGCTGTTTTGGGTCAAATACTATAATTTTCAATTATTTAGCTTAGTAATCTCTTTCAGTAAAGGACCATCAAAGGATTACTTTCAGTAAGGGACCATCAAAAATACATACTCTCAGAAGTGGATATATTTACATATTAAAACAAAAAAATTATGTTTAAGTGGAAAGACCCCACAAAGATACACAAAATAAAAGATCTGTATCATTAGGTTTAGATTTTAACAGACATAAAATTAACTTGTCAAAGTTCTCTAAATATTTCTGAATGCTCGATTTGAACATTTATATCAATCCATTTTGTGTGTATTGATCTTTCACTGTGGTTTTAATTTTGCATTTTCTTAAATACTTATATTGCTTAGCATATTTTTATGTGCTTATTGAACAAATATACTTTTTTATTGTGAGGTCTTTATTCATGATGTTTGCACATTAATTAATTAAAAGGTTGATTGTCATTACTATTGAGTTTGCAAGAATTATTTAGATATTCTAGATACACGTGCTATATCAGAGACTTGCATTGTGAAATGTTTTTCCTTATCTGTGGCTTTTCTTTTTACTGTCTTAATGGTATCTTTTAAGGAACAGAAGTTTAATTTCGCTAAAGTCCAATTTATCAGTATTTTACATGAGGCTTTTATTTTTTGCATCCTAAGAAATGCTTGTTAAATTCAAAGCTGATAATGATTTTTCTTATATTTTAATTTAGAAGTTTTATGTTTTATGATTTGTCTTTCAGATTAAAATTCATATTAATTTAAATTTTATGAGATAAAGGTTGAGATTCATTCATATCCATCCATAGATCTAATTGTTTCTGCATTATTTGTAGAAATAATTATCATTTCCTCATTTTATCATGGGGACATTTTTTGCCAAAACTGAACTACTATGTACATATGGATCTATCACTAACTCTTAATTCATTTCTATTAATCCTGTTCCATGTATCTATATAACTCTTCTTATGCAATGACTAGATTCTCTTGATTAGTGCAGATTTAAGATAAATCTTTAAATCAGGCAGTATAAAGAAGAATAATTGAAACCAAGTCAGTAGAAAGAGAAATTATAAATGTTAGAGCAGAAAAATTAAATAGAAAACATACAAAAGTACTCTAGATGAAGAGATATTTCTCTGAAAAGATAAAGTTAAGAGACCTTTATCTGTACTTATTAATAAAAAAAGGAGAAAAACCTTTTTAAAAGAATCAGAGATGTAAGAGGTGAAGTTGAAACAGATACTGCTGAAACACAAATATTCTTAAGACATGACAATGAACATCTTTGTGCACAAATTTGATAACCTAGAAGAAATAGAGGGCTTAAAAAACCTCTAAGATTGAGTGATGGAATGAGAAAGAAAGAAATAGTTTGAACAGAACAATTATAAAAACAGAAATTGAAATAGTCAAAAGCCTCCTCCCCCCCAAAAAATGAAAACAAATTTCCAGGACCAGATAAATTTGCTAGCAAATTCTACTAAACTTTCAATAAAGATTGAATTGTTATCCTGTTCAAACTCTTTTAAATATTAAACAGGACTTATTTCAAGTTTTAAGGGAAAAATTTTATGTCATTCTATTGTGTATGATTGATACAGGTATTTAGTAGATTTCCTTTATCAAATTAATCAAGTGCCCTTAATGTTATCTAATATATTTGTCAATCAAGACATTAGACTATAAATAAGTTACTCAAAATACATTGTTTAATTTCTAAATACTTGGGAATATATATGTATATACTTATCGGTTTATATATATTATAATTTATATATAATATATATGTATATAATGTATTGAGTACTGGACTTGGGAAATGTTATGGTGTTGAATGTCTGGGACTAATTATTTTCTCTTTAAAAATGTGTTAACTTTTATTTTTACAGTCGGTTAATTTATTTGTGAATTGAGCTTAGTGTTTCTAAGTCTTAATTTTGAGATTTGTTATGGAGATGCCATAGCTTTTGCTGTTGTGTGAGTTTAACCTTACTATGAGATTATAAAATTTTCTACAGACTTTCTAAATTCCCATAAACATGTTTTCCCCAGTCTGCTTGGTTAGAATTCAAATATCTATCCCAACCTGTTTGATTTTTTTACTGCTTCTCAACTTAAAACTCCTTTAAATTTTCATAGACTGGTCTTGGAGAGATTTTTTTAATTCATAGTCATTTTGTCAACAAAAATTCAAGACTACTCATGTAGACTTCTGGACCTCATTTCCTGTCTAGCTCTTGTAATGTTTTGGTACTATGATCCACAAATTCTAATTACTTCAAACTCCTTCACTTAAATTTCTGTGTCTCCAACAAAATGCTACTCATTCCCCTTCTCTATATTTGGGTTTCCCCTCCCTGTACTACATACTAGAAATACCTCCAGTTTGGAAATCAGTTATATTGAAGAATTTTATCCTAACCTCAGGAATGATAGTTCCCTTGTGCTGGTTTCATAAACAATAACACACATGTGCTCAAACAGGTCTTGAAAAATTACTGGAAATCAAGAAAAAATATAAGCATATGATAATGTTATGAAGTTCCTATGGAGAAAGAAACCTGGAGAAAAAATTAAAAAAAACAAAACAAAACAATAACAGAGTTTAGAAGAAACAAATTATGTATTATACTAGGAAAATAATTTCTGGAAAGTAAAAAGTAGTCTTAAATATGACTATCAATGACTGATAAAATTCATGTATGTATCTAAAGTATGAGGAAATTTCATGATGGTGCCATCCATTTGATAGAGATTAGGAAATAGAGAGGTTGATGTAATTTTTGTAGCTATCCAATATCATTTCTAAAGTTAATTCTTAATCTTATAAATTCTTTTCTCAAAATTCCAAAGTTAGTTTTTATGCTATTTTTACTGAAATTTAAGTTATACAAAAATTTAAATGCCAAGGTGAATTGTGGGGGAAAAGAGATGAAAAAGAAAGCTTTTATTTTTTTCTTATTTCATTTTTATTACTCTTACCTAATCTTACTTTAGACTTTCTTTACTTTTTCTCATCCTACTTATGACCCTCACAGAGCCTTCACTTTTATTTTTAACATCTTTGAAAAAATCTAATTCTATGAAGACAGAGACATATAAGCGTTATGACCCTTAGTTCTGGAGTCTAAAAGGTAAGTCTACTTGAAAGACAACATAAAATATCTCGAATGTTAGATTTCTTTTAAAGCTGGCTTTGTTTGGTTTCCAGCTGAGTTCTTCAAGTGGATCAGAGAGCAGACAAATTAATTGGTGCTTCTCTGAACCAAACAGCAGTGCCTATGGTTAGATGCCCTTCCCAGATGATTGTGGTATTGAGTCTCATAACACTATTATATGAGAGTTTTCTAGTGGTAGTTGTTCTGGGTCATAACCTGATTTTGATAAATACAATCACTGATTCTTCAAATCTCAAGTTTCAGATCTTATGTATTTTTTTGACATTGATATGCTACTGAAGAAAAGGTTCAGAGAATGATTTTAAAATAATTTTTATTTTGTAAGTAAATGTAGAGATCTGATACTTAGAAATGGAATTAAAATATAATTGCCAAATGAGGAGGTGATTATTAGAATACTTGTTTTTTGTATTTTATGTTGGTATATACAAAAACCCAAAAACTCTAATTAGTTTTATTTGACAGTCTATCCAAGACTGAAGGTAAGACTAACATAACTTAAACATTCCCAGAACAGTATTTCTATGGCTCCTATAAGCCAACCCTTTAAAAATCTCAGCCATTTCTCAGAAATATGCAAAAGCCCTGATGATCTTCTTTTGAGTTCACTTGAGAATGGGGCAGTAAGAAGAGGGGGCACTGGTGCCATATATCCTCTAGAAAACTTTTCAGAAACTTACTTCCTTCATTACAGGAACTGATCTGTAGCAAATCTTCCAACATTACCTTAAATGAAAAAAGATTCATAAAATACATGCAATTAAAATTATGAGATTTTGGAGTTTAACTAGAATTATATCATCATTAAATGATAATAGCACTTTTTGTATTTATATTTAACTGGACAGGCACTCTGAATAGAACATATAGAATAGAAAAGTACGCTAAATCTACTCTTAAAAATCATTAACTATTTCCTTACTATCATACCCAGAGTTTTCATATTTAATTATTTTCATTTCTTCTAACTCTAACTTTATTCTCATTCCTTACCTTCTGAGCTTCACTTTGGTTTTGACTTTCCACAGTGGTAAATTTGTTGTAACCAAAATGCTCTGCTTATTATTTCACTCACCCACTTCGGTTTTGTACTTAATATAATTCTAATTGGTAACATTCTATTTATATAATTCCTACTCTTTGTCCTAAGCAAAAAAAAAAAAAAGATATTTTTCCTATGACATTATGTAGCTATACCTATTTAAATGGATTGTCTCACTTCTCATCACTCCTAACATTTTTAAATAGAAAAGTATTTGTTTGAAAGGTCTGTTTATATCTTGTCATTTCAAAATTCATGATAAAACATCAACCTATAAATGCTTCTTTGTCCAGTCCACAAATTGGCATTGTGTTCTTTAAAAAGAGAAAAACAAAAAACAAACTAGCTCAACTTTTCTGCTCACTTCGTATGTTTCAAATAATACACATTCTGATTGGCTCTCTAAAATACCTTTTGCATTTTATTTTACTACTATAATCCTAAGGCAAATTTAATTAAATTAATTAAAACATGTTAAAGAAGTATCAAATTTATTATGGTTGTGTCTATATTAGGTGGTATCTAATAAGCAAGGATTAAGGGTGTCTAATCTTGGTTCCCTAAATTCCAACTTTTCTTCCTGAGCTACTTGAAGAATTTTTTTTTTGAGAAAGCAGGCAATGCAGTTCAAACAATTTGTATTACCCATAGTGTGGATCCAAACACATATAGAGGTTTGTTGAGTCTGGCTCGGCTGTATGAAGGAATCTTTTCTTGAATAGCCATGTTTAAATAGATTAGAATCAAAGCCAACAGAAAGGATTAATTTGTCTACTCTCAATCCAGTCTTAAAGATAATTTGTCATTTTATCAATTCAGGATGCAGACAAGTATCTAACGATGAAAGTGAGCATGAAGAGTCAAGGGACATGCGAGAAGTCTCGTCATAATATTTCAATACAATGGGTTTAGGCTTCTTAATCCAAGTATTGTTTTTTTTCAAAGGAAAGGTGCAGGCTGAATGAAGGCAAGCAGAAAGAGGCCGAGAGAGGAGGAAGAATCACTTTATTTTTTTATTTAGTTGCTCATCTTATTTGTTACCCCAGTCCTAGGACTCAAATCTGGGTCTTTGAGATGTATGTGGACTGAGCCTACCGAAGGCAGCTGATCAAACCGTTACTTCACCAAGGTGTGGCAAATCCAGGTTTTCTGAGATAACCATTTTGCAAATAACACAGGAGAGTTAAACAGAAGAACAAGACTTTATTCAAATCTATTGTGATAGGGAAAGAGACCTTAACACAGTCAGAGTTAAACTTCAGTAATATGAAAAATGGAAAAAAAAAAAAAAAAAAAAAGAACTTTGGTTGTGAGTCATCTGTGATTGCTAGCTGGTCTTACCTGACAAGAAAGAAAATTTCTTCTAAATTTGTGACCGGATATAATTTTGCAACTTGAGGCAAAGACACACTAAAATCCTGGCCTCTCACAAAAACTTCAGAGATAGAGGCACAACATTTCTTGATGGCTGTATTTCAAAGGAATAACCCTAAGTTGTTGAGAAAGACGTTCAGTTTATAAAACTGGAAATACGTTTTAATTTTTTTTTTTTTTTTTTTTTTTGCATCTCAAATAGGTAAAGAAAATATTACAATGAGTCTTCTGAGAAGATGATAACTTAAGACTGGGTGAGAGGAAGGTCAGGGATTTAGAGGCAGGAAGTGATCTGTCTAATTTTTAGTCAAGCTGAGATAAGTAGTAAACCACTTTGGTCATAGGAATGGCTACCTCATAGCTACCTGTGAAACTATCACTGTAGCCATATGGAAGTGGGAGAATATCCAAATACAGATAATTAGATAAAACATTAGCCTTAAATTCCAAAATAGAACTGCGGAGAAACTGGAAAACTTATTCAGTAATTTTTTTCTTGCTTCGTTGTAGGCAGGGGGAAAAAAACAGACTGAATCTATCTCTTAGAAACGTGATCTAAACTAGAAAATAAAAGTTAATGTCCCAGAGATAAATATATATATTTTTTTCTTTTCACTCCTATTTTCTTGTACATCTGTTGATTTTAATATCCATCTTACATATAGATTAATCTTTAGTCAAAATATATTGAATTCTACAATATGCTGGGCACTGTACAGGTACTTGGAAATCCAAAATAAGTAAAATTTAGGCTTCGAGCATTTTAAAATCAGTGGTAGACTCCTATAGGCAGAAATGTCATTATAGTATCATGCGTAACTATTGAGATAGTTATAAAAATGTATTGCTAAAATGTTCCTATAATATTATTTTGAGAGAAGGGTATTTCAGAGAAGACATTCAATAAAGTATAATCCTTGAATACAGTTCCATGTTATCATACTTTACTCAAAATTCATTAACACTCAGAATCTAACATATCCAAACTCTGTAATATGTCTTTAAATCTAGGATGAATTTTTCATTTTATATCCCCCCCCCTAGCAAAAATGAACTGCATAATATTTTCTTAAAACTCTAACTTGGTTTAAGACGTCCCAACTGAAATACTACTCCCTCATTTGTATATATAAATTTCTTTCTTTTTTATAAGGCCTAAATTCACATCTTCCAGGAAATGAACTAAAGAGAAACCTGTCTTTCCCATGAATTAGGTTGAAAAGAAATCTCTTTTGCATTAAAATATGCATTAATTTTAATAGTTTATCAATAGTATTCAATTACTCATATAAAATATGAATGAACAGATAATAGTTACAAATCGCAGTCCACATAAGAACAAAGTCATCGTTTTATTTGGTTTTGTAACTTCCAAGATTCTGACAGAGTAACTTCTATGTCGTAGCTTTTTAATAAACAAGTGCTAATGTTTTCTCTCTTTAAATACCTATTTCCCACAGTTTTTAGAACTTCTGTACCTTTAGGTGTTAAATAAGTGATTACCAAGTACTTAAAACACTTTTCCGTCCAGCTCTGAATTCCTTGAGTGTTAGCTTTTTGGGAATATATATAACACTTGAGTCTCGTTTCTTCAGTATCTTATATTCAGCTTGTTACTACTCTGCATTCTTATTTCATAATTGAATGACATTCTAATCCATGTAGTGTTATAAATTTACCCTTAAGTATTTTGTTTCCTAACATCAGTTCTAATACAAAGGTGAGAAATTTCAATACATGAGATCCAAAGGAAAAAGCCTGAGGAACGCATGTTGCTTCTATACTCGCAATACAAAATGAAAATACACAAATTAACAGACAATCCTCAACCCTGACTTGCCTTCATCTGAACAGCTGACCAAGTCACCAAATGCTTCACAATTAACCCTGATATGTTATGTCACTTCTCTCCTTCCCTTCTCTGTATGATCATCATGAAGAAATCTAGGATTTTCCCAATATTCTCCTTATATACTGTATTTCCTAGTCAGTTAACTTCAACCTCCTTTCTTATCAGTTACATTAATGCATTTTCTTACTTCAAAGCTGCCTTTGACTCCTAATGATCTAATGTCCTATTCAAAAATGTATCATTTGACCCTGTTCAACATTCTTTCTTGAAATTTCCTCTTTTTCATATTTTATGACAAAATTGTATATTCCTCTTCTTCTGGCTTTCATTCTAATATTTTACTTTGTTGCTCAATCTTATTTTTACAGAACCACTAAAGGAATTAACTTTCTTAATGGAAATGGATGTACAAAAGAGCTTGATGTTTGCTTCTCTTTAGTCAGCCTTGACAGAAGACAGCATACATTTCCTCTCTTTCCACTTATCAAACTGTGTGACCTTGAGACAACTGATCTTTCTCTTCCTCATCTGCAAAATGTCAATAATAATAGTGATAATAATAACACCTGCTTCATATATTTGTTTCAAGAGTTAGAAATAAACCATATAATGTGTTCAATAATGGGTGGAATGTGGTAAACAATACATTTGCCTGTTATTGATAGTTATAAGATGGTGATTTTTGTGTATAGTTTCAGATAATTTCAAATATGTCAAACAGATTATTTCAGTTCTTTTTACACTGGAAAATTGGTACAGATTATTTTATAGTTTATAGTAGCCAGATAGATGGCTTGGGGAAACATCTAGTTGAAGTTTCCAATTTTAAAGAGACTGAAACAGGTGTAAAAATTTAAAAATGTACTGATACCACTGGAAGTGCCTCATGTTGAGTTCTTATGGGCCCAGGGGAAAGCAAGTGTGATTTATTGAAGTGAGAAAGAGATAGCACACCCTTTAGTGAGAGAACAAGGGTGAGCCCTTCATAAAGAGAAGTGACCCTGTGGGGTTTTGGAGTCTGAGTTTTAAAGAGTCCGGCTGCTTCTTCTCCATCTTTATCCCCTCCCGGGGGCCATCTGCAGTGGGATAAGGCTTTTTCTTGGTCTGTTAGTAGTTCCTGTTTAAACTGATTGGAGGGATTTTGTTGACTCTATTTTATGATTTACTGTCTTTGTTCTTTTTTCCTCCTGCTCCCTACCTAACATTATGTTTAGGTCGCGAAAGTAGTCCTGAGACTTTTCTATATGTAATATTCCATTAGATAGTGTATGCCCACCTGCACATATCTGAAAATATTGTAAAGTTAAACTAATTAGATATAAAAAGTGTTATTATTTGGGTAAACATTCATCTGTTTACATCCTAAAGAACTATATTTACTTTAAATTCCACTGCTTCAGAAATTGAGGATGAGGGCAGGATGGAGATTGGAGAAACTTTCATTTGCTTAAACCTCTTGAAAGGAAATAAGAACACAATTCTCTTAACTCATGTTACAGTCTTTTATTTCTAATCTTAAATTTTCACTTTTATTCAAAGTCCATGGAAATTAGAAACATTTTTTTTTTAAATTCAAAGAACCCATTTGAGAGCAATATTATAAACTTTCCTTATTCTTAGAATTGTTAAGGATTCTTGAATATGCCTTTGCTTGGAGATGGTGAAACCAAGCCAAGATCACATACTGTTGAGGTGATTTTTGTTGATATCATTGGCAGCTCAGATAGTGTCAACCAACCATGACAAAAACTTTGGGATGGCTGATCACAAGACAGGGGCAAAGGAAGTAAGTTTTTCAGTGGTTCTTTTTTATTTTTACTTTCTAATGACAAGGTTTGCCTTAGGCTTTTTTTCTGGCCAGGTGATATTCTTAGGGCCAGAACCAGCTGCCAGCCTCTCTCAGAACTGACAATTATTATTTCTTCTGCTGGAGTAAGATGTCATTGAACCTAGAACCTCCAGTTCCTTTTATCTACCATACATATTCCCTAAAGACAGTACAGCATCAATAGTAAAATTATCTTAAAAGAAGTCAGAAAATACACAAAGAAGAAAAGAAAAAGTGTATCTTCAGAGTCTTTCAAATTGTGTCATGGTATGTTATTTGAATTTATTTATTTTTTGTTTTGTTTTAACTATGGGCATAGAGGGGTGGGCTATTTATTACAGGATTCATTTTCAATAAGGCTTAATGCTATCTTCATAGAAGAATGAAAGTCAATTACAATGATTCAAAAATATAAATTATGAAAAGATATATATTGCTAAGAACAGTATGCAATTATTGCATTTTATAATTTTCAAATTGAAAAGAAATTGTAGCCAAATACTATTGGAAGAAACAATTATGTATCATAGATGAATTTATTCTGTGAGAGGAAGCTCCATCAATAGAAGCCTGTCGATAACTTCTGGCAGAATTCATTTATATACGTCTGACTAAAGAATATTATAAAGCATTCTTAGTTAATAAAAAGTAACACTGTGAGCCAAATCCACCTCTTTTTTTTTAAATAAAGAGAAAGAATAAGAGAGCAGAAAGCAGTATTTTTTTAAGAAAGGAAGAAGAGGAAGCCCATTTTATTTATTTGTTATTTATCTCTGATTCTTCCCCTTTGGGCCTAGAGTGGTTCATGCCACTCTTGTGTAAATGCCTTTGTTATCAATACTAAAATTGAGTACAAAGGGAGAGGTTTAACATGTGGGATTGAGACATAAAATGAATGTGATTTTCTTAAATTCACGATAAATTCAATGGAAGAATGAAAAGAATTTATATTCTAACAAAACTGTTTCTGCAAGATTGCAGATCTAATTTTACATGTCCCTTTGTTGTAACTTTTCTATACCTTAAGAATCTCGTAACAACTTTTTTCCAATATTTTAGTGGATATTAGTATAACTACTGTGGTGATATCCTTGTACACACAGTAATATTGAGTTTAATGTATTCTTAAATGATTGTATTTGTTGGGCTATTTACTAATCATCAAGTTTTGGTATCTCTATCATTGACTATGAGGTGTCATAAGGAATGTTGATCAAAACATTCAAGGACTTCATCATACTTGAGATTGTGCTATATCTATAAAACCACTTTCTTCACAACTCTGGTTCAATTTTTGGAGAGTAAATGTGAAAAAATAAGGGTGATGAAGGACATTTTGTGGCATTTTAAAAAGTGCTAGATTTGAATGATTAGAAAGAAAATGAATAAAAGGAAACCCTTTTTTATTGAACTCTTTCATCATTACTAAACCTGAAACAACATGACAGAAAGAAAGATTGGGTTTAGATTATGCTGGAATAAAAGGTAAGCAAGGAAAAGAAGAGGTAATGAAGGGAAAGGAAGAGAATGGAAGGGAAAGACAGGGAAAGGGAAGGAAGGGGAGGGAAGGGAGGGATAGGAGAAAAGGGGGAAGAAGGGAAGGAAATGGAGAGGAAGGGAACATTGGAAAGGGGTCAGGAAGGCGAGGGAAGGATTACTAGGCTAGGTCTAGAAACATTTAAGAAATCTTGTAATTTTGAAAGTTTTGGAAATATGTTTCCTTAAGATTTGGAAGATGACAAACAGGCAACAACAAAATTCAGTAATAATATGAGGATAGAATGAAATGGACTTTAGTAATTCATTTGGATAGGCAAATGATTTGAAATTGATGTACATATTTCCATAGAAATCAGATATGATATTGAAGCATTCATAAATAATGTATAGTGTTGATTTCTCACAAAAGATAGTCTCAAATATTAGAAGTCAACTTGATCATGAGAAGAAATGGCAGTAGGGTAACAGTAATCTTCAGCTGAGACCGAATAAGTCTCCAGCACAGAACTGCAGCACTGCAGAAATGACTGAGACAGTGGAACAATTGTAGATGAGCTTTTCAAACCTATCAGATGGTAGACAGAAGAAGAGACACCTTTAGCACAGATGAATATGTTTTTCTTGAAACATTCTAGATACCTGAATTACAATTAAAAATAAAAAAGACTGAATCTCAGTTCTTGGCACAGTGCTAGTGCACTCTCTCTTCTAACCAACACATGCTATGTCTTCAGTGACTTAAGTCATTAAGGAGACTGAACCAAGTAGAATCTCTCCGTCCTCAGTGAAGCAAAGAGGTTTTATTAAGCATAACATGCTTTACAGAGCTGGAAATATGTTGTTGGCTAATCCACCTATGTTTTCACCAATGAAAACACTTTATATTCCAACCATGCTTCCTTGTCACAGAAGACAACTCCTCTGATAAACTACTAGTTACTATTTTTCTTACCTTGCATTTTCACATTGTTCTTTGGTTTTGCAGCATCCACATTGAGACAAAGGGTGAGAAATTTTTCATTTTAAAAAGTGAACTACAGATACAAGAAATCTGTGTACACAGATAAATAAGTATTAGTCTTTCTTTCCTTCCAAATTAGTTTAGTTTACACTATATGCAAGTTTTGTGCCTTAGTGCATAGCCCAGGCAGTATATCATACCAGGCGAGACATATTCCAGGACAGTCTAGTTCATGCTCTGGTACCAAAAATCAAATCATCTCAGTTCTTTAAGGCAACATTCATGTATTGCTTACTTCAACTCTATGCCTATCAAAAGTAAACAGAGAGAGATAACTCATCATAATATTGCAGGACATCTGGCTGACAGAGCAACTTTCACCACAAAATGGTGCCCATTGTGGTGTCAGAAGGAAAAGTGCTCAGTGGAGGTTCACATTGGCAATTAAGTGGTTGGTCACAGAAGTGACACACATCATTTCTGCTCACAGGGCAATGGTTATAATCAATCACATTGCTCTAAGGACCACAGAGAGACCAGGAAATGCAATATTGCTGTGGACCTGGAAAACAGTACTGGGAATATTTGGGTAATGGTCATAATTACCACAATAGGAATGAGCATAATAGATTTGATCTCTGACTTTCTGATATTCACAATCTATAAGGGAATATGGAAAATAAACTCATAACCGAACAGTCTACATTTATAAAGTATGGCGTGTACTATGAAAATTAAACGAGTTTACTGTTAGAAAGTAATGGAGAAAGGACCACTCAGCTAATATCTAAATGGAAGTAACATTTAACCTCACATCTAAAGCATAAAAAATGTAGCAAGAGTGCATTAAATGTAAATAAGAGATGGAATACATGTGCCATAAGGCAATATTCTATATAAAATATTAAATATGGTAGCAAATAGATGAGATTTAAAATAAAGTGACCTGGGAGAACTTTAAGCAGTTGTATTAGGTGTCAAGAAAAAAGATAAAGCTTAGAAAATTTAGCATAAAAAAAAGATGTGTGGGTTAAAAATTAAGAAGCTCAGTGATTTCAGGGTTCTAAACAAACAATTTTATATTTTTTTCCCTCAATTTCCCTTCATAGTAGATGCTGCTCTGTACCTACCAGCATCTCTTATGAGACATAATGACTTATTCCTCCAGTAGGTCAGGGGCTGTATCCAACTGGCAATAGAAATTGCTGTCAGCTGAGAGGATCACATTGTTAAGATCCTAATACCTACATGGGGAAAACTGTATCCAGTGAGCAATCAGTACAAGTATATGAGGACCTGATCCCTTTTCTCCAACAGTAAAATGTGTGACTGTCCTAGATGACTTTGGGGTTGACTGACATCATGTGACTACCACATTCACCTTCTCCCTCTGATCAATTCTGTGTCCTTCCCTTCTGCCAAAATTTCTGAGACCACAGGGACTTCCCCAAACCTATTTCACAGCAAAATGTATGCAAGTTTACCTCTACCTCAGAGAACCTTATTTTAGGCTCTAACAATTGGTTTCAGTGTTCAGAACTATGGTTCTTCAAGTTTTACCCCATCTCGAACCAACAATTTAGCTTGTCAAAGTTTCATGGAAGTTGGCAGAAAAGAGAAGATTATTAAGACAGACACAGAATATTACTAGGGCAGTCATAAAGGCTAATTCATTAGTCAGAGCAATAACAGTAGACAGATTAAGATTTGTGCTGCTTTCCCAAATTCAGTTTCCACAAATCTATACAATGCATATACGATGATATATTGCTTTCATAGTGTAGTTCTTTACAGAAAAGGAAACCTAAGCTTAAGATACCCAAAACATATAATGGACAGTTAACCTGCTCAAGTTTTGCCAGAAGAAGGCATTGTCATTATTACAATGGGCAATAAACAAAATACCCTTTGCTATAGACAAACACTATCTATTCTAAGTATATGTTCAGTACATGGATTCTCAAAAATATAATCTGAAACAAAGGAAGTTCTTGGAGATTATAGCTATATAACCAAGAAGAGTCCCTGAAAGATGGTAATAATGGATTTTCAGAATTGGATTTCTCTCCAGCTGATTGACATTAGAGATCACAGCACTGGACTTAAAATTATGGAGAAATTGTCAAAATATTAATCAGCTATGTAATGAGATGACACATTGGTAAATGAATTATATTAGCAAGTACAGTGCTTTAGTAAGATAACAATTATAAATACATTGTTATTAAATAATTTTTGCTCAGATAAATTGATGCCATGGATAAATATAATGACTGACTGACTAGTAAGTCATCAATTAACATGTAAGTGAGTAAAACTCAACAATTAGAAAAGAAACAACTCTATTGAAAAATTAGTCAAAGATAGCAACACTCACCTCACCAGAGAAGATACACACTTGGCAGCTAAGCATATGAAAAGATGCTTCATGTACATCATCAGGAAAATGCAAATTAAAAAAAAAAAACTAATTTAAAAAAGTGAGAGACCATTATACTCCAGTTAGCACGGCCAAAAGCTGAAATGCTGACAACTCTGTTAAATACTGTTAAAGAGGTTTAACAATAGGAACTCTCCAACATTGCTGGTGGAAAAGCAAAATGATACTACTTGTGAAGACAGTTTAGCAATTTCTTATAAAATTAAACTTATTCTTACCAGATGATCCAGCAGTGGCATTCCTTGGTACCTACACAAAGGAGTTAAAAATGTATAACCACACAAAACCTACAGTGGATATTACAGAGGTTTTGTTTATGCTTATCAAAATTTAAAAGCAATCAAGCTGTCTTTTAGTGGGTAAATGGAAAAATAAACTGTGGTGTACACAGACAATAAGATATTATCCAACATTAAAAAGAAATGAGCTATCAAATTATAAACACATGGAGGAGTCTTAAATGCCTACTTCTATGTGAAGTAAGCCAATATTGAAAGTCTACAGATTATATGATTCCAGTTACATGGCACTTTGGAAAAGACATCATTAAAGGAACAATACAAAATATTATTGATTTCTAAGCTGGGAAGTAGAGGGAAGGAATGAATAGACAAAAAGTTATTTTTAGGGCTATGAAATACTCTGTGTGCTATAACGATGGATACACATCACTATACATATTTTCCAGCTCACAGAATATGCATCAAGAATAAATGCTGAATATATATTTTGATGTGTCAATATAGGTTTATCCTTTGTAGCAAATGATTCTGGAGAATGATAGCAGTAATGGAGGACTTTATATATGAGTGGGGACAAGGGACACATTTGTAATCTTGTAGCTTTCTCTCATTTTTTGCTGTGATTTTAGAATTCTTCTAAAAAAATAAAACCTATTTAAAAATTGTGGCCATCAGAAGATCGGCTAAGCAGTAGACCTACTTCAAAGAGACTCTTATTTCAATAGATGGAGAAAACTGAACACTGGTTTTTAATCAAAAGATATTATTGCTCTGAGAAACTCTATTCCAAGTTCAGGGTTATTATTAAAAAAGAATGAGACACTTGATATTTTATTTGAATATCTGAGTATAAGCAATTGACAATCTTGAATCTCCAGATATTTTTAAGCTTAAAAAAGTAGCTCACCCATATCTAGCGATATCTGCTGTTCCTCTTTAGTTGAAAATGATGTCAGACAGTACATGTTCCTACCACCAAAAACTGTCTATGCATCCCTTTGTAGCATTTAAGACCTTATCTAAGGTTAAGTCACAGCCATTGAAGTGCTGAGACTCTAAGGGGAGAAATAAATGAAAGGTACTATATAAATGAAATGCTACATGTATTAGCAGAAGTCAGGAGAACACAGAAGATAAAAATATACATAGATGAAATTAAGTGAATTCAAGATTTCAGACACTGTGATAGAACAAGAGACTCAGATAATTGATCACACCAGATTACATATAGCAGGTTAAGTTGAAAATATTTGCAGAAAAATATTTTTATTGGAGGATGAGAAGGATAATTATTTTACCAAAGCAAAAAGAATGAACTGTAAGAGAGACAAAACATCACTGACTGAAGGTAAAAAATGTTTTTACAGAACTAAGATCTCTAATTATAAAATGTAAAGGATGATTCCCAAAATAATAGACTCCAAGTGGTGATACTTAACAGTCAGAAGCTAAGTGAGCAAAAATATCATTATAACATGCAAGCGTTTTGTGGCAATAGTTCTCCAAGGGGCAAATCTTCCATCATGGAACCCAGAAAGACTTATGTTGAATTTTAAGCTATGGACACCTCTGTTCACCATGGACTCCTTACACTCAGTGGCTGGCAGGTAAGAAAATATATCAACTAAAGGATGATTAATACCAATAAACAGAAAGAAGTAGGTTGCTGTAACCATGTGATATAAAGAAATTGTTTGCTAGCTAAGTAATCCACTTCAGCATGTCTTGGTATTCCATGACTCCATGTTGATAAAATTCTACCAGTTCAGTTGCCACCAGCTGATAATGGAACAATAATCATTTTTGGGATGAGGGCTTGGTCATCTCATTGGGTAACATACCTTGATGAGCAGAGGTGCTGAGATGAAAGGAGCATTAATTAAAGTTGATAAAGTTGAGAAAGCATAGTAGAAGAAGGAAATACTTAGCAATCATAAATTTAAGACTAGAGATTTCCTTGTGCCGAAAACAGGCACTTCTCCAAAAGCCATACTCCTTTCCCAAGAGCAATGATTGGCTGATGAAATTTTATTTATGACTGATGTAAATTATATTTTTATACCAAATATATCAGGTGAATGTACTAAACTCTTCAAAGTCATCAACATATATTGGATAAAATGTAATTTTGTGTGATTTTTCAATTTATTGCAAAGTGTAAGTTGAAACAGATTCTCAGTAATCTCCAGTTAAGTTTACAGACTTCATTAGGTGAAGTCACATAGTATGAATAATGCCTTCTATTTAAAAGCATCGCAATATGACAAAGTCCAACTTGCCTCATCACTTGTCGATTTTTTGAATAATAGTAAATATAAATTATTGTTTTGTCTCTGACATAATAAAAATGTTTGAATAAATGGAATGTGTGAAAAAGTTTTAAGATTTTAAATAGAACATTTCACAGTAAAATCTAATATTAGTTTCACACCACTGAAGATAGTTGAATATATATTCTAATTGTGTTTAAAATGACAAACTTAGGTAGTAATATAAATGTCTGCCAAAATACATATTTTTAAATTTTGTATGTTTTCACGGAGGGCTGATTATGTTTGATAAATTTTAAATTACATGTTCATGCAGCAAATAGATCAAATATTCTTTTGAAAATGACTCTATTCCAAAAGAATTTTTCTAGATACTATTTTTAATGTATACTCATATTTTGTGGAAATATTCCAAATTTCAACGCAATTGAAATAATTTTTTTCATTTACTGTGAAACAAAACAGAAATGTTTTTATTTGTTAATTTAACTTTTATTTTCTGGAAATTTGTAAAGCATTTTCATTCCAAGTCTTTTAAAGCTTATTCAGCTTATATGAAGGAATGTTCAAGACATTCTTTTTTTCCCTCTAGCACCATTTTAATCAAGGACCCACTAATTTTCTCTGTTTCCTAATATGCATGTTGAAAATCTCTAATATAACTTTTGTCACATGGTTGTGTTATAAATGCCCAACACATTTTTTGCTTCTGAGTAAGATGCTGAATTTATTAGGAAGTCAACACTTCTACTAAAATCTATTAAAGTCAAATAAGTCAATAAAATTATACTCTTGGTAGCAGAAAGAGCGGAAACTATAATTACAGGAGAAATGTAAAGGATGGAAAGGTAATCTGAACAAGCAATCGTCATTACTCTGTAGTTATTTCAGATACTAGACATGGACTGGAGTCCAATATCCCAAGATGTCATTGCCAGTGACAGAAACACCAACAGAACTTTATAGAGACATATGAGGTAAGGTGATGCATAGTCTGTTTTAGCCCTAGGATATATGCTGAAATTTTGGGATTCACAAGTTGAGAGGAAGCTAAATTCCTAAGATATTGAAAACCAAAGCAGTATTACTTGCATTTTTATGGAATAAAACTTGAAAGGTCTATAAAAAACACTCAGGCCTCTCATTTGAGAACAAGTAAGACTAGCAGAAGCCCTGAGGAGGAGTAAACATTGCAAGTGCACCAATCCAGCTGAGAGAAAGCATAGTTAAAGTTATCAGCCATCACTTTATCATTTTAATGGAGTAAAAATAATATTCTCTGCTAGAATTTAATTAGTACCTTTCTATTCTTTATATAAAATATACTGCATGTAATACAAAATCTGTCAGACTAGCCATGATAGAAAGAAAAAATGATTAGAGAATCATGGTCCCCCCAAAAAAAGCATTTTTTTCAATGATTACTGAGATGTTAGAGATTAATTAAAAAAAAAGTCTTTAAAAGATTTATAATTACTATATTCAAGAAAATAGAAAAGATGAAAAAAAGATTGAAAATCAGTATTTCGTAATATAATTGAAATATATAACAGAATTAAGTAGACATACCGGATCTGAAAAGTCAAGTATTTGCAATGAACAATCTAATAATGTCTATCACAGCAAACTGGAAACTATTGAAGTTGGAAATAGCCAACTAGACTATACACTAATATCAAATCTATAAGTTAAAAGAACTGAAAAAATACACAAGATATGTTAGACACCTATGGGACATAAGGAGAAATTTGGACATACATGATTAGAGTCTCAGAAGGAAGAAAGAAAATGAATAGAACCAAACAAAATATGGAGATATAGTATGGTTAAGAATTTAAAAAAATATTTTAGAAATACAGTAACTCGCACATTCAGGTTTTTCTATAAATTACATACAAGAGGAAGAGAGGAGGGAGGAAAGAAAGTAACAGAAGTGAAGGAAGGAAGAAAGAAGAAAAGGAAGAAGGGAAAACATAATAAACTAACATGAAACCATCAGACCATCATCTGACTTCATAGTAAATATAATGGAAATCATAAACAATGGAATAAAAAATGACAGAAAGCTATGTAGGTTAATAAAATGTGTGCATACTGAACAAAGAAATACTAGTAATGTGTTAAATATTAACTATTTATGAAGACATTCTGGGAAAGTAGCAGGTAGGAAGCACAGAATTCTGTCTCTCTGTTTGGACAAGAGTTACACTGATAGTCTCATTTAACTACTTTTAAAATATGGAGCCTAATGAAAGTGTACAACTTTCTGGTCATGAGTTGGATGTAAATTGTATTAATTTTCATAAATTTCAGATTCTAGCACAGTAGTACCTACCCACTCTTCACCCATCAGTGCAATGGTAGACACCTATACAAATGTTCCTGGAGTAGTGTGATCACAAATTACAAAAACAACAATGGACAAAAGGCTCTTGTACTGAAAATTTGAGGATATGTGCTCTGATCATTGCTTGCTTCTTCTAATCATTGAGGTGTGGACCCAGAAGTAGCCAGTTACATCACATACCCTGTTTCAAGTCCTTTCTTCTGTAGCTGAAATAACTGTTAGGTTGATTTAAAAGACTAACATGTTTTACCCTCTCCTCCTCTTTTTTTTTCATTTTTCTTGTTTTCCCCTTTTGAGAGTCAGATATTGAAAACTAGGACATTCAAAAGCAACTGCATATTTGGGGGAACTTACAAACGAACCTAGCATGTCCAGAAGAAGGTGTAGAATCAGATGTAAAAAAATTTAAGATTGCATCCTAGACTGATATTCAGTACTGAGATAGCCTGTAGTAATAAAACAAAAAAAGATGAAAACAATAAAAAAATCTTAAAATTTGGCAGTCCTTAGTGAAGGCGTACACTCTGATTTTCAACGTTGCCACATAATTTGATTCAAATGTCCAGTTTTCAACCAAAATATCACAAGGTATAAAATGAAAAAGGAAAAGAATGGCTCATTTAAGGGTAAATTTTTCAACAGAAACTGTCTGAAAAAGACTTGATAGTGAATCTACCAGACAAAGACTTTACAATATGTATTTTATGTAACATAAAAAAAAAGACAGACATGAAGTCAAGTAAATAATATATGAATAAAATAGAACCACCAATAAAAAGAAAACCTAAAAATAAATAAAAAAGATATTCTGAAGCCGCAAAATTCAGTAACAGAAGTAAAAAATTCACTAGAACTATTCAAAGCAGATTTGAACAGTCAGAAAAAATAATTAGTAAATGGAAAGATCGAACAATGGAAATGATTATGTCTAAAGAGAATAAAGAATGAAGATTGAATATGAACATAGTCTAAAGGGTTTGTGAAACCCCATACAGTAGAATTATTGAAGATCCATAATCAGAAGAGAGAAATATAGGGGAAGAGATCATATTTGGAAATACAATGGCTAAAACCTCCCAATTTGGGTGAAAGACATAAATATAAATATATATGGATGTTTCTGGGAAAGTGTTTTTTGGAAGGGTAACATTTAAATTATAGACTGAGTAAAATAGAGTGGCCTCAATAATATGATAGTTCTCATTAGTCATTTAAGGTCAGAATAGAACAAAGATAGGCCTTATCCCAAGAAAGAGAATTCTCTTGCTTGACAACTTTCAAACATAATCACTGTTTCTACAGCAATCACACTGACCTTAGGACAGAAACTGGACCATCTAATTTGTATTAAGAACTTGCCAGCTTCCATACTGAGTTATTTTCTTATAATATTTCCTAATAGTTCTATTTCTCTAGAAATTTTTGACCTTAGTACATTGGCAATGAATGAGGCTTTCTTTTGAAAATTGTGGAAAATCTGAGAACTAATATTGAAACAGTCTGAAGTACACAATGATTATTTTTTCTTTGCTTTCAGAATAAGCATTCTTTTTAATCAATTATTTTCATATTTACATCCTTGTATGGTTTTTTAATCAGCTGGATCACATGATTTATTTAAAATGCTGTTAGTCATCTCACTCTTTTTGTTCCATTATTATATTGAAAGCTAATGGCATCTTGTTTTAAAACTGCACTCAGTATAGCATAAAAATGCTTCCAGGGCTAAATAAAATTTATTGCATGAGTTCTGTGAAACATGAATATAACTCATAAGTTTAACAGACTAAAGAATAATAGAAACATATTTACTTTCTATCTCAATTTTGACTTATGTAAATGGAGTTTATTTCAAAAGTTTTGTGACATTATTTAGAAAATTATTCTGTTGAATGAAACTGCAATCATAAATATTGATATTTATACCATTTTAAGACAAAAATGGCATTGAAAATCGAATTCAGAGCCCTATGTACGTTTCAAAATATGCTAACATGAAAAGTTTATAAATGAGCAATAATGTCAGACATAAGTAAATTTGCAGACAAAAGATGCCAAAAAATAGAAAGTGATCAGTGTCCTCTTAAACCTGGTCTGTATCTCGTCACCTTGAGAATTGTGCTATTTCTTTGGCTTCCTTTAATAAATTTCTTAGTTAACCTTAAAAAAATTAAATAAAAAGCAAAAAGAAAGGGGGTAGATGGAATTTAAATGTTCTGATATTCTGGCATTATTAGAAAAGTGGTGAAAGTAATGACTTTTTTGTTCTGGAACTTGTAAAGTGTCCAGATGGTAATCTCTATGATAACTGCCAAATTAATAATTCATAATCCATAATTGACAATTGAAGGGGAGATAGAATAGTATATATATTTGATTTATCCTAAAGAGGCCAAGAAAAGAAAGAAAAATTAGTATAAAGGGATAGAGAACAACTAACAGTAACATAGATATAAAATTAAACTTTATTACTTATAATGAGTAGGTCAGTCTTTCAATTCAAAAATAGTATTCTTTTGTTACTTCAACATTTTGTTATATATCTTCTTTTCTCATTTTGCAACTCGGCGTTCAGATAGCTAGTTACTATAATCCAACACTGTAGGTATCGAAGACAACTCTTAGTATCAAAGAGCGTTCTTTCATTTGCTGAATTTCATTTTAGCTTTCCCTCTTTAACTGCCTCCCCATGAGCCCAAATACCAAGGTTCTATCAACCCAGAATGGACATACGTGCAACAACAAAAAAGACTTTAATAAGTAGTGACTTCTTTATACTAGTGTGGAAAAGAAAAAAATAGAATATCTAAAAATCAATTTACTTTAATTTCCATGTTTGAAATTTATCAGGCATAATAAATAAAGTTTAATTTCTATAACCTCATACGATATCCTATGCATAATAGTTATGAATTTGTGTCTGTCTGGGATTCTTGGCCTGAGGGGAGAATTTACCTATTTTTCATATTTCATGGCCCGTGAAAATCCTGAAAGATGTTTCATGATTTGCAAGCAACTACAAATAGACTCTGACTTTTAATATCTAGGAGTCACAAATGAATCATCGATAACTTAAACACCATATATAAACTATTTTCCCTCACTAACTGTATTTTTACTCTCTTTCTGAAATAGACACCAATTCCTAAACTTTGGGATTTATCACATCGAACATTTAACAATTTCCTTCTCCTGAAAACTTCTGAATACTTAACAATGCCAGGCCAGCATTCTTTACAAATGACTAAAAGATGAGTGACCCTGCTTCCTTAGAGTGTCAACGTGCTTTCCCATTAACCATAACCTTCATGGCTGCCTGTGTTCCCTGATAATGAGACTAGCCCAGTGTAAGCTATAATTTATCATCTTGATTGCAATGCTGCTTGTCTTCAAGTTAAGTGAAATTTATGTAAAGCGCTTTTTAAAAAGGATATGAATCCAAAATATGGGAAAATAAACTTACTGAGAATGATCCAGTTTACTTTTAACATGATTTAATTTACAAGTACTTGAGTTTATTTTCTAATGTACTATCTACTTATACTGGCTTTCAAAAGATTCTTAAGACTAATTTGTTTGTTGATGTTTTATATGTATATGTATTTAGCTGTATTTTCTACAAGTGAACAATCCTACTTTTTCTTTTTCATCTCATACTGTGTCATGACTACTATTTTAATGATTAATAAACGCTTTTGATTGAGATTAGTGACCTGTCTGGGAAAGTTTTGAAAAGAGCAGTGATTGAGTAAGGGCTTTACCTCCTCAGCATAAATAATGTATTAGGTGAGATGGGTGATGATAAAATTGTCAGTTGTCTTTGAAAATACAGTTTTGCCTCTGGGATAAAACAGTACCTAGATATATGGAGATAATCTTAGTGCTCATCTCATTTAAAATACTACATAAGCAATTAGGCACATACTTCAGTATATCCCTGAAGTCTATTATTTATTCTTCTAGAAGAATGCAAATAATTAGATATTATTCAGGATAATAAAGAAAGATAACATTTCTCATATCTTAAATGATATTAGAAAATATGTGTATCAGAATTAGGTACTGAATTCTTTTCAAGAAAGTAAACATACATTTCCTATACAATATTCACTAAATTTTTAAAAGAAAATTTATGTATCACTATGCCTTACTACCTCTAATCAATAGCTGATTTCAATTAATGTTCACAAATCCAGAGAGCATTTTTCTATCCATGATCTTGATTGCATGATGATAGCTTTATTTCACGCAAGTAACCCTTAATGGCACTTAAAAAAAAAGATCTCAATCCAGTATTGGCACAAGATACCTGAATTTTTATAATCTTTACTTTAACTAGGTTTAAATGTGAATGAAGCATTAAAAACATAGCAAGATATTTCAAAATATCTTCATATATTTTCAAAACTTTAAATAGTTCATGTTCCAAATTAATAAAACTTTTAATCGCATTAATTTAAAATGAGGTGGAACCAGTTTTGTTAAGAAAGAAATAAATGAAAAAAAAGCAAAAGTAGGATGAAAGCCTTGGGGTGGAAGAGAGAAATTGATGGAGGAAAGGAAGAGCAGAAGGAATATAAGGAACAAAATAATGAAAGCAATTAATTGAATGAATGTGAAAATGAATCTGCTCTTTTTTCAGAGAACAAGCCCTTTAAAATAACTAATCAGCATGGAGTGCTGAGGGCTATTGCATAAGTATTGATTTAATGAATGAATTTGATCTCAGCTTTTCAAATATTAGCATTGCTAGGTTTGTAGGAACTTTGAAAATATGAAGTCTATTTTTTTTTTCCCTTAGAACAATTCCTGTCTCTCAGAAATGGGATAATTTATCTCATTTAAAATGTTCAGAGAAGGAAATCATGCAATTCCCTCTGAAAAACTGTCGTTGGGTTCACAAAGAATGCTTTCTCAGAAGTACAGCTTTTACTCACACCAATAATTCCTTATGTTGAGAAAATAAAGATACTCTGGCTTTGAGATAGCGCTATACTTACAAATAGATCTTAGACCAGAGAATTAGGTAGGTGACTGGGCTTGGGGGATGGCAAAGACTTCTTCAAAGCGTAAAGTTTTAACAGAAAAAATATTGGAATCTTAAGTGAAGTAATATGAATTACCCCCTTTTCATTATGAAATAATTTCAAAGTGTATAACATTTATCCCCTTGAATGAGTCCAAGAAAAATCACTACTAACAGGTTAACGAAAAATATGCAGATTAAGGAAAAAAATCCCCTATTTCTGCAAATTCTTAATTCTTACCCACAGTACAATCCCAAGTATTTACCTAGATCCTCGATAGATTTACTTATTTGCCAATGCAAACATGTAAAGCTTAAGATTGATCAAATAATTGCTTTAACTGCTTAGTCAAAGTTCAGATAGCTTTTCTAGTAAATCTAGACAGCATTGCTGCTGACATGTGGCAACACTTTCCAGTTAGGGAAAAAAGAAAAAAAACTAGAAACATGATAGGCACATGGAAACACTAATAGTATTTTCTCTTAAACACCACATTTAACTCATGATATGTAATAATTCTGTTTCATTATCAAGAACAGGTATTTAAAATTTTTTCTGTTTTACTTTTTGAGGTGTCAACCTTACCATTTCTATGAATAAAGACTTTAATTGACAGCCTGAAATTTCACCTCTTTTACAGAGCATCTTAAGCCAATTAGTATCGCAATACATTTTTCATGTGATAAATGCTTTAGTTGCTAAAACTAAAATAGTTTTCTTCTTTCATTTAAATAATTTAGTTTAATGTATAGTTTTAAGGTTCAATAGAGGTGCTCTTATATGGATACTTTTTGTTTAAAATATAGTTTATTAGAAAGGTTTCTTGTTTTGACGAAATAAATTTAAAAGATAATTTCTGGCATGCTAATAATCTGGTCTATGTAGCTCTGAAATAAAGTTACTATTGAGAATTATAGTGTTAAAGAATCATAGCTGCTTGTATAATTGTACCACAATGCAATTCTTCTTTAGCAACTCTTCAATGAAAATTGCAAGATACATTGCAAATAAATATAGTCATAATTGACTTCATCACTTTTTAGAATTATGACGTCTCATTCATATTTATCATCTGATATTGAATGTAATTTTAAAAGTGTAGTTAATATTATGTAGGAATTTTTAAGCTAAACAATTTAATTTGAAATAATTCCTTACTTTATTCAGACAATATGTTATAAATCTCAGGAGATTATTGATGCACACAAATACTTACATACACCTTTAACTCAAACCATAAGTAATCAGTTTACTTGTGATTCTACTCTTGTTATAACAACAGAAATTCCACATAGTAAGGAGATTATTAAAAACACATTTATTTCTCTGTATTCTGTACATTGAAATTCTGAGATCAGGGCGCTAACATGGTCAGGTGAGTGTCCCTTCCTGGACACAGATATTGTTGTTATGTATTTATGTACTGGAAGGAACTAGGGAGCTCTGTGGGACCTCTTTTATATGGACACATAATGTGTGTATAAGGGCTTCCCTCTCACAATCAAATCACATCCGAAAGACCTCCATCTATCAATACTATCAACTGTGAAGTCAGGATTTCAACACAGGAATATGCAAGGCACAAATATTCAAACCATAGCTACTTCTTGCTCACATAAAAAGATACTGCTTCCATCAAATATACCCCAAAATCTTAACTTGTTTCAACATCAGCTCAGAAGTCTAAATCCCAATCATAGCCAGATATCACCGAAATCAGATACAGGAAAGACTCAAGGTATGATCCAGTTGCAAAATTCCTCTGTACCTGTTGATACAAGATAAGCTATTGTGCTACCAAAAGACAATAGTGAGACAGGTGTAAGATAGGCATTTCCACTCCCAAAGGGTCAAACAGGAAAGAAGAAATGAGCGACAGAAACTGGCGAGGTCCAAGCCCTAAGGTTTGAGAAAAATCTTTGACTTGCTATTTTACCCCCCAGATCCACTTGAGCTATAGTCTATCGCCAAAATCCTCTTATGTTGGAATCATGCACCAGTGGCTTCCCCGTGATGGTTTCGTGCTCCAGTGTTTTGACTGGTCTGGAACTCAAACATCTGTGCTGACCATTGTCTTAGCATAGGCTACCCGTCATTATGGAAGCATGTGCCTCATATCATGTTTCTAAAATACAGCATATAATGCTTTTCATACATTGCTGGATTCTCTGTGTATATCCTTTGCTGATAGTTTTCCCATTTATATTTGTAAGTAATATTAGTTTGTAGGTTTCTTTGTGTATGTTGTCTGTGTGTGACGATGATTTTGGTATTGGAGTAATACCTCCTAGAATGCACCGGGAAGTACACGCTCCTATTTTTAGATGAGTGTATGAAGGATTGTATCAGTTCATCTTTATTTGGTAGAATAAAGCCACAAGAAATTCTTAAGTAGAGTTTTTGATGACAAATTGAAATATTTATTTCATAGGTTTATTAAGGTTTTATAATTTCGTCTTAATTGATTTTTGTTACTTATGTCTTCCTAAAAATTTATCTATTTCATCTAACTAATCTATATAACTTTTCATAGTATATCTTTATAAGCCTTTTTATTTCTACAAATGTCAAAGTATTTCTATAAAGAAATATATAATGCCCTTTCTCTAATTTCTGATTAATAATTAATAATTATTTTCTATTTTTATTGGTCAATCTAGCTAAAGTTTAGTCACTATTTTTGATTTGTTCAAAGAATCAATTTTGGGGGTTGTTGCTTCTCTATTATTTTTGTTTACTGTATTTCATTGATTTCTGCTTGAGTCTTTATTATTTCCTAATTTCTGCTTGCTTTGTTTAAATTAAAACTTTGTTTTCCCTGGTTATAATGTTGCAGATTACATTTTTGCATAGATATTTCTTCTTTTTAAATAATATTTTAATGTAAGCATTTACTGTGATAAAGTTTCCTCTAAGTACCAATTTTGCTGCATTCCATACATCTGTTTGTATACTCTCAAACCAACATCTCTTATTATTCTTTCTTTGATTCATGCTGTTTTGTTTTGTTTCGTTTTTAGGAGTATGTTGTTCAATTGCCATATTTATGATTTTGCCACAATTTTCTATTATTGTTTTCTTCTTATCCAATTCTATTCTGGTGAGTGGATATATTTTATGTGATTTAAATCAATTTATATTCACTGAGGTTCATTTTATGGCCTATGATATGATCTTCTAGGAGAATGTTCCATGTGCAGTAAGAAGAATGAATATCCTACTATTGTTACATTGACAGCTTTATAAATGTCTGCCAGGTCTGATTGATTTGTAGCACTGCTTGTCTTCTGTTTTTTGGTTGATATTCTGTCTAGTTATTCTGTCCATTCTTAAAAGTAGACTTGAAACCTCCAAAATTAGTATTGTTGAGCTGTCTACTTCCCTCTTCATTTAGAAGATTTTGCTTCATGTGTTTTGGTGTCCATTTACCAGGCATATATATATATATATATATATAATATGTATATTATATATATGTTTATAATTGTTATATCTTTCTAATCAATTGACCCTTTCATTATTAAAAATATTCCTTTCTAGTGATGGTAAAAAATAAATTTTGCCGGATATCAATACAGCCAATTCAAATTTTCATATATATATGTGTGTGTGTGTGTGTGTGTGTGTGTGTGTGTGTGTGTGTGTGTGTGTGTGTTTATGTATATTTATATATATAAATTTTTTTTAAATCTATATTTATCTTTGGATAAATGTGGTTGGCAAGTAAAAGAAATCCATATACTTACAGTTTTAAAAACATTAACCTTCATTTACTTTTTCTGCTCTCTTTATTTGACTTTCTGTTTAGTATCTTTAGCCATATTGGAACTATACTCCTACCTGCTAGCTTTGTGATGATTCTATATATGTGTGACATTTCTGTATGTTATACTCTCAGAAATATAATTATAAACATAATAGTTCATAGCATTATTTTTTATCAGTTAAAGGAAAGTAGAACACGTGTGTATATTATATTTCATATCTGCATAAATATCCTCACTAGTCCTCTTTGTTTAGTGTGTGCATACATGTGTGTGCATTATTTCTACTTATTATCTAGAATCACTTTTAGTCTTTCAGTTGTTCCTTAACTATGATTTATTTATTTCATATTCATTTTTGGAAGATAATCTTGTTGGGTATCAGATTCTCAATTGACTTTTTTCCTTTGAATCCTTTGAGTATGTTATACTTTCTTTATGTCTATGTGGTTTTAATGAGAAGTCAACTGTTAAAACTATTAGTGTTCCCTTGTAAGTGGCTCATGTTTTCTTTCTTGCTTTTGTAGAGATTTTCTCCTAGTCTTTGGTTTTCACATTTTTACTGTCGTAAGTCTGTTTGTGTGTTGCTTCTTTTTATTCCAATTGAAATTCATTGTGGTATTTGAATATATAATTTAATGGTTATCATCATATCAGGGAACTTCTATATTATTTCTTCAAATTTTTTGTGTGCTTCTTTATCTCCCTTCTCTCTGACACTCCTAATACATGTATATTGGTGCACAAGATAATGTCTCACATTTCTCTTTGTCACAATTTGTTGTTTTCCCATTCTTTCCTATTTCTGTTCTTTAAACTACATAATTTCTAACAATCTTTCTTCCAGTTTGTTGACTCCTTCTTCTGATAGTGGAATATCTATTGTTGAAAGTTTGTGCAAAATCCTATCTTTTGTGAAAATTGTCCATTTCCAATAAAGAACTTTCTTTTAACTTTTTTGTAAAAAAAATCTCTTCATTGAATTTTTCAATGAGAATGGTCATTAATATCCCATTTTCTTAAACATATTTTCCTTTTTTGCTAAACAAATGTAAAATAGCTACTTTAAAGTTAATGCTAAGCCCAATATCTGTTTTCTCTCATAGAAAGTTTCTATTACCTTACTTTTTTCTCACCTACCATATATGGTTCATGTTTTCCTATTTATTTTTAAATCTCATAGTGCTTTTTTTTTTGAAACTGACAATTTTGAGTATAAGTTATAGCAAATTTGTCTTACTACTTGCTTATTTGTTTGTTGACTGTGTGGAATATTTTATTGAAGTTTATTTCTTTTGTAGTGTAAAATATCTGATACTGCTCTCCAGAGGGTGTGGTTTATCTCGTGCCTGGTCACTTTGGAATAACCATAATTATAACAGAGTTCCCCTTGACTGTTTCCTTCCCTGATTACGCCAGATGATAAGCTCCATTAAGTTTTAACTGACTGCTCTATTATTTTAAACTTTGTCCTGAGGTAAAAATTGCTTCACAATTGATCCACTTAAATTTGGTTCTGTTGTAAGAATAGTTACTAATATTCATGATTGAATTTTCTTCTGACTCCAGATTCATCTTTTTTGTTTCTTTTCTTGGTTCTCACTGGCAAACTAACTAGCATGAGGTTCATCTTTTATTTCTTTAACAGCATACTAATTTCTTTTATTTGCTTTTTATCACATCATTGCTTTTCAGAACACTCTTATACATGAACTTCCTCCAAAGTCTTCCTTTGGAAAAAGCTTTGGAGCTCTGTGTTGTGTGATCTGCTTCTACCTTCAGAAACAAAACCTCTGAGCCTTAACTCTGGTGTACAAGATAGAGAAAGCTGGGTGGGTGGTTGTTAATGGTAGCCCTTATCTCATTTGATTTTCCTGGCATGGAAACTTTGTCTAAAGTCAGACCAGAGTGAAAGCTATCAATGTTCAATGTTTTTGGTATACCTCTCTTAAGGAACAGACTCTATTCCACTAGTGAGGACAGGTAGAAAAACTTGAGCTCCTATTTCTTAGCCCCACTTATTAGGAGCTTAAACTCAGGAAAAGGCATCTGGGAGTTGGGTGGTAACTTTTTTATGCCCTCTCATTTCCAGAAAGATACAAGATACAGAATCCCTCAGCTGTGACCAAGCAGAAGTTCTGTTTTCCTGACTGTACCAAACTTGAAAACTTGAATTAATTAGTTGTTGAGACAGGTAGAAGGTGGGGAAGAAGAAAGGGGGAAGGAGAGAGAGAGAGAGAGAGAGAGAGAGAGAGAGAGAGAGAGAGAGAGAGAGATGGACAGATAGACAGAGAGGAAGGGGGCATTTCAAATGCAGAGGACTTTCTTACTTTTATTAGATTTGTTGAATAAATTCTTTAATTTCTATTTCCTACTATAACCCTTTTGAAAGACTTTGATGGTAATTTATTTTGTTACTTTTACCAGTTTCACTGGAGAGCATATTCATATAAATCATCATCATACTACTGTTATAGAAGCTGAATACCTAATTTTCTTATACAGAAAAAATAAGGATTTATATATGCATGTATTTATATGTGTATGTATCTGTAGCTGTATCTATATCTATAAAGCATACTTCTCTCAATTTTACCTTCAAAGACATAGCAAATTGACTTCCAAAGATATATCCTTCCTTATCAAAAAGAACTCTGACAGAAATTTCCATAAATCTTTCTCCATTACATATTGTTAAGTGAAACATTACTTCAACTATTGAAAAGAAACAATTTTAAGATCAACATAAAACACTCCTATTTTCTGAAAATTGTCTTTAATTCAGAAAGATTAACAGTATATTTGAGTATATGTAAAGTTTTTAAAAAGAGGAAGATCAGATAAGTAATCTCTGTAGACAGATAAAAGTACATGACAAATTGGCTTTATCAACTGCTATTGCATAACTTTCATGTTCAGGAAATGACTGCTAATCATTTCTTACTTTATTGATTAGTGATTCATATTTTTCTATAATTATTTTATTATTTACTTATGTGCTAAGCAGTCATTTAATATGCAGGGTGTACATTCAGATAGCAGCATTCTTAACAAAGTACAAAACTACTTTCATACATATCTTTTTTCTTTTTCAAAAAGATTCATAAGATTCTGAAGTGGTCATTATTAGTTTATTCTAAAACCTTAGTACATGGAAAACACTTTCTTAATTAGTATTAAATATGAATTAACCCAGAACACTGAAAAAAATTACTGGATACAAGATAAATTTTAAAAACAAAATAAATTTATAAAGCATATAATCATTTTATTTAAATGTAAAACCTCATATTGACAACTCGATTTGATCTATTTTTGATATATATCCAGACATGAAATTTTATTTTCTACTAAGTAAAGAATATAATTCTATGACTAAAACTTGATATATTTAAATTTCTTTTGACATCCAACTCTCATAATATTAGTAGGAGATATTTCTCTTGATAGTTTTTGATAAAAGTTTTTTTTGCATGTAGATATATTGCTTAATTTAAAAGCAATTTCTTATGTTTCCAAGATAAACATTTCTATTATCCTAAAAGTGTATGCCCTTATATGCTCTACTGTATGCCAATCCTAATACATATTGAATATATTTAACTTTCATTTAAATCAAAGTCAATATGTTCATACTTAACCACAGGTTCTGAGCTAATTATGAGGGATTTTGGTATTATTCTAAAAAAAAATATAATTTCAGGATAAGTTAGAAAAGTTGACAATAGGAAAGAACTCAAGAGAGGAACTGGCACCTGGTGTCAGTTACCATGAAAATCAGTGTCAAACTATAGTTCCAAGTTTTTATAAACTTGGACCAAGCATATCGAATTGACAAGACAAAGAACAGAGACAGGAAATTGAGAAATAAGCAGGCATGATTTATATTTCAAGATGTAATACTATATTCATGGAAGTAGACCAGTGGTATAAATAGGTGCTAGTGCTGGGGCCATAAAGAGATAGTACAGCATCTAGACCCTGGATATAGGATGGATATTTACTATATTGTATATTTTGGAGATTACTGTTGTGGAGTAAGGAGATAAGATTTATGTCTATTAAAGTCTGCAATGGTATAAAGGTGTCATAGATACACATTCACTACATAGCAAGGTAGATTAAGAAACAGGTGTTATGACTGAAAACAATGCAAGAGGTTATATCACATGCATTTAATTGAATTTTTCCTTCAAATTATCTGTCATCTTCTATAAAGCTGTGTACTACTTTTGAAAAGTGGCCATATACACTTTAAATATAATATTACTATGGAATTTCTTTCTACATTTGGGACACAGTTTTAGAAAGGAGGGTCATTTTTCAGGAAGCGTTTTTTTATCATGAAGCAACATTTAAATAATGTGACCAACTGACTCATGTGAGTAAATAATTATTTTAGAAATCATGAAGCATGAGAAAATGAATTATACCAAAATTTTATGACTTTTATAATTACAGAAGAAAAATGGTTAAACATTTTGAATGAGAGAATGACATACCTCTTACATTTCTATTTTTTGAAGTCAAAAGTATCATGAATTCTTTAGTCAATATTGCAAAAAATTCTGGTCATGTAATTGTTTATTGTATTTATAATCACATTTATTTACTTAAGCAAAAATCCTAGATCATTAAAAAATATATTTCAAGTACCCTTTATCATATATTCTCAGTCTTCCTCATCAGCCGCATGCCCTTACTGATCTGTATAGTACAGATACACTAACCATCTTGGTGCTCTACAATATCTGCATTCTTTCTTCTCAGGGCTTTTATGTATACTGTTTATTCTTGGAACACTACTCCAATATTCATTAGATATAATATTTTCATTTTTTAATTTGCTTACTTATTGATTTGTCAAGAGGTCTTCTGTGATCTCAAAGTAAGGTAAATGTTGCTATTCTACAGCAATGAGAATTTGCCTCATGATCAAAATTGTTTGCAATTCCATAAACCTGCTAAATTCTGACTTTCATGAAGACTGGAAAAGTATTGCTTTTATTTAGTATTGCATCCCAAACTATATATTACCTTTATCACATTGCTAACTAGTTGATATGATTCACTAAAAATATTTCTTACTCAATAAATTTTTCCTTGATTCCCCAAACAGAAGTTACTTATTTCTAATTTATGTAGTTTGAACTGATTTCATGGCAATAATGTTTTTTCTTTAATAAAGCAGAGTAAATTTTCTCTAATGCTAAGGAAACATAAAAGGAGAACTTTGCAGACTTTTTAAAATGTGATTATACAAAATAATTTAGCAATGTGTTTTATTTTATCTTCTATGAAATTCTAAAACATGAGACTATTATCAACTATGATCTTCACATTGATTGCTGAAGAGCATATTTGTTAAATGGCACTCAGGCACGTAATGCCACATTTTCCCTTGACAGGTGTGCAAATTATGAAGGGAGATAGCGTTTTCACTTGGTGCTCTTTCTGTTATCTATCATAAATAATAGACTGCTTAAACTTAGTTACATGAAGCAACAACCATTTCATCACCCTTAATATTTTGTAGGCCAGTGATTTCAACATGGCAGTCACTTTTCTATGGCTTGATATTTCTGAAATCCCTGTAAATTTCTGGATCATTAGGGATGCCTTGAGTGTTAGGCGTAGAATCATCCAGTGACGTCTTTGTTTTCATACTTTGTACCTGGACAGAGATGACTCAAAAGCAAGGTTTAGAGTAAACTGTTGAATAAATGTTTGAATCTAATTTCCAATGTAGCTTGGACTTCCTCTCAACTTGGAAGTATATAGGTAATTGGACTTCCTATATGACAGCTGAAGGCTTAAAAGTGAATTATAATAAATGTTTGGTTTTATAACTTAGCCTCAGAATTCACATAAAAAGTTCCAGCCATATGGGTTAGGAGCAATTACAAATTAGTCTTACTTCCTAGGGAAAAAGCACAATGTTTACTTCTTGATGTGCAAACATTAAAAATATTTGTGACCATAATTAAAAAAACTATCGTAAATATCTTCTTCTCTAAAGATATATCAAAATTATCCTTATTGTCAGCAATGCAATTTGATTTGAACACAGTAGCTTGTTAATGCTACTCATATGTTTTTCTCACCTTCCTTGTTATAGTTTTGAAAATGTATAAAAGGAAAGCTATTATGTTTTAGTAACGTTTCCTGTTTATAAATCAATAAATAAGATATGGTACAAAGGAAACTTGAAATTCGTTTGTAGAAAGTAGGAAAAACATATGTTTTCATCTCCCAGGTGTAGAAAAGACATTAAAATATGAGTAAGACTTGCGGCAATTATTTAAAAAAATTAAGTCATCTAATTTTATAAAAGGAACCAACAATCACCCTAAAGTCTCCTACTTAGCTCTACTTAGGTTACAGTCATCTATGAGATTACTTTGTATTTCAGAGAGAAAAGAAAGAAAAAGTTTGAGGAAATGAATAGTAAAGCAATCTTAAAGTTAACTACTACATTTTTCATTAGTTGAAAATGAGGATATGGTTCAAATTTCAAATTCAAATAGTCCATTGGTACTAAAAATAATATTTAAGTAATTAAAAAATGTCAGGCTTACTATGATCATGTTGGGATGTTATACACAGAGGTGTTAAGTGGTAAACCTTTTTTGACTCAGAAAAACATATCTATCCAAGGAAGCTTTGTTAGGTAATAGTACTATTTCTAATCAATTTACTGTACTATAAAAGATCTCCTATTTAAAATTCAAGTTTTAATGCTGTTATATGTTATTTACGTTTTGAAAATGTAAGGACACTTGACTCTCTTTAGCTAAGTTAAATTTAATGAAATTTTATTTACACTCAGCACCATAGTTATATCTTGATTAAAGTCATATAAAAGAGATATAATCACACCCTGATGATTCTCACATTTCATTGGTTTAAGGCTCAGTTGATTTTATTGGGACTATCCTTTAGGAGAGAGGATTTCACCTCTATGCACCTATATAATGATCTTAATCAATGGCTAGGTTGGTTTGTGGAGCCTGAAGATAACCCTCATGTGCACATGTCCTGGGATGGGAACCCACTTCCTTGGAGCAAAATAGCCCTGAAGCATCTGGTTCCACTGCAGGAGAAAGCAAACCCGTTTTGAGTAGAGAGAAAAGACAGGAACAGACTAAGACGATGCTGGAACTGGTGGCCCAAAAGCAGCAGGAAGGTGAAGAAAGAACAGCGGAAGGCCTTGGAAAGGAAACAGCAGCATAGGAGACAAAGCAAGAGTGGTCATCAGTGGGATGGTGGCTACAGGAAGATGGGATGAGCCCAGCTGCTGAGAAGCAGAGGAGTGACAGGCTGAAGAGTTGGCAGCTAGACAGTGTCTGGGAAAAAGATGGAAATGGACAAAGCAGTGAGTACTAAGAAGTATGGTGGCATTGTGGGTTCCCGGCCATTCCCACCATCAAAAGAGTAAGGTCCTATTCCCTCCTCACCAAACCGGGATCCTCCTGCCAAGTGAGTATATGACAGGTGTCCATATAGGTCAGGCTGCCAGATGGGACATCCCTGACCCTGATGTCCCAGGAGGGGTGACCAGGAGGGGTCACCCAGGTGACCACTGTGAGGCTCTATTTGGAGCTCTACCATGGTGAGAAGGAACCTGGAGGCAGCTAGGACCTTGTGCTGGTGCTCAGTGGCTTCTCCCAAGGGACCTTCTCAGAGTCAGACATGGAGCAGGCTCTGCAGCAGCTGGGACTCGTGCCTTCTGCTCTCCTCACTGTGGAAAAAAATGTCCCAACTGAGAGGCCTTGATCCTAACATCCCTCTGACCTCATCATCCTTGATAAAGCGCTGGCATAGCCTTCTTATTATATTCTTTCTGAGTTCTGGAAAAAAGAAAAAATCCTCTGAACAATGTTAATCACATGCATGTTTATCAAGTTTTTGTTTTTTCTACTATCATTGTTGCTGATCATATCTGGTGTTTTTTTAATGCAAGGAAAAACATTAAATCTAATCTTTTTCTAGAACTATCATGTCTTTTGTTCTACTTCTTCACTTTAGATCATATCTCCTGAATTTCTTGCACAGCTTTGGAAATTCCCTTCTCTGATGCTGTTTGTGGAGATGTGCTTTGACTTCCTAAGCACAGTTGCTGGCACATACTTATTCCTCAATAGCTTTTCCTGATTTCAAGACCACCCAGATAACTCTAAGACATCAGAATATCTTGGGTTCCCCTATTCTGCATTCACAAACTTCAAATAAAATAAGTGCGCTGCTGACTCTATCTCCCAATACATGCATAAACTTTAGACTTCTAAAAGGTAAGAACAACCATACTTCACTTAAAAAATTATAGTGCACAATGTGGGGGAAATAATGTGGTCAGAAGGGATAACTTTCTCAATACACTGTGTCAGTAGATACTCAATAGTCATTTTGCTAGTAGTTTCTCTACTTGATAGAGAAAATAGAAAAAATAATGCTAACAGCTTCATTCTCATGATTTCTTGATGCTATCATAAATATAAAGTCCTTCATTTCTGTTAAATAGGAAACAAATGATGATTCTGCTTACTGAAAACCATCTGTCCATGTTCATCTATATCAACAAACTCTGGCCAATTTGCATTAGCACAAGCTGTTATTTCTGTCTTTGCCAATGTTCAACAACGTCAGGTGATTTTACCTCTTTTCAGGCAGAATCTTATATGAAATTCTCAATGACATATCTTGTATTTTGGGAAGATAATATTTTTAGTTTTCACAAGGTTGAAAAATGCATTACAAATCCTGTGATCAGTAAAATATGTACGTTAAAATTGTTTCAAATTCATATGTGAATAATTTCATGATGCTTATCTAATAGTTTAAAATATTTATATTTCAATTAACATTTTGCTTAATACTTTGCATTCTTTCCTTTTAATCAATCAAAAAAGAAGTATTACTTGTCTGGAGGAAGCTTAGCTATGTTTTATGCATATGGAACCTACGTGAAAGAATTCACTAAGTAATGAGTTTCTGATATTAAGAATGGACTTTAAAAAATTCAAAATAATTGAATATTCAAAAATTAATATTTTAATTCCTCATTTTGTAGATTTCAGGATCAGTACCGGCAGACCGGAAGATATTTCAATGAAATTGTCTACAAGGGTTTCATACTAGATTTATAGTTTAAAGAAGAAAACATTGTGTTAACTGAAAAATAAAACTTTTCCCCAGAAAAGAAATCTTTCAAATCAAGGAGGCACATGACTTATTTTTAAACTGAAAAACAACAACAACAAAAAACAGGCTGGTGAGACATGTTTTTCTAAATCATGAGAGTTCCACTCTAAAAACAAAGATTGGACTGCAAAGTATGAAAATAACACATCAAATTTCTTTTTTTTTTAGGTTTGATCAAGCACAATTTATCTCTGTGATTCACAAAATTGTATCTTAATTTGTACAGATATGACACCTCAAAGAATCAAAAAATTCCCCTAAATGGAAATTATTTTATTTTAAGCATAATTTTAATGATCAAGTTAACTTTTTTATATTTATAACAGAGCTCGATTTTATTATACCAAGTATCCTTTCTTCTAAAAGCTAGTTTTTAAATATTTTTTATTCTATGAATCATGCAGAAATTCATACTAGACCAAATTGAGTGTGAATGGGAGTCTAACGTAACACCTACCTATGATTTACATAACATCAGACCATGCCCTTGTTTCATAATATAGTGAACATGTGATTATACTTAAAAATAGATTTAAAAAAATATGAAATGTAGACATACATATTATACATACATAAGCTTAATCAGTTATAGTTTTAATGTAATGTAATGAAGTATGTGCACAGGAAAAATATGTAATGTTTAATTGTACCATCCCAATGTTTATTTATTGTGATTACTCATTGCTTCCCATGCTTCCAGATCACCTTTCTCACTAGCATGTACTAGAATCACCTCACACATAGGTGGCTGATTATGAATAATGTGGCACTCTGGGGTGCTCAATTTGATGAAATCAAATTATTTCCTGTTTAAACCTCTATTGATCACTGGCACACTCTCTTTAAAATAGATATGAAATTGTACAGATATCTATCCAAATTCTATGCATCTTTTTTGCTTAGTAAAACAAATATTTAAAGCAGCATTTAAAAAGCAGTAGAAGAGGCTGCAAGTGGATAGAAATTTAAAAATATACACAAAAAAACCACTTTTTACTTTGTAGTCACACATTTAGTCACTTAACAAATATTAATTATTACATTTATTAATGTTCAAATTTAGAACACTAAAACATGTTTAAATTTATTACCACCGTTTTACTATTTATTTTTTTGAAGAAATGTACAGACAAGAACGAAGTAGGCAAGTAAGCAGGGAGAGAGAGGAGGAAGAATTCTTTATCATTTCTATTCAGTTGTTCACATTGGTTGCTTCCACCAGACATGGGTCATGAACCAGGGACCTCAGGATATACATCGGACTGGTCCTAGGTGTAGTGGACTGCTAAGGCAACAGGGTATATCCTGTTTTTATTTTTTTTCTTAATGAAGTTATTTTTCTTCATTATTATTATTGAAACAAATGGATGATCCCTGATACCTTTCCAGGAAAATTCTGTTGTCAAATTAAAGAGCAGTAGGTCAAAAATAACAAATAATTATTGCTGGTCATAAAAAGACAAAGTATTTGAAGACAAGTTTCATATTGATAGTACAACATCTTGTGAGTATTTTTCTATAATTTAAATTTATATATTTATATTATTTATATCATTATGTAAGTATATTTTTTTCTTTATGAAGTTTTGGCATTCAAACTGAAGCTATCAAATGCATTGAAATATTCTATGTTACATAAAATATGTTTATATCCCTTTGAGATAAGCGGGCATTTGATTAAAGATGATATGGTCTTATTATTTTTGTACTATCTCATAAATTTAAATAAAAAATCTACCAGTATGCTCTATCCTTTTTCTCACTCCCTTTACATGCAATTTTATGATACTGGAGGTTAACATGTTTTGAAAATTAGTTTTATAAAATTACTTTTATTTCTCACAAAAACATTCACAGAAACAATGTATTAGTTTTGTTTTGTTTTAACACACAATGATTCCCTGGAATATATACAAAAATGTATTTGTATTTTCTATCAATTTCTGAAACTCTTTTAGGAAATTTTTTTTTTCTGTGTTCAAGTTATCATTCTCTTTGTTAGAGAATTGTGTTTGACTTTAGCATTAAAAAAGTTGATAGTATCATTACATTAACTTTAGTGGCATTAGGTATGGGACATTTCAGAAGAAATTCTGGAACAATGTTGCTTTTCAGGGCGTGAAATCAATGACATGAGATGCTGTCTGAATCAACCATTGTTATGATACTATCAAAGTTTTTCAACATTGGGAAAAAAAAGTTTTGGCTATTATTTGAGATGTACATAAAAGATGAGTAAACGAATGGGAACACCAAAAATGTAACCACAAAGAAAGAATTTCGCACACACTTCAGTTAATACAATTAGCTAATATAGTTGGTATCTCATAAAAATCTTTATACAGTCTACAACTTCAGTTCTCTTTAATATATTAAAACTTTCTTCTAAGAAAATAGGTCTTAATGCCTCTATTTATGCATTCTTCATGTAAAAAAAAATTCAAGTATAAGGAACAGAAGACAGCAAATATTTCTGATTATCTATATCCTGTCAGATATTTTTCTAGCCACTTCGGAAAGATCATCTTGTCTATACTTTTAGAAAAGTATCCATATAGAAATTAATATTTTTAAATTGTCAAGTTGATTTTCATTTACTCCATAAAATTTATGTTCCCAAATTGTCCAGCTCATCTTATTTACTAAGGAAGCTGATCTTTATGGGATATTATCTTCTGGATCCTGTGATTTCTGATTGACCTCAGTCAATGGGGAGCTTTTGCAGCAAATCTGAAGTCTGAAGTATAGAACATAATGTCAAGATATTAATTCCTCTTCTTCTAATTCCCCTGTGATTTCTGATTGACCTCAGCCAATGGGGAGCTCTTGCAGTAAATCTGAAGTCTGAAGTACAGAATAGAATATCAAGATAATAATTCCCCTTCTTTGAAAGTTGCATCCTTAAACTAGTGATCTGATCAAAGCAGGATGGTTTACATCTGATTCTGAGTAATGCTCACTCTCTTCCTTTTCAGAGGTAGTGGTGATAAGGAAGTACCTGTTAGGAAGTGACAAGTTATCTGACATCATACCACCTTTTTTTTTTTTCTTTTTTAAAGCAATGTACATGCAGTCATTAAGGCAAGAACAAAGGCAGGTAGGAGGAGAGAGGAGAAAGTAGCACTTTCCATTTATTGTATTTATTTGCTCATCTTGGTGGCTCCCATTGGACCTGGGATGTGAACCTGGGACCTTGGATTGTATGTGAATTCCACCCAACTGCTACACCATGAGAGTATACCATACCCACTCATTTTTTCAAAACCTTCCATGAATTATCCAATTTCTCAGTATATTGCTGATTTCTGTTAGGTCCTGATTTATTTGTAAACTTCTGAAAATTAGAATATTTTAAGTAAAATATTGTTTCCATATCTTGTATCATATAAAATTTGTCCTTAAATTACTAAAGATGTAATCCTGAATATTTATCTTTATCTCTTGATTCTTGTTTTTGCTACATTGATTCATTTCATTTATCATATTACCATTATTTCTCCCAGGCATTGTATATCATCATGTTGACTAAGCATACCTTAGCTGCTTTCCTAATTTAGGTATACTCATTCACACACATATAGAAACACATGTATGCAAACACATACCACTGTGCTTGTAAAACTTACTAAAGATCAGAGATGAAGGCAAAAGAAACATTTTATGTTTACAGAGACAAATGCTAATTGAATATTGGATATCTTTTGTATGTTTATCTATCCCATTATTGAAAAATTTTACTCTTGCCATTTGTCGATCTCTTATTACCTTTCTTCTGCCATTTACCTTTATATTCTTCCTTGATTTATTTAATATCATCCCACATTTCTTCCTCATCCTACCCACATAACTTCAAAATATCTTCTTCCTCTTATACAGAGAAATTTAATGTTCTTAAACGGCACATTTGTATTTGCTGTTTTTCATCATATCTGTTTCATATCTTCAATGCAACAGAATTGACTTTTTTAAAAAAAGATGATTATGTAACCTTGCTCCATGCCACTTTCCAGAAGTTGGCTCTTTTAAAAGTTTGTACAATTGTAATTTTATGTACATAACAGTTTTTAATTCATATCTGATATGCATATGTATGATCAACAGATAAGAGTATATAGGTGTTTGTATGCAGGTGTGCAGATATTCCCCATAAACTTGTTACTTAATTTTATGGTAACATAAGGAGTCTTACTTCAGGACAATAGATAAAATCACCTGCTTTCAAAATTCACCTGTCTTACCTGGTTACATTGAAATTTATTTGAATTTCTAACAGAAGATATCAAAATACCATAAAGGAGAAGTATAAAACTGCTTTTCAAGAAATACAATTTCAATTTATGGAAAGAATGGAGACTTCATCTGTTCACAAAGAACAAGAAAAGAATATTGAGGTGTGAACACTCAGTCTTCTACCAACGCTTTGCATTGGTTCTTTTTTTAGGCAAACTCTCCACAAGGTAGCAAGTATGATTTCTTAGTTGTCTTGGAGTGACATAATAAGATATCAGAGATGAAGTGGCTTGAAAAAACAGGAATTTGTTTTCTTAAAGTTATGGAGTTTAGAAGTCCAAGATCAAGGTGTTGGCAATTTATTTTCTTTGGAGACTTCACTGTGCCTTCTGGTTGTGTTCCTGTGTGCATTTACTCTGTGCATATACACCCGGTGTCCCTTCTTATAAAAATACTGACCCAACTGGATTAGGGTACACTTTAACTGACCTTATTTTAAGTTGATTTCCTCTCTGTATCTTCACACAGTCCTCATTCTCTGCACTGAACTCTTCTTATAGGAACCCACTCATATTGGAGTAGGGTTCACGCATATGATTTTATTTTACTTTGGTCACCCCTTTAAAGACTTTGTCTCTAAATACAGTCACATTCTGAGGCACGGTGGGTAAAGACTGTAACATATGAATTTAGGGAGAGCACAATTCAGTTGATCACATATGGCCTCTCTCAACTCAGTCTTACGATACTGTTTTTTGGTCATTTTGAAACTTGTTCTGAAGATAAACTTTCATAGTTTAGTTTTGTTTAAATGTTCTTGTTGTGTTTGTGTGCTTTGCTTTTTATTAAGGCAAGATACAGGCAGGAATGAAGGTAAGCAGGTATAGAAAGGAGAAAGAAAAACTTTTATTTTTATTTTGTTTGTTCATCTTGGTTATTCCTCTCAGTCCAAGACACAAACCGGGGTCCTTGTAATATATGTGGACTGCACTCAGTTAGAGGCAATGGACCTAACTGTTTCTCCACAAGGGTACACCTAAATTTTCATATTTTAACCAGTTACTATGGTTGAAAGATGAAATGTCATATTGAAAAGGTTTTAATCACCTGTCAAACTCAATAATTAAGATACAGCTATTTTCTTATTGAATAATAAATATTGAAAATAAGGGTGAAGATTTGAATTTGGGAGAATCACCAGATTCTTATAATTTTGGGTAGATTAAAATAGGCTAGATAGACATAAACTGAAAATGTCTATTACATCCACCTCAATCACTGCTCAGAATCAATATATACTTCATGCCCATAATTTATTTTATAAATCCTCTTGTCTAATGTAACAAAATTATTTCACATGCATTTTATAACACATTCTACCTTCCTCCCCAAAGCAGGATGCTGACATTTTTGTCTAGTCTTCCAGATGTAGCTACTCATGTATCCAGAATCTAATGCTCAATGATAAATTTAACTAATTCCAGCACATTTGATATGCAAAGGAATACTTCAAAGTGAGCAATCTGAACTGAAGTCTACCGTTTGGCATAGTGAAAAAAGGAAAACAACAGAATGATAATCTTTCTGAGGATGGCCTGGATTCTGCTGGCATGAATTACCAACTCCTTGCATAATGAAGAGTTTTTTGTTTTTGTTTTTTTTGTATTTTACTTATTTATTTTTTTATCAGTCAATACAACAGCCCCTGAGTCAGGTCTCAGAAGAGATCCACCTTGCCCTAGTTTTCATTGGTTATGTTTTGGAAAGATAAAGAGAAGGTTTATCTTCTTGAGAGCTACCATATTGTAGTAATTAACAGCCTCAAATTTGTGATTCTAGTTATGGAATTTGTGTTAGCAATTGAGCACTAAGAGTGTTTATTGACCAGACTTGTGGTTTCTTCTGAAAATTAAACACCTTAAAGCTTAGAAAGTCTGATCATTTGGTTCTTATTTGCTCCATTGTTAATTCCAAAGCCAGAGACCTAATTGAGTCAGGGTTTCAAGTATAAACTGCATCCTGGAGGGTTGTTTTTTTTAAAGGACTGAGTATTCCATACTTCTTACTAGACTTTATTTAAAGGTGCCTCATTTTTCTTTGTCCTAGAGCAATTCAAAATATTTGGCCTGAGGGACAGATTGAGTTAATCTGTACCCTTGTGGAACGCTGTTTCCTAGAAGTTTGTGTCACTGCATTTTTCTGAGGTACTGGTTTAAATTTAGCAGAAAGAACTAATAAGTAGCAGGAATACTAAGTTTCCCCAGATCCCATTCTTCCTTTCAGCTCTGAATGTATCCTTTCTGAATTTTCTTATACAACCTTTAATTTAAAATGGAGGATTAATCTTTCCCAACCCTGTGAGTTACATGGCTATCAGATTTTCGCCGGTCTTTGTTTGATCTAAACTGTATTGGAAAGCATACATTTGCTTCCTTTTCTTTTATATGCTGATATTTTATAATAAGACATATTAGAAGATATTGACAAGTAGGAGCATGGTCTTACATCTAAAATTCAGCAGATAGTTGATAAATTATTTATGCATCATTTAATCAGTATTGTCAACTTCCTAGTTTGTTACAGAAGACGATTTACTACTTAATATTCCACCTCAATTAATTCATTTAATTTATATGCTAGGATCTATCTCTTGTAACATCTGCTACCAGATGTAGCAGACTCAGTAGCATAAAATAGAAATCCTACACAAATTACTAGCATATTACTAGCAAATAACATGAAAATATTTCACAACCAGCTCTGAAGAAACTGCCCATATATTCTACATAAACTTATCCTGACTATTATAAAGATAATAGTGTACAACTGAAAAATAATGACGAAATATTTGTGTCCTTTATTCTCAATTTCATAGAGCCAATTGATTAAAAAGTACTTTGTCAATTTTTATTAAACTATTAAGTCTATAGCTAACTGGTTGCAATTAATGAACAACTGAAATATCAACATGAATGTAGGTTACTGGTTTGCTTCATGTTAATGTATAAGATAAAATTAGAATTATAAAATAATTATTTTAGACATTTAATCATTCACCAATGACTAGAACAAGCCCTTTACTAACTCTCATAATAATTTTGGAATACTTGAACAAAATTTTTGTAGTATCTTGGAGCTTTTCTAATATAATGGTTATAAACAGCACAATTTTAAATATAACCTGCATTAGCAATATACTCATTTTTGTAGTAACTTTGGATATTAAAAAAACAATAAGTCAAGCCCAGATATGCAGTATTTGCTTATTTCTGTAGCAGAAAATTTCCTTCATGACAAAATTACAAGCTGCAACCTGAGTGAAGCATGAAGTTGGAGAGAAATTCACATTTGTTGATCAGTATACACTATTATTACAATATAAGTACAATAAATATAATTTTAATGACATAGATGACATTATATATAGTATAATAATTAAAGTGGTACATTTGAAAATGTATTAACTTTTAAAATTTTTGTATATTTAGTTACAGATTAATGTTTTTACTTTTAATAATTGTCATGTTTAATACCATGTTACAGAATTCCTGAATATTTAATAGCTGTCTCTTATTTGCTTACATGCGACAACTCCAGAATTTATAACTATAAATTCTGGGATTATACCTAGTTTTAGAGACATAAAATAAACTGATATGATCAGAATTATATTTTTCTCATCTAGAACACATAAGATTAGACTTCACTTCCAGACTGACACATTTCTAGACCAATTACTCACAATTAGATATGTCATGATACAAGTTTTGGAATTCAAAAATTGATGGGGTTCACCTATACTTCACAGAGACTTAGAAATATGCTATTTTGCACCTCCAAAATGGGAAAAGGTGCTGAATATTTATTACATGTACTTTTCAAAATATTTTATAATTAAAGAGTAAAATGCTAAATGATAAAATTCACTAATATTTACTGAGGATTAACTATTTTTAAAAATGACTAAATAATTTCATACATTATCTAACTGAATAAACTAACACTTTGCTATTCAGTTATATCTCCCCAGTTCTGATATAAATAAGTCTCTAGGATTATCTTTGCATTGCCAGTTGTGTTAAATCTGGATCCCAATCTTGAATTGATCCCAAACTTGCATTTTATGTATAGCACCTAAGATATTTAATGAATCTCAGGTTCTTAATAGCAAAAGTTCATCTATTTTTCTCAGAATCTCTTATTTAATATATGATTTAATGAAGTAATCTTGCATTGTAACATCTTAAAAGCTTAAGGTATGCATAATTATGTGTATTGACATAAAAATATATACTACAGTAAGAGAATCAATAAAAAAATTCAGTTACAGTCTATACTTTTTAATATAATTTATATAACTGTCCCCTTTGACCCAATTTACCTACCACCTTCTCCCTTTTGAAAACCACTCATTTGCTTCCTTCTTTCTTTCTTTACTTCATTCTTCTTTTAAAAGAAAGGTGAAGGCAGAATGAAGGCAAGTAGGCAGGCAGGCAGGAAGAGAGAGGAGGAAAAAGCATTTAAGAAACATTTACATATTTATTTAGATTTTCATCTTGGTTGTTCCCCCTTCCCACTCCACCAGCCCCAAGTCATGAACATGAGTCCTTGAAATATATGTATACTGTTCTGTCTAGAGGCCACCAGTGCTGTGCTGCTAAGTCACCATAGCACACCGCAAACTTGATTTATAGTCGAAGAGTTTTTTTTTGTTTCTGATGTATGTTAGACACTTAAGTTGTAGGACAAAATTGCTTATGTCAAGACATGGGAACAAGTAGGAGGCAATGTGACCCTAGAATAAAAAGAAGTAGAAGGTGATTCTAGTATGGAATGCCTTCTATAAGAGGGTTCAATGATCCTGGACCCCGGAATAAATACAAAGTTAACTACACAAAAAAGTAAGTCAGTGGTGACTTTTGGATAGTGAAATAAGGAAGCAGTGACTAGAGCAACACATGAAAGTAACTAAAGTTAAAGACATATGCAAAAATGAGTAGAAAAAACTTAGAAGAGGAAGAATTTTTTAAAAGCCACTTTTTTTGTTACCTTTATTTACATTTGACTTGATTAAGCTTGTTTTACCAAGTCCATATATTCTAGGAAGACAGTGAAATTTATTAGCTATCCTTCTGATATTTTAGTGTCCTTCCTTAACTAGACTCCCCTGCTACTTAAATATCCTATGAACCCAGTCATCTTTTTCAAACTTGTTTGATGTTTTTAAGTGAATATGAATGTAAGCTTGGAATAATAAATACTTAATAAAGTTAAGAAAATTTATAAACTAGTGAAATCAATTAATCTGAAACTCAATCACTTAGAGTATTTATCTGTAGGAAATATTACTGTTAATCATCAAGGTCATATAACTACTACAGGAATAAATAGCTTCTATGTCCCAAAGTATATTTAAACTCCCAATATTTGACATCATTATATGTAGCTCTTGACCTGATCTCCAATTCTTTTTAATTCTACTACTTTTTCATTAGTATAATGCTCAACATTGTCTGCAGGAAGAGCTTGAGTTATAGGAATTTGGATGCTTATGTAACTGTCCTTATTTACTGATAACAGTTATATAACCTTAGGTTGCTAAATGTCTTTATACATATATTGCAATGGATGAAGTATATAGTATACAATGTATCTCAAAGCATGAGATTTTATAGGAAGAAAATCTAATGAAAATGGAAGACAAGCAAAATGGAATATATGAAAAAGGACAAAAGAAGAGAGCCTGAGGGAGCAAGGATTACTATATTTCTTTTAATCACTACTGTTAAAAAATTATAAGCCTAAATATTAAAGCGCATATACTAGTCTTATACATTTGTCCAGATTCTATTGCGCAGGGGGAAATCCCACATTCAGCTTCTCAGTTTCCAAGTTTAGTAATTTTCTTTACTTATCCCTGGTTAAGTATATGTTCACTCTGATATAAAATAAAAAAATGATATGATAGAGCTTTCTCAATGCTTTTTTTAATAAATCTCTAATTCTAGTATTTTATAATTCTTCCAGATTATATTTTTTTAATATCTGGTAAATCAATATTTCAACTACTGGCATCAACAGGGCAATTTTTATTTCAAAAAACTTACCTCAAGTGACAAGAGCTACAGTGTTTTATTTTCAACATGAGAAATCAGTCTAAACATAGAAATAGTCTTACCATAGATATTGGCAGATAATAATATAGCAGATATGTGAACATATGATTTAAACATGATTTTTCATCTCTAATTAATGACAGTATTTTATTTGAATCTGTAAGATCAAAGACCTTATTTTTAAAGTAAGCATGTCACCAAACAGCACAAACCACTCAAGTTAAAAGTAGTCAAGAAAGGCATAGTGATTTACAAGGCTTATATTACTGTCCCTATTTATTAATTACTAATACAATAATATAATCTTAGGTTGGTAGATGTCTTTATATGTTACAGTGAATAAAGCATTTACTATACAATATATTGTAGCAAAGATTTGATGATGCTTAGCCGCTGGCTAATAAAAACATTTTTTTCATTTCTGGTAATGTCAGTATTGATAGACAATCCATGAACACATACTGAGTCTGACTATAAAAATGAATGATCCCAAGTAAAAATCCTTTAAATGCTTACTTAATTATATATGTTATATATGTTGAAATCTAGTTTAGTTTTTCACAGTGAGCTCATGTCGCAGTAGCTATATAAGCCTGTTATGTTTAATATGATCACTTGAACTTGATAAATTGTACACACATATACACATATGTGTATATATGTATGTATTATGTTGTCTATATGGAAATATATTTTAACATTGAAATGATCAGTCCCCTTCCAGTTATAAATGTTTGACATAATTAAATAAACTCAAGAGCAAAAATTTTAATGGAAATTTTCACTTTTCCTTTATGTTCAAGCATTTTTCACTTATATTTGATAACCCAATTCACTTAACTTAGAATTCACTGCTTGGTATTGCAAAGAATTTACTTTGATTTTAGTTTGTTGAAGAATTTAAATGTTCCAAACTGTCACCTCAAATTATGGTAACTTGAAGGCAATGAAACATAACAGAGCATCCAACTAACTAAGTATTACATACTAGTACCATAATACATTAATTTTGACACAATATCTTCTTTCACTTTATGTAAAAAATATTTTATGTCCCCTTTTTATATTTTTTAATATTCTTTTCTTTCTAGATTCAAAAACACCATGTTTAAAATTCTTGGCAGAAAATCTGACTTGAAACAATAAATAAGACAGTATGTCCTTAATGCTGGTTCACTTAAATATATTTATTAATATAATGACTAAGGAAGGCTGGATTTATATGACGTTTTCCAGATGTGAAGAGTTCCTAATTTGTAGTAGGCTAAGCTTTTGCCCTTGATTAATAATGCTCTGGGAAGCCAGTCATTGGATCCTATTGAAATAATGAAATTAAAGCAATTTAAGTGTGAGATTTTGTTCAGATACATGTCCCTCATCAGCCACTCTCAAATCTCTGGTAAAGACATATTTTGTGTTTTGTTTCCCAAATTCCTTACACAGATCTGACCTATAACTCTGTGTTTACCAATGCCTGAATGTTGTAATGACTAATTGATCATCCAACTCTCTTCCACAGAGATGCTTCTGTAAAATTCCTGAGTAAATGTCTTTACACGTGTTTCTACATTCTGGTTGGTCCTTTGATTTTATGATGCTAGTCTATCACTTACAATCCTGAGAGACAAACATGATAGGTATTTTCATTTAGGTAAGGTAGTTAAGATCTATTCCACACAGTCACTTGGGAAAAAGCAGACACTAGTTATTAGGCCCAATTTAAGAGTTTATTGACTCGGTTAAAAAGTCATTAAAAAATTTGAAAAGGTGCATAGACATCATGGAAGGAACACTCAGGATTGTCCTGGGGAATTGCTTTAGAAACATGCCCACAGATAAATAATTACCTATGTAAATTTTGCAATATAAAGGCACATGTGAAGTTGTCTATTCCTTTCTGTAGAAAACCAAAACCAAAAAGCCCAAAGACTAGTTTATTGTTCTACAGAATATTAATACAATATTTTCTATTATACTGAAAAATCTTATTTTTATCTTCTCTACAAAATCAGATTTAACTTCTTTTTTGATTCCCTCACTAATGAATGAGTTGAATAGTCTTTAAATGTGTAGCATATTTGTGAGAGCATGATATTTAAATTTTTTTTAAATAATGCTTGACAATTCTTCTAATTGTGATAACCAGGATCATCTGAAACCTTTATCTTTCTTCTTGTTTTACTTCTAAACATAAGATGAGGTCTACCACTGTGAAAGAAAGTAAAAATATAAAGCAACGCTGAGTGCATAAAATATTTAGAACATAAAATATGTGGACTAGGCTTATAAACACTGGTATTTTCAATTAGTTCTATTTAGTTCTAATTAAGGCGAAGACACAAGAAGTTAAAGGTTCAGATACAGCAGAATAGGAATAATAGTCAGCAGGAGCTAAAGGACAAATGCAAACAATGAAGTAGACACTAGACCTGAGTGATGGGTTAGGAAAACAAAAACACCTGGAGTGCTCTGAAGATGAGGAAGGTCTTTAGAAAGACAACAAACTTGAATGTGCACATAAAGTAGATTAATGTCCATCGTTTTAATATAAGTAAGTATTTCAGAAAGGTTTTTTTAAACTTAACTTGTATTCACTGTCCACCATTTATATGTGTTACTGGACCCTAGTCCACTCTCACCCACCCAGAAAAGGTCAATACTAGGCAGAACAGATATTGATAAAAAGGAAATTAGGTAAATTTACAGGCACTAATTGACGAAGTGGGAGACCTGCTCTGTCTCAAATCCACTTCACCCAGGGGAGACATGGAAGTGCGCAGAGTTCATATAGACCAAATATGTGTGCCGTAGGCCTTCTACAGGGGAGGGGAGGTATCTGTGATCAGAAGTGATTGTAGATACTCTGTCACTGACAAGGATCTGTTGGCATGTCAGGTCCATCAAAAATCTTCCTGCCTCAGTGGAAGAGAAACAGTATACTCTACTGTCTCTTCAAGATGAGTTTATCTGTAACTAGATTCCATGTTAACCAAATATCATAGATTCTTCAGTTTTGCTAGGTGGCTAGGTTTGTTTGGTTCTCAATTTACTGCTCAGTTACAAGGAAGATAACAGAAAGATAATAAAGCATATATTAGGGATTAAAGCATTTTGATAGTCCAGTCAATTCTTTAGTTACTTCTCTGAGATAAAGAGATGAAGCTTTCTGGAACCCTTGAAAATTTTTAGATATACAGTCTCTTGACTGACGTTTAGCTAAAATAATAGAAAATGTCTAACTTTTGGGTTTACTACAAATCATGGACAAATAGAAATGATTAAGCACACCCTGGTAGAGCAGTGGTTTGTTCAACCGCTTTCAGCTGGCACAGTCCATGTATGTCCCAAGAAGCTGAGTTTGCCTTCTGGGGACAGAGGTGGTGATGGTGGGGACAGCCAATATGAAGAACTAAATAAGATAAAGTTGTGCTTTCTGCCTGATCACTCACTTTCATACCTGCCTGCACCTTTCTTTAAAAAAAAATCAAACAAAAAAGGTAATACCTGTGGCATTCAAAAAATTCAAATCAAACTTTTTAATACAGCTATTAATTTAATAAAGAAATTTGTAAAGTGATTCTGGAGCAGGTACAATAATAGGAACTAGACACAAAAATGTCTAAAAGCTGGTCATTCATTCAAACTGCTCCATGAAAAATAGAGAAAAAGAGATAAAAGGTGATTAAATAACAGGTATTTCTAGATAGAATATTCCATGTAAACTGCAGAGCTCTATGGATTCTATTTAAATAAAAATGATTTTGTTTCTATAATGATTCTAAGAGAATATGTCTTTTCTACCCTCAAATTCAATAAATGTTATATTCATGTTAAAAACAACACTCATATTTCTCTCACCATAACTTCTCAACTTCCTTTTATTTCTAAAATTAACAACCATTTAATTTTCTCATATTATTGACCAATGCCTCTTATTTAAAGCAATAAGTATTTGAAAAACAGCTGTCGGTATTTACTACTTAGGGGAAGTGGATTTCAAGCTTAATGGAATAGAAACTATAGAAAAACCACATTATGAGTCAATAACAGTTGGGTTTCAACCTCTCACTTGTAGGAACTTCCCAGGTGCAATTTTAAGCCCGCCCTTATTTGCAGAGATCAGAGCGGGACCAACCAAGTAGCCTCTCTAGACTGGCAGGTCCTTTTTAATGAATAAGGAAATTTAAGCTTCATCCTAGGTTGTCTGAGAAGAGGTAGTTACAGCACCTTCCCGATTCCTCACCAAATCCCAAAAATTTACAGCAATTTTAACTGCATTCAGTTAGGTGTGCAGTCCAGATAACTTCAACAACACATTACACATTAAAACACATTTTCACAATGTTATAGCCTCTGAACTGCTTCTGGGACCTGGGAAAGCCAAGGTAACACATATTGCAAAGGGAAAAGGTAGGAAACATCCATTTTTGTCTAGGTCCAGTGATAGGTCAAACAGGCAGTGACATTCTATTGATTGCTGTGCCCAGCAACAACCTGTTCTAAAATACTACATCGTTCTCAGTACAAAGCAATCATGATTTTGAAAGTGAGCATCTTTATTTCGGTGTAAATATGGAAATCAGGTTACTAGTACACTATTTCTAAACGTTCTTTTTATTCATAAATATAATTGTAGAGAGTTATTAGTTTAATTATTATTGAGTCCTTTGATCCCTAATGTATGTTTTATTTCCTTCTGTTTTCTTATCTTCAAATATAATTGAGCAATAAACTGGGAACCAAACCTCGCTCAGCCTTTTAACTGCCGCAATTGTTTATTGTAAATGCTTTTCGATCTAAGACTTTTTTAAATGAGGTTTTACACTTATCTCACAATAGTCTCAAGCACATTTTTGATTTTCAAGAGAAAGTTTTTTATGCTAATGTATTTGGAAGAGAATAACATTGAAATTTTTAAGTTTTTATGCAAAAAGTAAAAATAATCAGCTGACTCTCACAATTATTATGTAAAAGGATTTTTTGCAATATAAAAAAAATCTCAAATTTTACATCTTTAAATATTACATAAAATTTTTTGTTATTGTTGCTTTGGTCAGTAAAGGTGCAGGCTGCCATGAAGGTGAGCAGAGGTAGACAGGTAGGAAGAGAGAATTGGAACCATTTCATGTGTTTTATTTAGTTGTTTGCTTTGGTTTTCCTGCTAAACCCAGGATGTGAACCAGCTTGTGAACCTGGGACCTTGGGATGTATGTGGATGGTACCCAATAGCTGCTTCACTGGGTGCACGATTACAGATCAGTTTTAAAAGTTTACACAGCATTGTCAGCCAATTTAAAGTTGCAGTCTGATAAAGTTAACATTATATAACTGCAGGGGATCCGATATGAGAGTTTGGATGAGGTAGACAAAGGGCTTATAAAAAATAGTATTAAGTAAACCTGACCCAGTGTGAAGTCCAAGGAAATAATGTGATACTTTGGTCAACTCCAAAAACTTAGGGATTACAAAATTAGAAAGGTTCTTGTAGTGACTTTAGAGGCAGTGAACTCATCAATTGATTTATGACACAAATAAAATTATTAATTTACAAAAGGAAAATGGAAATTTCCCAGAACTTGTCATCTCACCCTTAATTGCTCTAACTAGTGTACTAATGACTTTCTAAGGGAACAGATATCAATCTTTTCTCAAAGTCTCTCTACAGTGACAGATAAAATTGATGGTGTTTATATACCAGCAAAGATGGCAGGGTAGATAAATCAGACCATTAGAAGTATGAAATTCCTGGAATACTAATGCCAATGAAAGAAAAGGATAGCAAATCAGAGGCAGTTGGTCATGTTGAGGATGAGCTGGGTTGTACAAAAGTGTACCACAACCCAACATATACCTCTCACGTCTTCATTTCAATGTGTACTTATTAAGCGGCTGCTATACTTATATATGAACTAGGAGTTGGAGATAAAAGAATGAAAAAAATAGACACAGACCTTGCTGTCAAAATTTACTCAAGTGAAATACAATTAAAGTAAAATAACACAAAATAGTAATATTGCTTCAATGGGAAAAATACAGGATAGCTACGGCAGCACCTTTCAAAGAGAATAGTTTCCAGTGAAAGATTTGGGGAGACAGACTTGTTACATAAAGAATTATGCATCATGTTAAACACATTTAATTATAATTCACAGTAGGCTTTATAGTCATAAACTATAATTCAAGTATTTTACCATCTTATTTTTCTTAATGCTGTATTAGTTTTTTTTTTTCTGTAGAGTTCTATTGATCTCATTATTATATAGAAAAGGAAAACGCATATATACATATACACATACTTATTTATATGATAACTTAGCCTCTACAAATTTAAAAAAAAAACAACAACAAAAAAAAAAACAATGTTACTGTCAGTTCTAATGTTTTCTCGAAGTCGGCCAAAATTAAAAGTCCCTGTTCAAAAATCATAAGTAAATTTCAAATCTTAAACATGCTTAGGATGTATCATCATGAATTTTTGTTTAAGAAAATCAATACTTCATTCAAAATGTAGAATGATTCTTGGAAAATAATTGAAAGAAAGTCATTATGTAACACAGAAAAGCAGCCAATGACTGAGACAGTGATTGCTATATGCATGAGTAAAAATTCTTGATTGTGTTTGGATTCTATATCTGAACTAATTTCTTCTTTTTTGTTATCATTAGGGTAAGCCCTTTGAATGACAAAGGCATATTACCATATGCTTTATATTGACCAAAGCAATTTATAGATGTAAATCTGATTATAATTCATATCATTATGAAAGATTCATTATTTAATATTCTTATTAATTTCTCTAGGGTTTTCAATGTCAATTTAAGTAAAGTTAATTAGAAGAAGCAGAATAGGAAAACTCAGTGAACAAAGGCTACCACATATTTAAAGGAAATAAGAGCTGATAAAAGCTATTCCTGTGGAATGGAGTAAAAAGTTTAAGTCAGTGGCAGATGGAGAAGGAAAAAAAAAAAAGATAAAACTGTGGCATCTGTTAAAACAGTTTTGGAAGAGTCATTCACACACCATGGATGAATAGCAATTTATTCCTAGAAAGTGCTAATTTTTGGTTATGAATAGATTTTGTTATTGATCAATCAGATTACTTTTGGGAATCTTTTTTTTTTTTCTATTTGGATTGCTAAAAACAATCCTATTTATGCAATCAAAGTCCGTTTTCTTGATGGCATTACATCAGCCTTCCAACATTTGGAGACCAGCATCCTTGGAGACAAGGTCATTATGAAAGTCAGATAATTTTAGGATTTCCATCTCCTCTAATGGATTGGATTGTGTGCATTTCTTTTACTATAGTTCATTCTTAGTATTTATCTGAGTTTCTTTCTGTTCTTCCAGAATCCTAGAGATTTACAAGTTGATTAACATTATCTTAATTCTTATATTAATCTACCAGATTGAAGCTTCATTTTGTCTCAAATAAACTGTCCTATTTATTACTTGTATTTTTTCATCCCATCAAGAGAGTTTGCCAAACCATGTTTAAGTAGAATCTACAATTCTAAACTCTCCCCAGTTTTAAAGGGATGTTTGCTTACTTGTCATATAATCCTGTTTTCTCTTAGTACAGCATTTTCACTTTTTTATTCTTCACATTGAAATTCTATCCTATTCATTTACAAAAGGGGGCGTATTTGGAAATAACTCCTTGAATGAAGAATAATCACAAACCCTAGAAATAATGCAAAAGAATGCTTACAAATCATGTTAGGATTTTTCAATTTTGCTACCCTTTTATAGAGAAAACAAACAAATAAATGCAAATAGAAAAGAGAAAAGAAATGAACTTTTATCTATTTTCCAATCAGAGCTGATTTCAAGACTTGAGGGAGAAATTTTGATAAAGAAAAGAAAATACATTTTTAAAGGAGGAAGACAATGACTGTAGAAAAGATATCAATGGTCAACAGTTAAAAAATAAATCAAGGTGTTTGCCTAAAGGAATTTCCATAAAAGGAATAAATATCAGAAAGGAAATGAATGAAGCAGAAAAGCAATTAAAATCAGTAAAATGTGAGATCTGGAAAGACCTCAGGGAATCATTAGTGATAATCCCATTGCAGAGATGAAAAACAGATCAAAGATCCAAAGCTTAATTGATTTTCCTGAGGTCACATCACTATGGACAATCAGAATCAGACTCATTTCTAAGACCAATGCTTGTCCAATCAGAGGCTAAATAAAAGAATAAAGAAAGAGACAAAAGGAATGCACAAAGAATATGAGGCTGATCTCAGATATGCTTCATTCTGATTTAATTGGTCTGGAATAGACCACCTCAAAAAATTTGCTTCCTTGACTAGCAACAGAAAACTATGAAAAGGAAAATATGAACTGAAGTGGTAGATGAAAGAAAGCACCTAAAGGGAGAGGGCAATTGTTTTAGCTACTTCTCCTTTTTATGATTATCTCTCTCAGCATCTACATGACAAGGATATTTGAGTCTGCATCTGAGTTCAGACATTTCTCCATTCTTTAGGCGAAGCAAATTTAAGAGACAATCATGTCAGAAAGGTGATCATGTTGAGGATTATTGCAATAAGACTTGTTCAAAATCTCTATTGATGAGGGACTGGATTCTGCATTTTTAACAAACTCCACTGTGATTCTCTACTGTGTAACTGCCTCTGAGTACTCTAAGAATGTGCTGTTTTATCTTGTCTCTAAACTGTTGCAGACCCTGGTTCTTTGGAGGCTCTCAATAAATATGTAATGGGTAAGTGATTAAATTGAATGAACAATTATGAATAGTGACACTAAATTTCAGTGTTTAAAAACAATACATATCCATTACTGGATATGAATATTGTTGTTGTTCCCTTTTTAACTGTGCTGGTTTTGCATTTTTCTAAAAGTGTCAGTTGCTCTGGACTCTGTAGATCACCAAGGAAATCAATTCAGACCTGTAAGAATGATGTACTTCTAAGATATTAAGGATCTATCAGTACAAGCCTATTTTTATCTTTGAAAGATGCTAATCAAGTCAGACATCGCCAATGAAAGTATCAAAGATATTTTAATAATTGAAACAAAAAACCCAATAATATGAGTAAAAGCATAATGTACCTGAAGACTGAAATAAATGTGAAAGTCTAGTTTCTGAACTTTTTTTTTTTTTTTTTGCGAAATAGTCACTAGGCTGCAGAGATAACCCACATAGGCAATGCTATTAATATGCAATCTTCCTCCCTGAAACAGTTTACATATGCAATATACAGCATCTGGACCTTGTAATTGAATTTTTGAAGTTCGCTGTGGTTTGGGAACTGTATATGGGTCACTAATCATTATCCAGACACCATCGTTCATAGTACACATATAATTAATCAACTCATTAATTATGGAAAAAGAGTTTCAGGGAAGTCTAGCACACCTATTTCTTAAACAAATATTTTACCCTTGAGCTGTAGAAGAAGCATCTCCATTAGCTATTGCCTTAGATTACTGTTAGTGATTTATTGAGGGAACTTTTAGAAGCAGGTAAGAGGAGTCAATATAAATATCTTTCAGACACAGGACCCATCATATATACCCACAGAATTTAATCATTTTCTGGTTAAATCACTGCTTGGGATCTTTATATTCTGAAGCTAATGTCAATAACATTTTATTTTTATTTTAACTCCATTTAGCCAACTGAAGGAGAAACAAATTGTGCTGTTTTATTATTACTTTTAGTAGATGGTTGTCTGGGTAAAATTGGTAATGAGGAAAAGTAAAATATAACTCAGATTTTTTTTTTTTTTCTTATTGCACATTAGCAAGCTCAGATTGTTCAATGGAGATACTTTCTGGATATATAAGGGGAGGAAAATCTATAAATATATTTTCTCACCTTCTTGACTCATTAGCTAACCTGACCTAACCATTTTCTTTCCCAATTTGTCAGCCCCACTTTTTGCTTTTTTTTGTCTCATTTTTTTTTCCTATTTGTAGCAATTCATCGTCATGTTGCACTGACTTACATTATAACCTGCAAAACCCTTTGTGGAGAGACATGCAGCATGAGTACAAAAAAAGTGACTAAGTGTGTATGATAAATGTCAATTCTAAAATAATAATAAAATAAAATCGGATATCAGCTCAAAGTAGAGACAGGAAGAACTATTTAATAGAGTTATTGTGAAATGTGGCAAGCTTAAGAAAGATGAACAGCTGTTTGCAATCTTCACTGAAGCTAGAAATAACTTAGGTTTAAAATGAAAGACATGAAGAAGAGATTTCTAACAAGATTTCTAGTCAGAGAACCATGCAAGCCATACAATTTTATTTTTTGTTAGATCAGAGAAACAAGAGATAATTTAGGCATTCTACAATTTAGAGATGGAAGAAAGATCAGTGAATGTTTCCTGGTTCCTCTTTTTTATACCACATTTTTCATAGTTCTCTGAGTTTTAGTTTTCCACCTCTGAGTCCCTTCGGCTTTAAAGTTATGAAATATAACCCAGTTCAATGCTTAATTTTCTCAATATTTAGGCAAAGTTCCTATAGGCAAGCAATAGCCAAAGACAAAGTTAAATTCCTGAAGTTTTGGAATTGTCAATTAGACATCTTTCTAATACCAATGAGGTATATTCCCAACTATTGTATCTGTCCACTTGTTCCTATTTCCTGATGATGTGTGACTTTTCATTGCTACTGTTCAGTAAGTGAATGTAGGACAGTGTGATAAATTGTGTGGTGTAAAAAGAGGTTGTAGGTGGAAGATTGTATCTAACAAAGAAAATGTTTTGAATGAAACCAACAAGGTGTTTAAAATTATTTAAACACAAAGACACTAATTCAATGAGATCTTTGCACCTTTATGTCTACTGTAGCATTTTTACAATAACCAAGAGCTGGCAGCAACCTAAATGTCCACTGACAGATGAATAAATAAAGAAGACATGTTGTATTTATACAATGGACTATTACTCAGCTGTTTTAAAAGATTAAATTCTGTCATTAGCAACAGTTTGGATTAACCTAGAGGATATTTCTGCTTAGTAGAAGGAGAAAGACAAAACTTGATGCAATTTTGCTCCTATATATGTTATTAAAAGGTCAAACAGATGATTCAAATCAAATAAAAATGGACTTAAATGAAGTTAGCAATTACCTGAAGAAGAGGAGAGGGAGTGGGCAAATTGGGTAAAAGGGGTTAATTATGTGGTGAAGGAAAATTAGACTATTGGTAATAAATTTGATATATTATATATAAATGTTAATTAATAGTGATGCACACCTTAAGCCTTCAAAATGTTAAAAACAAGATTATTTTAGATGACTAGAAGGAGAAATAAAGAGGAAAAAGACCACAACAATTTTGTATCCTAATGGAAAGAGCTTTGTGAATGGTTTTCACACACTTTACCTATGGATATTTCTTTTCAAAATAAAATATCTGATAACATTTAATATGGGAATCAAATAAACACTGAGGTACAATTCAGGTGGAAAAACTGTAGGAATCAGGAGCTTCTATTAAACTTCAGTGGATGCTAAAATAGTTTCATGTAATTATTTATATTCCTATAGCCAGTTTTAAAATCATAGTTCAAAACACTAAAGACATGTTTTGAAACAACAGAAGAGTATAATTAGATTTAAATCCTCTCTTTATGTATGGCAATATATGGTTTTTCAGACTACATAAATACCGGCCACAAGCGTTGTCCGTGCCTTATGATAGCTATTACTGTAATACAAGAGACGGGTAAAGCCAGGAGATAAAGAAAGGAGCTGGTACCTTGCTCTTCTAATTAAAATGGAGAAAAGGAAATGCTCTCCCAAGTACTTTCAGGGCTAAATTAAATCAATATAAGATTTTTTTTTTATAAAGGAGTAGTTATGCATATGTCAGTACATAAAGCTGTACACTCCAACTAAAAAAGCAAGAAAAGGCAAAAAGAAACAAACAAAACAAAACAAAACACATTGTTAGATTGTGAGAACAAAATGGTGGTCACCAAAAGGGAAGGGAGATGGGGGATGAGCAAATCAGGTAAAAGGAATCAATTGATGGTGATGAATGAAAATTTTTAGTGGGTATCATAATGTAACATGTAACAATATTGGATTATAATACTTAGTACATGAAATCTATGTAATTTTATGAACTAATATTACTTAAATAGAAATTAGGCAAAAATATGGAGGAACAGTTAATACCAGTTAATACCACCATATTACGTCTACTTAAGTAAATAAAAAAAGTTTAAAATTTATTTATGTCAATTCTCATCTTTATATTAAAATACCCATTTTAGTGTCTCTGATGATCTACTATCTTACTTGTCCTTTGTTATCTTTTATCACTCAATGTTCTTAAAAAATATTTTCTACCTCTGTCTCTCCTTGAAGATTCAACTCTCCATAAAGGATAAGGACCAAAATAGACTGATATTTATATCTATGTTTACTAATAAGCAACAACACTTTTATCAAGTATTGAAATATGAACATAACATGTGACACTTTAATATAGGAGACACAACACACTTCAAATAAACAAATATCCACTTTATATTTTGCAACTAACATATCACTGTTAATTTTCCATATCAATAAATACATATTTGGAGTATGTTTTCAATATTTTTCTTTTGAATCATTAAAACAATTTTTAAAATTTCATTTTTGGAGCCTTTTTCCTTCATTTTACTCTTTGTACTCTATTAAAAAGCTCATAGGTACTAGGAGTTTGGAATTTTGTTAAACTGAGATAATAAAGACTGGTCTGAATTAAAACACAAGAACGAATGAAAACTAGAACCCAGTTTAAATTGCTTTCATGTTTGTGTATTATTAACCAACACAAAAACATGTGCTATATAGCATTCTTGCTAAAATGAGTGCTGTTCTACACTACAGTGGTTCAAATATTCCTGCCTAATACCATGCAACATTCACTGACTCCCTGGGGGGAGAATACATTTCCTTACATTGCTATTGTCAGACTTGAACATATTATGTACTTGGTATACTTATCTCCTCAGACTGTCATAGCAAAATAACATAGACTAAGAGTCTTAAATCATAGAAATTTGCTTTTCTACAATTCTGGAGGCTATAAGGTCAATTTCAAGATGTCAGTAGCTTTGATTTCTGGGAATGTTTTCCTCCCTGACTTGCAGATGGTAGCCATCTTAACGTGCCCTGACATGGATGTTCCTCTGTGTGCATCCATCCTTAGTGTCTTTACCTCCTTATTAGGAGACCAGTCATAGTGAATTAGAGCTACACATTTATGACCTCATTAACTGCAATCATGTCCTTAAAGATTCTACCTTCAAATGCAATCACACTGAAAGTTAGGGATTCAATATTCTAGAGATGGGGCATGACTTTCACACTGTTAGAGAGAATGTAAATTAAGGTAACCTGTTTAGAAAACAGTATGGAGATTCCTCAAAACAATGAAAACAGATCTATCATTTGATCTGGTAACCACACTTCTAGGCATGTATCCAGAGAATGAATGCAAAAAGCTAATCAGAAAAGATATATATATATATATACACATATATATATTTATATATGTGTATATATATATATATACACATATATATATATATTCTCCTACATTCATAACAGCACAATTCACAATAGCCAACATATAGAAACATCTTAAATGCCTGTCAATAGATGACTGAATAAAGAATTTGGGTATGTATACTTAATGGAATTCTATGCAGCTGCCAAAAAAAGAAAGAAATTGTGACTTTTGCTACAACCTGGATGAAATTGGAGGTTAATGCTAAGTGATATGTCAGAAAGCAAAAAAAGAAGTGTAGGATGTTTTCACTTATCTGTTAAATATAAAGAAATAAAACAAAATTCTGTAGTTCTGTCAGTGGAGGGAAAGTAAGGAAGGAAGGAATAAAATGATGTAAACCTCACTGTAAATCTACAATGGATGTGGTAAGATATGAATATAATAGAACAAGTTTTTAGAAAGACAAAATATTACAGCACTTAGTTTTGCCTATTTTTGAGCTTTCATGCTCTATGCAGTCTTTTGAAAAATGCTTTTTTATTCTACATCATGTTACTAAGAGTGATCTTTGTTGTGGGTAACTCTATATGTTGTCATTGACATGGTATCTCCCATTATGAGCATATATCACAAGATAATTATCCATCACTGTCTCTTGACAAAAGATATATTGATTATCTCGGCTTTTTGAGGTGGAGTATGGGGGGAGGGATTAAGGGCATTTTGTTATTTTACTGCTGAAAAATTAGAGTATATACCTCCTGATAGTACGTACATGCAACTATTTCTCTTTATATGGATTTGTGTGTTTGCACGTATATGTGCTTGGATTGTGTATTTATAATTAATAGGTATATGGTATGCTGGTGTTTAAGAGATAATATATTATTTCCAAAATAGTTGCTTCTGTTTACATTTTACTAGCGATTTTAAAAAGACCTCACAAAACGTGTCTTCTTCAGCACTTGATTTTATCAATTAGCTCAGATTTTTTTTAGTTGAAAGGGTATAAAATGATATTGCAAATTTATGTGTTTGGTTACTAGTAGGTCTAGTATATCTCCATAATTATTGACCCAATGCAGCTGTTCTTCTCTAAAATATGTATTAAGATTTTTGAAAATCTATTTCAGGGGTCATTTATTTTTCCTCTTTATCTGCCTGATAGAGTATTTTATCAATTCTGAATACTAATCCTTTGTGTGTTGGATGTTTTACAAAGATCACCTCGCCAGTTTGTGGCTTATCTTTTAAATTTTTGTGTCCTTTAGAAAAAGGATGTTTTTAATTCAAAAATAAATACAATGACAATGGGAATTAGGAATTTGATATTCAGGGTGTCATAACTGAGTTAATTATGCTTGGAACTAATAAAATGTGAGTGAAAGCAACACAGGAGTAACAATTTCAAGAGCCATTTCATGAGTCTATTCCATAGCTTTCTTCTCTCTCTACTAAGAGGCTGACATGTGTTCAGAAGATGATGCTTTCTTCACCTGGGGCATTGGATTGAAGAAGTAGGGACCAGAACATTTGTCTTACAATCAACTGTTGCAAGAAAAGGAATAAACATTTTTTTTTTCACTAACATTCTGAGACTTCCAGTTTTCCTTGATCTTATCCTAGTAACAACTAATTTACAAAGACATGAGCACCCCTAGTAGAAAACTTTTGTTTAACAATGTGGCTTTTGTTTCAGGTTCAGGCTCCAGGTAACACAAAATTTATTATCAGAGACTGAATGAATTGAAGAGGCAAACTTGTTTATTAGGTACTTTAAATTCTCCTGGAAATGTTACTAGCATTCAGCCATTGTTGTCTATACTTGAAAAGGCTCTACAAGAAAAATTTGAGATAGAAAGAAAATGACCAGTAACAAGCATGAGAAAGAGAGAGAGAGAGAGAGAGAGAGAGAGAGAGAGAGAGAGAGAATGAATCCAGAAATTGCAGGACTAAAGAGTTACATCTTTTTTGTATCTAAATTATGAGATAAATTAAAAAAAAAAGTTTGACTGATAAAGTCCAATTAGGGTTCGATATTTGATAATAATTAAACTGAGTGTAGCCTTCATAGCCTTGTTGAAATCAATAAAATAAGCAACACTCAGTAATTCCTTTCTGCTGAACAAAAGGAGTCATTGAGAAGAGAGCAGACAAGTACCTTCTGAAACTCTGATGATTTAATTTGGAGATAGACTTGCAAACCGAAAAGCATTTTGAATACAACTGTAGGCACATTATGTTGACTGTAATAAAATTAATTGAAAAATAAAGTCCATCACAGTTGAAGAGAATTACTGCCCACAGAGCTACCTAGGAGAGACCGGGTAATTAAAGAGACTTTGGGTTCTCTGATATTTTATGGACAAAACAGAAACTGGTAAAAGTTCCCTAACCTCCAATGGAGAAGGCATTCCTTAATGCCCTCTTCAGATTTTCATAAGGAAGATAAAGGAAAAACCTCTGGAGGATTTCATACAGAGCTGTGGGCAATGGATAAGGAGATACTAATGGGGAGCATTTTCAAGAACTTTATAAAACTTTCACTGCCCTCTCCCAGCAAGACATCAGAATGGTCAGGTCTATCTATTCTGTGTATTTTAATCTGCTAGTTTGTGAATGGAAGTGTGTACGTGTGTGTGTGTAAATAGTGTGTATAAGAACAATTATTTTTAAACTTTTATTCTCTTAAAATTTCTCAATATGTTTTAGTATGTACCAGTTTTCTGAATTATTTCAAATCTACCTGTGTGTAGATTTTTCTTAAATATTGATTTTACTCCTTCCAAAGTTCTCTCTTTCTCTCACACACACACACGTGCGCACACACACACACACACACACACACACACTATACATCTTTTAATATAAAGGAGGAAACAACCAAAGATATCCGATGATTTGTACCTGCAGACTAAGCAGTTAATGAATAGACTGAGTGGACAATGACCTCACGGAGAAATCTAAAGGAGGCCCCAGGTACTATTTTCTGTCTAAACACAGTGAAAACCTTTAAATTCTTCCATAGTGCATCATTTAAAAAAAATGTTTAATGTCTGGTTGACTTTAAATGGTAGCTAATAACCAAGATTTTGCTTGGATTTAAAAAAAATTAAGATCTTTTACTTCTGAACATTTGTTAGTTCTTGAGTGCAAGACTCTTCAGAAAGCAGGATGTAGTAAAGCGTGTGTGGATAGTGGTTTACAGGATGACAAAGACAAAAGAAAGCTAAGACAGCAGAGATGATTCACCTATTCAACCTTGTCTTCTTGCTGGGAAATTCCTAAATTCTCTTATTCTTGGAAATGTATGTATTTGGAATCTACTTTCCAGCTTCTAGCATCCTCTAGCCATTTGCAATTTAAATGGATCATTTTTCTAAATACATTATATAAATACTCAAATCAAAATCTAAGTATTTCTGATGGAGTATCAGTTAGATCATCACCTCTGAAGGAGTGAAGGCCAAATACTCCTGAATTCTAATTCCTGGTGGGTAGTGGGAAAAAGTGCTGCTTCCTCCTCTCCCTGATGGCCTATTCACCTTCCCTGCTACTTCCCTTTAAAAAATAATCTAAGTATTTCTGGTGCTGTTCTTATGTGTTAATTGCTTATTTATCCATTTATGTTGAAAACATCATGCTGTTCAATTTGTGTGCTGTTGAAATAACTTCTTTGTATATGGTAAAATATATTTTATATTGCAGAACACTGCTTTGCTAGCTATCACACTACTAAAGTTATGCTTATGGGGCCATATTAAGCAGTCTATTCCTCTACAATGAGGAGAGTAATGGGAGTTCAAAGAGTAAAAACCATATTACATCCTAGTCCTCTGTTACACAAAGCTCATCGGAGAATCATTCTTCTACTACCTATTGAGTAAGTTGTTTATTGTTAAGGGCCTCTGTTGAAGTGGAGGAGTGATTGTAATTGAAGGTGTTTATCTTGGAAGGTTCTGGGAGCTTGGGAAACAAGAGGTCTCAGCATTGAGCCAGTGGGAATGGTATTCGGTGACTGAAAGGCAGTATAATCAGAAATAAGATATAATGAAGGAGACAAAGTCAACTGAAGCAGGGACATAGAACACTCTTTGAACAATTGCTAAGAGAAAGCAAGCTAAGATGTTGTACTGAAGTACTTAAGCAATAATGCTGCAAAAATACAAAAGGCAGACAACTTGATTAGAGATCACACAGTGAATTTAAATAAGTAACAGTATCAAATTCAATAAGGTAAGTATAAAAACTGCATTTTATCTTACAATTATGTTCAAGTGTGAATCAGACACTTATCCTATAAGAGGACAGAACAGACACACACTTTAATTCAAGTTGAGGAATATTCATTGATAACTTTCCATATATATGTAGCAAATTATGGTAATGAAAAACAAGTAAGTCCAATCCTGACTCAGCAGCTTGTATTCCAATTTCTAGGAACAAAATAAAGATATGGATACAAAAAACAAGGTAAATCAACTAGGACAATAGAGATCCAAGAGAGCATTACAAGAATCTAGTGGTTGAAGCAAACATATCTAGTAGGAACCAAAAGTTTTTCTGGAAGATTTGGTATTTGTTCTCAATAAATGAGAACAAAATATTGAAAATTAGCAATAGTGTGTATATATCTTATGGAGGGAAAATATTTAAAGTCTCAGAAATAGAAACACAGGAATTTTTTGGCTCCAATATGCCCAAGATATATATATATATATTTGCATACTGGCATATATATGCATATATAAGCTGACAAATTTGAAAAAAAAAAACTACATTGAGATATAGAGATGGAAAGAGCAGGGCTACTTGAGAAATAGGGAAGAAATACAACATTGTTAGTGTGAGGACACATTGTTTAGAAAGTCACAGGCAACAATAACCCTGGAGAGTTGATTATTGAAGTGGTCAAAAACACCATCTTCTTTACTTTTGTCTTTTGTGATAAGTAAGATATTCCCATATTTTCATCAAGTGGTTGGAAATAGGCTGTCAACCAACAGGAAATAGAAAGTATTTTTCTCTCCATGTGAACCTGACTTGACTTTTATTTTCCAGAAGACTGTGATAGAAGAGACTTCCTCTCAGTTCTGAGTACAGGCCTTGACAATACAATTCATTCTTTGGTGAATCCTGCTGCCATGAGAGCAATCTTAGACTAGTCTTTGAACAACATATTTTGTGAAACTTAGTTGACTCAGCTCATTTGTAGCAACTAAGGATTCAACTACGTGAGACAGCCCAGCTAAGATCAGCAAAACTGAACTGCAGCTGACCTGTTAGAAGATCATGGATGCTTGATCAAATCTAGCCACAATCAATCAAGCCTCATCCACATCAACAGAGCCATGAAATCAACTTATAAAATCTTAAACAATAAATTGCTGTTTAAGTCCCCAAATTTCAAGGTCATTGATTATTGAGCATTGATAATAAATTAGCTCGAGCATTAAAATATATTTAATTTCATATTAAAAATTTTAAGTTTACTCAGATGCTAACTGATATCAAGGATCCAGATGCTTTTTGCCTCATTACCATATGTATTTTAGTTGCATATGTGCTTTTGTATTCATAGACTGGTCAGTATTCCTATAAGATAATAGCTATATTCAAAACATTTGTTTATATAAAGGTATTCAAGACAGGAAGAAAGAACATTTCTTCTCATTCTTATTTTGAGGAGTGACAAAAATAAATTCTTATCCAGAAGTTTCTTGGTATACATCCTATACCTTATTAACTAAAATTGGGTTGCCTACACAAAATGCATTAATATAAAGAAAATGAAAAAATAAATCATTTCTAAGGTCTTTCTTATTTTTATTTACTTCATAGATTTATTTTGCCATACCCAAAACATCAAAATCTAGGTATAAAAGAAGATGAAAAAAGTTAATAGCTAAACAAAGAACAAATACAAAAAACATGTAATATTAAAAAAGTTTCTGTCAATTACTAGGTAACCAGTATGTCTGAAAAATCATTGTGAATGGAAGAGGAATGATTTACAATGATGGTGAAGAAGAAAACATAGTCCACTCATAGCAGAGGCCAGGGTAAAGATTTTGAATTTTTTTTTTAATAAATGTGAGAAGTTATATCAGCATTTAAAATGAGTAGAAGCGGGTCTTCGGTGAATAAATAAATACAGAGTTATAGGAATAAGGAAAATACTTTCCTTAATCCATGTGAGAGAATAGGACTAGTGTGACTTGAACTAGCATAAATAGAGAAAACATAAAGAGAGAAAAGTGTGTAGATGCAGGATGAATTTGAGTGGAAGGGGTTATTTCTTGATGAGTGTTAGGGGCAGACTTGCTAATAAAGTATTTTCTGTGAAGGAAAAGTACTCATGACTCATACTTGTATAACCAGAGTTCTTGGCCTTGTCATTTCCTTAAACAGACTATACTAGGGCAACTTTTGAGAGGAAAAAGGAACTTTAAATTTATATATGTATTTATATAAATGAATACTCAACATTCAAGTAGAAATGGTCATAAAGTGATTAGATATATGAATTTATAATCACTGAGGACTTAAGACTGAACATAGATTTGAGAGTTGAGAACGCAGATATTTAAAGTCATGGGACAAAATGAAATTTGGGGGAGATAATGGAAAAGAATACTAACTTTACTTCTCCAATTCATCTCTTTGTTTAAAATAAGATTATATCATACAACTTGAAATTTCATGTAGATTCATATAATTATAACAACTCATTCTATATTTCAGCTTGACTGAGTTATGGTGGACCCAGTTATTTGGTTAAATATTTCTGGATATGTTTGTGAGAGTATTTTTAGATAACATCAGAAATATTTGTATCCTTGGACTGAATAAAATAGTAGCACCCCTCCTCCACCACGCATGTCAATGAGAGTGATTCTGATCCAGTTCTCTAAAGGCATGAGTATAAAAGACTGAGTGAAAGAGAATCCTTCATCTTTGTCTGACTACAATCAGATGGGAAATGGTTTTTTCTCCTATTGGACTCCAATTCACAGTTGAACTTAGAATTTGGACTGGAGTTATACCCTTGACTCTTCTGGATTGCCATCTTGTCAAACGCGAATCTTGGACTAGGCCTCCATATTCATGTGAACCACTGAGTCAGTCTTTCTCTCTCTCTCTCTCTCTCTCTCTCTCTCTCTCTCTCTCTCTCTCTCTCTCTCTCTCTCTCCCCCTCTCCTCTCCCTCTCTCTTCCTCTCTCTCTCCCCCCTTAAAGAGTAAAATCGTACATCAACAAGATAAAGCTGTGAGAGTACTAGATATCTAAGAGTTCCCTAGGGAAAACGGAAAATAGATTTTGGACTTTTGCTCTCTTGTTCTACTTCTTTTGTGTTAATCTTGTTCTATTTCTTTCATGTTCATTCACCAAGCTAACGGGTTTAGATTTTATTTATACAATATTCATTTTATCCTACATAAATTTTTGCACTCCCAGTTGAATTCCTATTCTTCATAAAACCACTGTTGTTATCTGATGGAACTACTTAATGTTGAGAGCCACTAGTTTAAAGTCTCCATTATGATCAGAACCACAGATATGTGGTGCAATACTTAACACAGCTCATTCACATAATGGTTACTAATGAATACCTGTTTAAACAAATGAACAAATGCACCAATCTATAGTCCTACCTCCTTGCCCTTGTTGTATTACTGTCTCACCACCAAACATCTTCTTTCCCTCTTTCACATTGAGTTTTATATGTGGTAGAAAAGATATAAAAATAATTAGGGATGTAAAATATATTACAGAAAAGTAATAAAAACTCCAGTTGGAAGACAGCAATGAATGTTATCTTCTTGAAAATAAATAGAGTTCTTCAGTGGAATCACCAGTATCAAGCAGGACAAATCTAAGACTAAATGAAGAGAAGTAGACTTTCCTAAATATGAAAAGCCATGGTTCCACTTCAGTCTTACCTGTTCTAATATAATTATTCATTCTTTTGTTCAATTCTGGACACCAGATTTGAAAAGAGGCATTGACAAAATTCCTAGTTGAATGGAGTTGGATTTATTTACACAGCTCCAATTGGGTTTGACAAGTGGGAAAGTGATGTTTGCAGAGCAGAGAAAGAATATTTGAAGTCTAGAGAAGTTGATTACACAGATGACCCCAAGAACTAAGGTGAATAAGGCTATACATGTGAGATGCACCTTTCCTTTGCACTTTGAAAACTGGAATATTGCTTTGATTGCTCTGACAAAGCACAATCATCCCCAACGGTCTTTAAAAAACCCTATTATGATTCATAGGTCTAGGATGTTGGTAAGCAATTATTGGCATCCTGTGATCATTTCTCTGACAATTGTACAATCCTTACTAACCTTCCCAGCCATTTGTTCTTATTTGTATCCTCATGTTTTGCTGCTGCAAAGCAGTTATTTGCAATTAATAACTTAGTCTCCTGCATTTAGCCATTTATAAACTTCCTTATGTGACCTCATTAATTATTCAGTGACACAAAACAACAAAATATTTATATCTTCTAAAATAATTAAGGTAATTTTAGTAATTATGTCTGGGGAATAAGATTCTTAAACTTTCATACAGTTAGACAATAACTGATACATATTTTTTGACTAAGAATACAAATTTTAAGAGGCACATTGACAAATGGCAATGTGTCTTCTAGGAACAAAAAACAAAAACATGCTGAGGTGACCAGAAGACAGGGCATAAAAATATCATGAGTAGATTGGGAATATTAACCTTTAAAAAAGCCACAATTAAGTGGCATCAATTGCATTATTCAAAGATTTGAATAGCTATTCCATAGAAGGACCATAAATCCATTCTGTTACTTCCAAGTAACATACTAAGAGCAAGGACTAGAAGTTATAAATGAAGATGAATTTTACTGAGAATCAGGAAAGTTTTTTAACAGTTATTATTTTCCCAAAGTGCAAGATTTAGTCTTACAAAGTGATGAGTTCACAAAAAGTTCAAAATTTTAGCTATTGACCAGATTACTATATATGCAAGATAATAAAGAACATTTTTTAAAAGTATTGTAAGAGGAATATTTGAACAAGATTTATTATATAGTTTATTTTTACTATAACTCCATAAGTATGTTTTTCCACTTTTATTTAGAAAAAGTGAAACAGATTTTAAATAACTAGACAATAGTTACCACAAATAATGAGTGGTAGAATTTGATTGAACTGAGTTATCTGTAAACAAGTCCCTCTATTAAGCTCCATCTACAGAATATAGGAAAACATAAGAAAATATAGAAGCAAAATATCAATAGTAATTTTCTGTCTCATGAAATTTCTAGAAATATATCCTTCCTTACTTGCATTTTTAAAATGTTCTGTTACAAGATTTTATTATGTCAAAAAAGTTTAATGTGTAAATATTTTGTGTTTGAGAGAAGAAATGGGAGGAATACCATGCTCTCAATTAATCTTTTTTAATTAGATATCCTTTTTTCTAATTTCAGGGATTCCTCTGCCAAATAAATTACTTCAAACATTTTATTTAAAATAATTTAAAACAAGAGAGAAATAGCAAAATTAAATCAAAGGACTCTGCATAATGGATTTTTATGTTATTATTTCATCATATTTATCTTTTCTTTATCTTCTCGGTTTGTGGGATAGAGTAGGTGTATCCATTCATCCATCCATCCATCCATCTTTGTACAACTAAACAGGTTTAATTTTAGATTTTTATCTTTCTGTATTTGTAACTACTTTCTGCAACATTGAAAAATATAGCTCCCACTTTGATTCAACTTTTTAATTTAGATACTCAATCTTTTCTTAAGGAATTGTTTGTTTATTTATAGAAAAGAAGCAGGTAAGATTGAAGGCAAGTCAGCAGGCAGGCAGGCAGGCAGGCAGAGGAGGAAAAAGTGTCTATTCATCTATTTCGCTGTTCACGTTTATTTCCCTAGGTCTCAGGCCATGAACACAGGACCTTGGAACCTACGTAGATGACACCACCCAACCACCCAAAGTTGCAAACTTAATCACTGAAGTATAGGTCTTGCCAATTGACTCATTTTTTTCTATGTGTAACAAGTATATCAACCTTGTCTGTCGAATTATCAAAATGACTGTTGGTAGAAGGTTCAAGAGAAAGGAAGGTTTCTCCTAGTGTTCATTAGATTTTGTGTGTGTGTGTGTTCCATACATTCTGTTCTTCGAAAAAATTCCAGAAATGTCTCATTATTCAGATGTTAGATATTTGTTCATCAGGATTTTAAACTATCACCTTTCCTATGATTCTTATCTCTGTACTTTTCTTTTGCATTTTTCTTGAACGTATCATATTTATACCACACCAATAATCTAATTTTCTGAATTTTCAATTATGTTATAAATTGACTTCAACATTGTATTTATTTTTTTCTGTTACATTATAGTTATAGAACTTCTTTACATCAACCCTGGTTTCAACAGGAATGAAACTTTTGTCATTATATCATATTCTATTATCCTCTAATGGCGTTTTTATTTTATCTCATTTGGATCCTATCAAGAGACCCAAGTAGGTATTTTCCTTTTTTAAATTTTATTTGTAATGATAATCAGAAGCATAGTCTACATTTTGGTGCTCCTTGTTTTTCTTGTGTTTAGTGAATTTTATATACCCCTTATCTTATCTAATCTTTTGCTTACCAATCAATGAAGTCAATATTTTATGCTGCATTTACCTCTAACTATGATGCTTTTTTAACAGACAAGGTTAGGATTACTTACCTCTATTCATGGTGCACTTGGGAATTCTAACATTTTTCCTTTCACATACTCTCCTCGAGAATAGAGCAAAATGTAGAACTTCACTTAAAATTTCCAGTGACTGGCAGACATTCTTCTCATGAAGATCTGCTATTTTGATCGTCAAAAAAAGAAACTTCATCTACTTCTGTTGCCTGAAAATGACATTTAGCTCAGACGTGGTAACTGAAAAGTCATTTTCTTGCATGTGCTACTTTTTCTTTCTCCCTGACTCTGCTTCTGAATACTTGTCTACAGACAGCACTGGTGAGATGGTGACAGCTTGCACAAGCTTCAAGGAACCTTTTAAAGAATCTCTTCCCAATCTCATGTTCATGGATCATACATTGCTTGCTTGAAAAGAAAAAATGTAAAGATAGTAAAAATATGGAAATAGGCAGACATCACCAAAAAATGTTTGCATATCTAGAAAGACATTTGTTAAACATTCACCAAGACATGACTGGGTTTATGCTTTGTCTTGCCACCTAGAAAATCAAATAATGCCTGTATAAAAGATTTTATCTTCTGAGACATGTAAGTTGTAGTATACTTATTCAGTGTCTATACAAATGATAGAACTAAAATCATTCACCAATTCGATAGCTTAACTGTGAATCCTATTTTATGCACAATTATACTCATGAATTTTTTTCTCAAGAAAAAACTGAATAGATAGAAAGAGTTTATTTAAATAACCTTTTTCTGGAATTTCTAATCTAGTGTCTTTTAAACTGCAAGTTACAAAATGAACAAATATTTAATGCTTGTTTCTGGAATTCATTTCTCAATAAGAAATGATTTATTATAAAATTATGCTGGTGAAAACTTAATGTGAAATTATTACAATGCAAATTATACATCCACTTGTAAGTATCAAGAAGCTAGTAATTGTGAACATAACTGATACTCATTTTATCTTTTATTTTTTTATAGTTATAAATTTCTGGGTATTAAAGGCAACTGAATCTGTATGATTTTTTATCTTTCAAAACCTAATTAGCATCTACAATCTTATTCATTCTAGGAAACAGAAGAATCTATCCATTATCAAGTATTTATTGAATATCTAATATAATCCAGACACTCATTAAATGATAGGATAGGGACATAAAAAATCATTCTCACCTTCAGAGAGTTTTTATTCGTTAAAGAATTTTCAATTTAGATAATTATTTAACTTGCTATATTTTGTGCAAATGAGTTGACTGTTTTATCTACTTTTCATTAAAACCTGATTTTGCTGATAGCATTTTGTTATTCACAATATTTTTCAGCTTTTACATTCTACCATGCTTTAGGCAAAGGCAATAAAGAAAGCATCAGCTAAATCATCTTAAACAACATGAAAGAATATCCCTCTCCCACTCTTTCTGCAATGCAATTTGCTTTTATGCAAACATGTTTCTTTAAAAAAAAATGTACTAGGTAACATTTGCACACATTTCCATGTATTTGTTTTTCTTTATATCAAAAGGACAAGAATTCATGTTTAGCATAATGTATTAGCAACTTATTCACTATCTTTTTTATCTGAAGGACCTGTAGTTGGTGGCAACGGGCTTTGAGTCTTTTTTGAGGTTAGAATGTTATGTGACTACCATGTATGAGTCTTCTCTGCAGATACTCTGTATTTCTAGAGTGATTCAAGTAAGCGTGTGTGTGCCTGCATTTGTATTTAATGAATGAGGCATAAAAATAGCAACAATAGCACTCATTTTCTTGTTGTTTTACTGAATCTAAAGAATAGATATATGTAAAATTAAACTACTCTCTGAATGCTCTTGATCTGAGTACGATTACAATATAGTAAATGAAAAGTCACATTTTCTGACATGCACTGCCTTTTGTTTTCTCCCTGCTTCTGTTCCTGACTACTTGTCTAGAGATAGCATTGGCGAGAGTCAAATTATTAAAAATATATATTAAAAATGCAGCATTATAAATATATATAGAAGATCCTACAAAAATATTCACAAAGGAGAAGCTTTCTCTAAGTGTCATAAAGAAAAGCAGACAGATGTCTGAGCTTGTAGACTGCCAGGGCAGGGCCACTGGTCAGTGAGAAGAGGGTAGGGTGGATGGTGGAATGGAATGTAAATCTAGGCACTAAAGAAACAGAGCAGGCTCCGTGACTGTGATGTATAGAGGAAATCAAGACTCTGGTGTGGAAGTGAGACCTTTGATAGACTACAAATTCAAGGAAAGAAGATCTAACAGGAATTTACTTGCTGGTTCAAGAAGTGGTACAAAGTTTGTCACTTCCATATTCTAGATATGCAAATAAAAATCTGTTGTGAGAAACAAAGAAATAAGTCAACTTTTCTGCCAATTATAAGCTTGAAGTCTAAGTTATAAATCATTTTGTTGGAGGAGACTACCAGAAAAATTTTAACATGAAATTCGACTGGACAGTGATATCTCTAAAGCATTTGGTTGGAAAAAATTAAACAGCAGCAGTGAAAGGACATATTCACAGCATGAATCATTGTTTTTCATGATAAATATCTATCAAATATGAGATTCTATTAAAAATTTACAAATCAACATGAGTCATAATCAGTAAGGTCAATGAATAGGAAAATTAGCAATGTAATTCTCAAAAACATGAAATAATAGAACAATATGAAAAATTGTGTGATCTATTTTATATCTAATCATTTCTTACTCTTTTCCTACTACTCTCTATTCTATGGAACTACTACCCCCAACTTCAATTTTAGTAAAAAACAAAACCCTTACTCATGTGTCTACTTGCAGCTAAGTTCACTAAGAAATGTTCTCACCCCAAGAGGCAAAATGCCCGTACTAAAGCATAAGTCATGTTGTTCCTTTTCTCAGTATTTCCCACTATTTCTTAGCTCACAAATAATAAAAATCAACATCTTTGTAATGACTCAAAATATCTAACACAATATGCCCTTTATTTTCCCCCTCCCTGATCTCATCTCCTGTTTGTCTTTTATTTGTTGACATCCCTCAAACTATACTGACCTTCTCTTTACTTCTTGAATATGTGAGGTATTATCTTCAGGACCTTTGAGTACGCTAATACATTCTATTTGGAAAAGTTTTCCATAGAATCTTTCTTAAATGTTTCTTCAAATGTTTACCCAAATGTATACTTGACAATGAGGATTTTGATGCTTTACAGTTTAATACTGTAAGCCAACTCTCAACCTCCTCTTTCCCTTTTGAGATTTATTTCTCTCCTAAGACATATCACCACTACACATACTCTACCTTGTTTTCTTTCTGATTGCCTTTTGAGTCTAAATTCAATGAAGGAAGTTTTTTTTTTTTAAATCTACTTTCTTCACCGCTATTTGGCAGCACCAAGAAAACATCTGAAAGATTTTATGTTCAATCTACTTACTAAATACATTTTGAAAGTTTACTTAGGCAGAAAATATAAACATAAAGCAAGTATGTGTACCAACAGCAAACAAAATATTCATAAAATGGTTATAGCAGCAAATAATACTACTGTAGGAAAATTAGGGATAATCTGTTAGAAGTTGAAATGATCACTATAGAGAAAATTATAAAAAAATATATTTATTTAATTTACAAATTTAAAATAGATAAAATAATCAAATAAATGGAAATACAAATATTTTCAATGAGTTGAAAAGGTCCATATAATGTAGAATTTCTTCCTCCAATTTATTTTCTGAACTCAGTGTAATTCTAATCAGTATGCAGACAGGATTTTTCAAGAAGATTTAAATCAAACCCATAATTTATGTTGATAACACTGAAAATTCCAATAAATATTTAAATTAAACAACAGCGACAAGAATAATAATAACAAACTAGAGAGGAGAGTATGTGATTCTGCTCTATCAAATCAATCTTATATCATAAATAAATAGCATATTTAACTTAGTAATTGGGTAGAAATAGAAAAATAACGTCTCAGTACAGAAAAGTGGGTATCAAATCATGCATGACACACACACATTAAATTGGAGCATGGTAGACAGAAAACACCCCCAGGGATATCTACATTCCTACATTCTAAGTTATATAATCTGCTTGTTTTTGTAAATGACAGAGGGGATTTTGTTGATGTGATTAAACAATTTTGAGATACAGAGATTGTTCTGAATTACCTGAGTGAGTCATATGTACTCATTAAGTAGTCATAATGGTCCTTAAAAGTGAAAAAGGAAGGCAGAAAAGTCAGAGCAGGAGATGTGATGATGGAAGTGGAGGCCAGAATGATCCAGTTTCTGACATGAAGGAGGTCAGAAAACAAAGAATGCAGGTGATCTCTAGACTCTGGAAAAATGATAGAGAATAAGCTCTTTCCTAGAGTCTACAGAAGGAACATAACTCTGCGGACACATTGATTTTGGCTTACTGAAACGCAGTTTGGACTCCTGCACACCAGAATTATAAGGTAATAAGTTGGCATTGATTTAAATCACTAAATGTATGGCAATTTGTCACAGGAACAATGAGAAACTAACACAGTATATGAAAATAAAGACATTATAAGTCAGAAAAAAAGGAAGAGTCATTCAACCGTGAAAAATGTCTGTGAATAACAAGGCATTACAATTTTGGGAATTAAATAATCAATAAAATATTTTCTGATATCTGACCAAAAAAGGGTTCCTCAAACAAGACTGGAGAGAAGTGGCACAGGAACGATAGCTTAAATATATGCTTATAAAATAAAGAATATGTACAGAAAATTTTCAGTGGAAATAAATGGCCAAAGTCCATACAAAAGTTGTTCAAACTAAAAATTAATTCATAAAATAAGTTTAAAAATTATGACAAAACAGCATTTTGTGATCACAAGTGGATAAGTTTTATAAATCTATTGAAGTAAATTTATATTCAGAGAATACACTCACCTGGTCATAGTGGAAAATCTTTTAAAATATTTTTTCAAATATCTTTTTGGTCTTCATTTCACATTATACTCTGGTCAGTGAACATTATTAGGGAATGACTTTATTTTTTTTTTCCATTGGAGACTATTTTGCAGAATAAGATGTCTTTGTAATGTTTTTAATTTTATACTTGAAATTTATAGGTTAATAACCTGCAATTATTGTAGACTCCATACTGTCTCACCTGTATATCTTTTAAAAGCCTAGGTTTAGACTTTCCTAGGGGAGGTCAAGATTGGCTTTCTATAGATGTGGGGGTTTACTTCTGAAACCTGGTTTTTGAATCGCAGGGGTATTAGCAAGGTGTCTCTTCTGGGTGATAGTGGAATTTTAGTATCTCCCAACAAGGGTCAACATTTGGAGCTTTTCCTTTTTTGAATCACTTGTAGTCTTCCAACACATCCTCTTTGGTAAGAGCTGTGACCACTAAGCACAACTTTAAGGTCAGAAATGGCAAAGAACACCTCCCAACTCACAGAATTCTGTTTCTAATCTCTCCAGTGTATTGTGCCCCAGATTCCAGAAAGAACAGCTTACTATGAATGCTCATCTTTGCCTCCTTCGGTTAGTGAGTCAAATTTGCTCTGTTGTTTCTAGCAACCAGCCAGGAAGAACCACAAATATTCTCAGGTACAGAGCAGGCAAATGGATGGTTAATTTCACAAACTTCCTGTTTTTGGGAGACACTTTCTTACATTGTCGTTTTTCACAGCATATCAACAGTAGTTTCACATATCTGTTCAAGTATTATAGCTGTTAATGGAAAGGGGCTAACTCCCTGATAGGATTTGACATAAACCAATGTATTCACTTCTGAATATATTTCATACAAATTGTAAACATTTATTTATTTATTTCTAACATGTTTTGTTAGATATACTGAAACTCAGTGTTAAGCAAGTGGTTATATACTGGTGAACTGTATAGGCATGCCTCCATTCTGAATGGAATCTTCCAAATAACATATACAGTACAATTACATAAATATATTCATATGTTTAGTCTATGAATTACTTTGACACTCACTAAGAAACACTGTCAGTGCTTCATATGTTTACCTTCCTATTCTTGAAGACAATGAATGACGCTGACTTTACCTGCCAGGCCTCCCACTTAATAAAAACAATGAAAAGAAATAGGTTCAGAAAGAAGTGTTATTTTATAATTAGTCAATTTATACAGACATATCTTATTTTTCTAAATGGATTTTAGTAAAATATCACCGAAATGAGAATACAGCACATTTATAAATTATACAATAATAAATTCCATTTGAGTTTTCAAATTATTCTATGCCACCATAAATAATAACCTAGAGCATCATTTTGTCAATACTAATAATCACAAACAGAACCTTTTTAAAATGCTGAATTTATTTAATTAAACTCACAGCCTTTGTTAAGGAATGAAAGTTTCATTTCATAAGTCAGGCATACAGTTTGTTTATTTGCCTGAATTGAACTAAATAATAAGCAATGAAAAAAAAATATTCAATGCAATATAGAAGAAATTAATCATAAACATGATTTCTATATAAAGTATTCCCACAGGTAATCCTCTAAGACTTTTAACTTTTTTAAAATAATACACATATTTCATATAGGGAATAAAATCAAGATTAATTGAATGGGAATATCCAAGTATAGGACTGCAACAGAATCATGACTTAATTAAAATCAAAATCTCCTGTGTCCTTCAAGTGACACCGTAAAGAAATATCAGTAGAGAAGAGTTTAAAATTAATTAAACCTCACCGTGAATAATAGCTCACATATGTCTTTAGTAAAATAAGCTGCAGGTAAAGTCAAACAAGAAGAAATCATGTATTTTATTTACTATGATGAAACAGACATTGGATACTTGGTGTTTATTCTGGGAATATTTTTAATGAAATATATATGTATAATTGCTCCTTTTTAATTCTTACCTAATTATTTTACTGATGGATCTAGAACTTTCATATTCCAGTACTAGCTTTAATTATCCTTATATTTTACACTGAGGAATACTTGAGGCAAAAGAAATTAAAAAACACACTAATCATATTACAATCTTATTTCTAAGTCTTGGTCCAGCACAAGGTTATGTGACTGTAAATGCCCTGGCAAATTTCTAACAATAGAACTTAATTAAGTATCTTAATCAATGTTTGACCTTGGAAAAATTGACTATTGTACTTTCCAGCTACATGAACTTTAACGAGTTGCTTAATCTTTCTGTATTTTGTTTTCATTAGCAATACAAAATAAATAATATATTTCTATATGAGAGTAAAGAGACTACAATATAAGATAATTAAAATATCTTATGTGTTTCTCTAAGTAACAAATATTCACTTCTCTTTGTGATAATTCTCTTTTGTGAAAGTTCAGAGGTTTGACCTTGATTCTTAGGCTTTTTTTCTTTTTCCTCTATAGAACAGAATCACCTATACACATACCTAAAACACTATTACACACACTATTGAGACATATTTCATATCTAATTTTATTTTATTTTTTATCAGCAACCTAAAATCTGCACTGATGTCTGTGTCTATATTGAGCCAGTGATGTAAACGTAGACATGTTTTTGGCCACAGTTTCTCTTGGCATTTAAATGTTATCTTTGAAATGCCAAAAGTCTCTTTATCCTATTGGCTTGGCAGGTTCTCAAGCATAACCCTCTATTTTATTCAGCATTTCTCTTTAGTCCTCAAAACTGCCATTCTTTATTCCAAGTCTGCATCCACACCTGTAATATTCACCCACCTTCACTCAAAAGAATTCAATTCTACCTTGCCTTAGGGTCCAACTCAAATTCCATTTTGACTGACTGCCAGTACCTACTGATAGATACTCATTTAGACTTTTTCTGATTATATGTCCTATTTCTCTAGGATTGAAGTGTAAGTCCCTTGAAATTAATCTATGAATTAGAGTCCTTTGGTCTCAATAACAAAAATTGAACTCTATGCAACTTAAGTTCGAAAAATAAATAATTTATTAGAAATATATTAGGAAGTATATATGACTTATAGATAGGTTTCTAACTTAGAAGCAGGCTAGGAAACACAATAATCAGTCTTACTATCTTCTCAGTATGAGTCAATGCTACTGTCTTTCTTTGCTTTACTTTCACCTGCCCTTAAATTTATCTGCTAATAAGTCAGAGTCCTGGGAGAACTAGGTATGGGAGAATTAAGGAAGGGAGAGGATTGAAGATAGTTAAATTTGCTGAGCTTGAATTACATTTTTTCTACTCTCTTACCATGAAGATAAGAAGATATTCTGGGCAATGAAGCCTTTGGATTTTTTTTAATTTGTGAAGATAGATGGAGCAACTCATCTATCAAAAGTTGGTCCCACCAAGACTGCATACATTATTGGGGAGAACACTGCCTTCAAGCAATTGTATATTCTTTGGGAAAAGGAAATTCATATCATTATACTTTAAGAAATAAAATACATACTAAATATAAGCAATAAATTAGTCTTATATATTTGTGTATTTTATCTATATTATTGTGTATTTTATATATGTATATTTTATCTATAATCTGAATGAGATGCCTTTTCTGAACTGTCAGTGGAGCATCTGATATTTAATATTAAGTGCACAGAAAGTGGGATGCTAAAGAAATACAGAGGAGAGGTGCTAACCCAGGCAGGGGAAGTAAAAAACACCTCTTGTGTTATATCACATTATCTAAATGAATTATTATTTAATATTTATCATATAATACTCAGCCAATTTATTCTTATCAAAGCAGTGAAGTGGTTTTAAAAAGTTTGATTAGAAAGCTTACGATTGGGGGTACCCTGGTGGTTTAGCAGTTAAATCTGTTGCTTTTGGCCAACGAAAGCCATGTGTTTCAAAGGACCCTGGTCACCTTCCAGGACTGAGGGGAAAACAAAATGAAAAATGAAATAAAAAAAGATAAATACTTCTTTCTTCTCTTTCCACTGCTTGTGCCTAATTACCATTATTCCTGCCTGTGTTGTCTCTTTAAAAAGAAAACAAAATTAGTTCACATAATCCTATGCTAGATCAGCCATCAGTAAGAGATCACTAAGAAGATATATCTCTACCATATTAATGTGTCTGCTACCACCCTTGTTCGTATTAACTTCCTTCTCACCTATTCTTACAGTGTCAACATTTTACCTGCATATTACATGTTGTAACTTCTAACCATTTCTAGACATTGTACCAAAAATTCTCTCCTTTTTCCTTTACCAGTGATTACCCTCTCTAATCATTTTTCATGAGTATTGGGGTTAACTAACTAATGATGTCTTGAGTTGTCCAAATCTTAATCCTCAGAAGTGTTGAATATGTTACCTTAGAGGGTAAAAGGGATTGTGTAGAGATAATTAAGAATCTTAAAATATGCAAGTATCCTGAATTATATATTTGGCTCCAACATAATCACAGGTGTCCTTTAAAGAGAGAAAGAGGTCAGAAGGATAGGTGGAGGTGTCATGAAATAAGCAAGCAGAGTCATTTAAAGAATCTATGCTACTAGTTTATAAGATGGAGTGAAAGATCAAGAGTAAAGGAATGCAAGGAATACAGCTTTAAAAGCTGAAAAAGACTAGTGAATGGATTTTCCATTACATAGTCACAATGAACTAAACCTTCCAATAATTTCAGACTTTTGATCTCTAGAATTGTAATAAAGAAAAAACCATATTGTTTTAGGCCTCTTATTTTAAAGTAACTTGTTACAGAAGCAATAGGAAACTAATATAGTACATGGCATGCTATTATTATTACATATAAAAAGAATTACATAAGCAAACATTTTACGTAATCTAAATATCTCCCACTAGTTACCACTCAATTTTTAATTTTTTTTGGTAACAGCAGCAGCCAATTCGCCTCATAGAAATTGTCTGTTTTAGCCATCTTCAATTCCTCTCCTCCTATTAACTCATACATGCATACCAAGCAGATTTTTACCTCTATTCCTGCTGTTAAGGTCAACAGTGACTTAAACTTGCTAAATCTAATGACCACATTAGTTCACATCTTCTATGATACACCTGTAGAATATGACAGTTACATATTTCATGTAAATGGATTTGAGGAAAATATCATTTTATTTATTATCTCATTGGTGATTGTTATTGATATAATTTGCTGATTCCTTCTATTCTTCCCAACGTTGTAATTTAGAATGTTCTAGAATGAGTGTTCTAAACTTTGATGCGATTGTCTAACTACTCTTCCTCCTTTGGTGATTATGAAAGCACCAAGGATTCTTCACCACTCAGTCAAACATGAAAAATGAGATTTGATATTCAGAGGAAAAGGCTCTTAGGTGAGGCCCATAGGCAGGGTAGACTCCGGAAGGGAAGTCCAAGACTGGAAAATTCCACCCATTGTTTGATCAGTTGTCATCAGAATAGAGCACCATCCTGTGGTCAGCATTTGAGACCATGCAGCACAAACAAGAAGCTCCAAGAATGTTTTGTTAACATATTTGCCAAGAAGAACCTCTGCAGTTCTATATCTCCTCAAATCATGTGGGTTAAGCTATTTTTAGTTCCCTTTAGAAGCCCTATATAACCCCCTAGACAAAGCCAACACAGTTGCCCTTTTCCAGTCTCCTCAATTCTGAGAGCTTTGTGCTTTGCTCAGTAAACTCTGCTTTACTTGATCCTTTATGTTATCAAGACTCAGTTTTTGACTACTTGAGACAGGAGCCTGACACCAAACTCCTGTTACAAGGCTTTTCATTCAATGTATCAATAACTTGCAAGTATAATGGACCATCTCAGCTCCCAAGTGAGGTGTGACTTTTAAAGAGACAAAAAGGTAAGAAGATAACCCCTAGGGGATGTAGGAAAGGATATTTAAGGAGAGGGGCAGATGAGGTCCCAAGGCTGTCACAACTTTATCTTGATGGATGGCAGGAGGCTTCATCCTGTATCAGCAACCTGACTTTTGATCTTTGTTCTGAGGTGGTTTTGTACCAGCATGAAGATTGATTCCAATCAAGTTATAAGAGAGGAGAAAAAAGAGAAATAGGGTTGTTATTTTTGAATCTGTAAGTTCTCATTCAATTACATGGCATTAACTGGCTGCAAGTATCACACATATACATATATATACATATAGTGAGGAAAAAGGCCTGTCTGCAGCTTCCAACAGCCATAAAAACCACTAGAGCTACCAAAGCCATAAACATTCTGTGATCTAAGCTTACTGGAATACTGCAGGCAACTGAAGTCACCAAAAGACTAAGAACTTCCCATGCTTAACCCCCGACTCTAATTTACATCTCTCTCTTCCCGCAATTGCTCTAGCCCATATAAGTGTACCCTAAACTGAAACCCATGCTCAGCCTTTGGGAAAGGTTTCTTGCTGAACCTGTACATAATAAATATGCCTAAAATATTTCCAAGAGGGCCCACTTGTTTGTCCCAAGGAGATCCATAACAATACAATTATATGCTGTGATTTTATGGCTTTATCTCAGATCTCTCCTCCAAATTCCAGCTTCATTTATATAATATCCTGTGCAAATATCAAGTACTTACCTCAAATTCAGCGTGTGAAAACGTGAATTGAATTTCCATCTCCCACACTCTAATGGATCTTCAACTAGCTTTCTGGTCTACAAATCCTTTGTACACGTCAGAAACTGACTTTTATGCTTACTTTTCTCTCAAATTCCATATTTATTTTGACAGAATTCCACTCCCCAATCCTTATTGCCATTTTTCATTTCATCAGCTTTTCTCTCCTATATTGTTGGTAATTATTGTCTAGTTTATTCTTTGTTCCCAGTTTGTTTTCAACAGCAAAGATCCCCATGCCCCCAGTTTTGTAATCTTCTCTCTTTCATTGGAGCAAAAATCAGAAGACCCAACAAAATTTCAAAAGTAGCCTTCTCTGAATTTATTTTCTGTTACATCTCCGTTCATTTAATCTATTAAGTCCCTTTGGCTCTCCTGAGTTTTGCTATGTATACAACAGACTTCTGCCTGAGGGCTTTGAATTGACAGTCATTTTCCTTCTGATCTCACAGATATATACATCTCTAATTTGCTTATTCTTTCAAGCTTTTAACAAATATTGTCTTGTCAATAAGATTTATACTGGCCGCATGCTATTTAACCCTTCTATCTTTCTTTTCAGTTTGCATGAGGAAATCTTCATTAAAATACTTGTTTTATTAAATAATGCATTCATCTGGAGAAAAAAGCTTACCATGGAAAGCATTTCTTTAGAGACAAATTAAAGTTTAATTGGAACTATTATTGAAACATAAAAGTATAGTAATGGCAGAGTGAGGCAGAGATACTGAATCTAAAAAGCTCTTTATAACAAGTCAAGTAGAATCAGAGAAGTTTACTCATTAATAATCTCTACCCAGAAGGCATTAAGACACATATATAAGAAAGAGCAAGAAAATAGGGGATACCTGTAGTTAAATTTTCCGCTTAAGTAGGCAGTAGAGTGAGACTTAAAAGTTAAAATCAGTTAGTAGCTAAAAGAATCAATTATGTATAAGTCTGTGTGATTCCAAAAGGATATCAGTTACAATTGATGTTTATACCATAATTAGAATTCAAAATTATTTAAAAATAATGCACATTATACACACATAAAAAGAATCATATTCTTTTCATAACCATATCTTGAATACTAAAAGACATGAATAGTTCTGTTATGCACCTACTTTGAAAAACCCATTAAAAACTATCAAGTAAATAATAACCATCTAAAATTACCTGCAATTAGGCATTTGCACAATAATCCATAATGACTCCAATGGAGTCTTTACATAAAATAGAGGAGGCAATGCACAGAGTGGTAGTGATGAGGTATTTACATAATAGTATATAACAGCTCTGAAAAAATCAACTAAATAAGGAAGGTTTTTAGAATATGTAATTTGCTATTTACTAAATTTTGTCAAATCTTGTAAATAAATGTAGTAAGCATCCTTATTTTTTTTCCTTTTGATATTAAGCACTGTGAAACTGTGCCAAAGTACAGAATGCAACTTGCTTCCCATGACTCTGCCAACTCTTATTAAAACACTCCTTAAAATGGTTGCCTAAATTCACCTTTTTTATGCCTTTATTTTCAATTCTTTTAACAAACTGCAGACATATCTTCATGCCTATTGGCCCACTGATAGTCTTAATAAGACTTCCTCTTTCCAAACTCAATGTTGTATTCTCAACAGAATCTTACTTGAACTATCAGCAGTTTTTACATTTGATTCCTTTTTAATTAATTTCTATAAATGGTCCTTTAAGCTCATGTACCTCTCATATTTCATTGGTACCTCCTTCCAAATACCATTCGAAGACTTTGTCTCTAATTGGATAATGTTGCAAAGCACTGGGTTGTAAATTCTTCTAGGTCTTAAGTAACCTCAAATTTCTCATTAAATCCTATGAATTTAAATACTATTTAAATATTAATTATGAGACACCATTTGGATTCCCTTTCTTGCATGCTGTGTACATGTTGGCACCATGACCTTTTTAAACCCTGTTTTTCTCTCATACTCTTCTCTTTGCCTCTCTTGATCTGAAAAGTTCTATACTTATCTGACCAACTGGGCTTCTAATGACTCTAAGCTTTTGAGGGAAAATGAAAGTATGTGAGAATCTTTTCTGCCTCAGGAATCCATGCTGCTGGAATGTGCAGTGTTGCTGAAGTAGCCTAGGGAACATAAAGTGAGAAAACTAATTATTTGCTTCAATATTTCATATTTTTCCATCTTTTTATCTTTAGAATTATTAAAAATAAGCTTAGTAATTAAATTATATTAATTTTGATGTATTGTGTAAGCAAGTTACTGACATACTTGAGACAAAGGGAATTGATATTTAGTGCTCTGAAAGATTGATTCTGATTCTAAGTAAGACTCATCTAGCTTAAATGAACAACTAAAATGCTAAAAACATTTCACATGGGAATAATATCTTCCTATTCATAAACTAATCCAAACTTTGATCTAGCTGATGTGCATTGAAATTTTTCTGTTCTCAAGTCTTTGTTGTCACTGAATGAGTATTCATATGCCACCGTAGAGTTTATGTACTTAGAATAATTTTCTGATTTTTCAACTTCTGAATATATCTACTCTTCATAGATATGTCTTGAATAATTTTCTATATATTTTCAATCTTATAGTCAACAACAAACTCAATTATTTTTTAAAATAATATATTAGGTTAAGCTGTTATTAGGTTCAATAACACCAACCCTAATGACTTATAACATTTGCTTATTAACTGCTTAGAAAAATGCATATTTTTAAAGGTAATGAAATACATATCAAATTTAATTAAGATTCATTAAAATGATTCTAAATAATTGTAAGACTTGCTACAGTTTTATTAAAGGGGTTACTGTGGAAAGGTTAAAAAATACATTTATTTTGTACCAAAATACTACAGTAAAAGTATTATCATATCTACCCATGTTTTTTATTACCTAAAATATTAAGGTTGTTTTATCTTTAACATGTATAGATATGTATAATGAAATATTTTTACTGTTATTATGTCAACAATTTTCAGTCACAGAAATTTAAGACAAATTACAACATGAAATATTTAATTAATATATCTTGAAACTGATAAAAGTGATGGGTTAAATTTACAATAGCACAAATTTTTGATGAACTGCTTTGTGAGTTGCTGACACAACACCTTTGTGCTTTTGTCATTTGGGGTTATCATCTGTAGCCCATGAAATATGTTTACTGGGTTATTCTCAGCACTAAAACATAAAAAAATAGAATAGGGTAGAGTAGAATGGAAAATACACTATTAAGTTGTAAGTGTAGCAGCATTTTGTTTCACTTTTGTTTCTTATGAATGTCTGTCTCCTAAATTTGACCTTATATAAATACTGTTCTTGGGTTTGAGAACTATGCCCTTAAATTTTTGTATGCACATACATAGCCATACACACACACACACACACACACACACACACACACACACACACACACAAACACACTCTTTCTGTTTTTGCATGGGGAGTGGATCAATATGATGGAGTTATTTCAAAGAAGTTTTAACTGTTAGAAATAGAAAATAAGGTTATTTAGGATTCCTGCACTCAACTCCAATGGGAGTATGTGTTGAGGCTTCTCCACATGAAGCAATTCTCAGAAACCAGAACTGTAGGATGGTAAGACATCCTGCTGTGTCTAAGAGTTCAGATTAATTTAGCATATTTCTGATACTAAGTACCTGGATATAGCATCAGATTCACAGGTAAAACACTGCATCTCTCAAATCCATCCCCCCACATGAAACAGCAGAGGATGACTTAAGATGTCACCTGTTGTTTCTGACCAACAAGATGCAGCTTGGAGGTTCCCAGGATCTACTCCTTTACGTCAGGTTCCAATCAAAGAACCAGGTTGTTACCTAGGCCTCTGATGAATGACTAAGGTCAGAGACTCCCAGGAAACCCTACAAAGGTTTAATTAGAACAGTTCACAAAACTCAGAAAATATTTTTGCTCACTAGGATCACCAATTCATTACAAAGAATATAGCTAAGCAACAGTCAGATGGAAGAGATACACAGAAAAATGGTATGGAGAGATGGCTTAGAGCTTCCAAGCCCTCCATGTGTGTCAACTTTCCAACACTTGCACACGTTCACCTATCCGTTAGCATTCCAAAGCTTGTCCTTTTGGGTTTATATAAAGTCTTCATTGGCCATTGATGGCTGATCCAACATCCCCTCTTCACTTCCTGGAAATCTGGGGAAGGGACTGCATGTTTGAATCCTCTAAACACATGCTTGGTTCACTTGACAAGCAGCTCCCGTCCTTAGGTGCATTCCAAAAGTCACTTCATTGACATACAAAAAAATACCTTGATCACCCTTACAATATAGTTCAAGAGTCTAAAGATATGTGGATTAGGAACTGTAGATGAAGAACAAATATATATAAAAGATATATTTTGGTCATCTGAATGACTAAATGTAATCTTTCTTATAAATCAAAAGGTCATGTTGTATAAGCAAAAGACAATATATGACAAAAACATTTCAGCTTAATAATATACATTTTTAGCATTATCATGGTATAATTTATATGCATTCAAATCTGCACATTGCAAGTATACAATGTTACATACTTTAAGATATATATACAGGACTGTTTTCATATAGAATATTTTCAACAATGCGAAGAGGTCCTTTCTGCATTTTTATAGTCAGTACATTTTCATAATTCTAGTACCAGATAACTATTAATTTAATTTCTAGATTTTACATAAATAAAATCATGTAATTTGTACTTTGTGTCTGACTTTTTTAATTATCTTGTTTTTGAGATTTTTTGATGTTTTATTTATCTGTACCTTGCTCTATTTTGTTGATCAGTAGAATCTTATTGTACTGATATGCCATATTAACTTATTTATTTACTCATTCTCTCCCACATCCAGTTTCTTTCTAGTAAATAAATCTGTGATGAACATATGGGAGCTATTTTTTATGGGTATATTTTTGTTTATCTTTGAATAAATACTTGAAAGTATGATTATAGGGTCATATGATTAAGTACATATGTAACTTTATAAGAAACTGTTTAATTGTTTTCCAAAGGAATTATATCATTTTGCATTCTGTAAAGTAATATATGAATATTCAAATCACTCTGCACTTTCAACAATATTTGGTGTTGCTAGTGTTTTTAATTTGAGACATTCTAAAGAATGTGTTGGGTTTCCATTGTGGTTTTAATTTACATTTCTCTAAGGACTAATGATCTTCTGTGTGGTTAATTAAATCAATTTGAAGAGAACTGACGTCCTAAAAACACTGAGTCTTCTGTTTTAATTTTTATCCTGGTTTGTTGAGAGTTTTTGTCGTGAATAAATGTTGAATTTTTTTAAATACATTTTCCTGCTATGGCTGAGATGATTGATTCTTTACTTACTTACTTCAGTAATGTTTTTAATATGCTAAAATATATTGACTCATTTGTTACTATTGGACTACATTGTATTTCTGGGATAAACTTCAATTTGTCATAATTTTTCTTTCCTTTGTATTTAGAGTTTATATGAAATTAGTACTGTGTGTTATACATAATTGCATAGAAGACAAACCTTTTAAAAATATTTTCTAAATTATCCTGTGAAATCAACTGGATTTTGCCTATTGGAAAGGTTTTACCTGCTACATTTTTATTAGATATATAGGTCAATTCATTTTTTCTTGAATGAAAATAGTTCGTGCCTCCAATGAGTTTTGCCCATTTTAACTAAGTTGTTGATTACTGATATTTGATTCTTTTGTTTCTTGTCATTTTTAATTAGAGAAGTTTATCAATTTTATTGATACATTTAAGAAAAATTTTTAATATCATTTCTCTTTTCTTTGTCCATTTCTAGCTCATTTATTTTTCCCTTATCTTTATTACAAACTCTTTTTGTGTGATCTGTGTTTAAATTACTCTATTTTCTGTTTCTTAAGTTTGGGATACAGTGAGAACATGACCCATGCCCAACCCTTGATAGTGGGCTCATTGTTTTTCCAGAGCTCAGAATGGACCTGAATAAAACAGATGGACTTTTGGGGATGATAACTGCCTCTGCCTCCACTGACTGTTCCCAAGATGTTCTGCCCCATAATTCTGCTGTTAACACCTTTTGACTATTCTTTTGGAAATTCCATTAGAAACTCGTATCATGAGTACAATAAAGGCCATGTCCTTGCCACCCATATCTTCTTCTGAGTCCTTTGACTATCTGTTAGGCAGAATATTACTCTTCCAGAACATGAACATCTATATAACACTAAGTTTTAAGTTTGCATTATTGATTTAAGAGCTTCCTTATTTTTAAATAAATTATTTAATGCAACAAATTTAATGCTGATAAATACTGGTTGTACCAAAAATTTTCGCATATTATGTTTTCAGTTTAATGGAATTTTAATTATATTCTAATTGATTTTCAGGTATTTTGACCATGGATTATTTATGGTTATTAGTATGCTATTCAGTGTTTAAATATCTGAACGATTTTCATTGGTTCCTAGTTTATTACATTTGGGTCAGATTGCAATTTTGTATGAGTTCAACCATTTAAAAATATATTGAGTCATATTTTAAGGTCTAAAATATGATTGGACCCTATGAATAATACATGTGCAGTTAAAAATAATTCCATTTTTGTTGCACTTTCCATACTGTATTCAACTTTATAGATTTAAAAAATTCTGTATATTCTATTTTGTTTCTTCACCTTATTCTATTAATTACTGAAAAGAGTGTTAAAACCTTTGACTATTATTATGGATTCAACTAGTTTCTTCAGTTTTATACATTTTTGTTATGCTTATTTTGAGCTTTCTTATTACGTACATATCCACTTGGGTTTACTAATTTGTCGTGACTGTTTTACACAATTATCATTAAGAATAATTTGACTTTTGTTCTTTCTGTATTTATTGTTCTAAGGTCTAGTTTTTTTGGATGGTAATAATATAAAGCAGACTTGTGATTATTTTTGTTTAATTTGTTTCTCTTGGTGTGTCTTTTTTTATCATTTTTTAAATCAACCCATTAACTTTGTGTTTTAAATGAACTTCTTGAGAATAGCAGTGAATTGTGTTTTTTAAAAAAAAATCATACTTGACAATCCCTGGCTTTTGTTGGCTATGCTTTGGCCACTGAAGTTGTTTAACTTTCATGTAAAATCATCTTATTAGTAGTTGTTATGGCTATTTTTTATATTATCTGTTTCTTTTTTCTCTTACAAAATGTTACCACAGAATTAACAGTATTTTTAATTAGTTAAGAATGTTTATTCTCTTGTGTCTATATGATTGGGTTATTGGCTATATATATATATTTTTTTTTTTTTTAATTTTCACAATACATTTGTAAAGTTTACATTAAAGGGACTTTAAAAGCTACCTTCAAATAACAGTGTTCTATGTGTAAATGATATAAAAATCCTGCAACAGCAATAATATACTAGTCTTCTCCCTTTCTAATTTAGCTATTATCATCAATTATTTTTGTTCTGCAAGTATAAATGTGTATATTAACATATATATATATACATGCATAAACATGTATATCCAGTTACATTTTAAGAGCTTAAATAGATGATTAGTATTTTCTATTCACTTAGATATGCATATGCATATCCAAATTTTTATCTATAATGTCCTTTGTTCTTTCTGAATAATTAGTTAAAAATCTCCTTGTAGTATACTTTCTGGTAATACATTCTCTTAGTTTTTGTTTATTTAGGGAGGCAGGGGAACCCTCTCTTAGTATTTAAAAATTGTCTTTTCTGCTTCTGAATTGTATAATTTCTGATGAGAAATGTGCTATCATTCAGTCATTTTTTTGCTTCTTAGTAAAATATTTATTTCTCCCTTTGGTTTTATTTTAGATGTTATAAAATTTATTATTTTCTCAACAATAGGATTATAATGTACTTAGATGCAGTTGTCTTTATGATACTTCTACTTGAAATTTGTAGAGTAAAATTTCAGACAGCATACTACCTGGTTTCAAGACTCACTCTAAAACTACACCAAATAAAAAAAAAATGTGGTACTAAGAAGAAAGAAAGAAAAGAAAGCGAGAAAGAGAAGGAAAAGGGAGAGGAGGGGAAGGGAGGGGAGGAGAAGGGCAGGGGAGGGGAAAAGAAGGGAGGAGGTGGAGAAAGGACATTTGGGAGCAGTTCCACATATATGTTGTGAATTGATCTCAGTTCAACAAATATTGCTGAAAACTTGGACATTCATCTGCATGATAAAAATTCTCATCCCAAGCATCATATTAATTCAAATGCTTCATTGATCACATCTAAATCTAAAACTGTAACTTCTTTAAAGAAACATATAAAATGTATTTTAACCTGAAACTATTCAAATATTTTTATGGTCTGACACCAAAAGCATGAGCCATTCAAGAAGAAAGCTGACAAACTAGACTTCATAAAGATGTAAAGAACTGCTGTTCTATAAGATACTGTTAAAATAATGAAAACAGAAGACAGAAGAAAAATGAGATATATGTCTTCAATAATAAGCATAACAACTAAATAAAAATGGACAAAAGTTCTGAATAGATACCTTCACAAAGAGTACATACAGTTGGCATGTAAGAACATGAAGCATGCTCTGTATGATTAGTCATTAAGGAAATAAATAAGGCAAACCAGAATTAGATATGTACTTATCTAGTGGAAAGAAAAAAGAAAACTAATTCAAGAATGCTAATCAAAGGAAACTCTCATAGGTTATTTGAACTAATGGAAAATGATCAAACAGAAAAACAGTTTGGCAGTTTCTGATAAAATTACACATATACATTCTTCTACAGAGCCAACCCAACTGAGTTGTGGGCATTTAGCCAAGATAAATGAAAATTAAAGTTTGCACCAAAATCTCTACACAAATTTTATATTGCCATATTATATCATAGCAGATATCTGAAAACAACCCTAATGTCATTCATTTATTGAATGATTAAACTAGCTGTGATGTGTCCATACAACACAAGATCTCTCAGTCATGATCAGAGGGTAGCATGCAACAATATGAATGCATGTCAATAACATTATACTAAATGAAGGATATCAGATGTGAAAGAATACATATTATGTCATACTCATATAACATTCTGGAAAGGCAAACTTATAGGGAAAATTAATCAATGATGGCCTGTACTTGTGACAATTTAAGAAGGAATATTTTCTGAGTGATGAATCTGTTCTATATCTTGACCTTGGTGGTGACTTCATTATTATGTGTGTTTTTCCAAATTTATATACGTACCTTAAAAGTGTTGCAGTGTCTGAGAATGTTAGACTGGAGATGAGTATATCTAGCTACATGTGTAATATACCCTGTCTCCAAAATCATTCTCTCCTCCACCTCTTTCTGCTCATTTTTTTCTATTTTTCTTTAATGCATAGATTGAAGAGCTAGCTATTCCTTGTAAATATAAAATTTTGATAACCACTATCTATTTAAAACAAGTTAAATAATATTTATGGAGCAATATATGGACGAGTTATGATTCTAGAAGTTTCTATATGATCACTTAATCTTTTTTCTGCTCTGATATTTATCTGCTGGTGAGATATAGGAGACAACTGCCTTCAGCCATGGTTTTGAGGCATGTTCTTACTTCTTTAATATACATTGGTTGAACTTTCTTCTATATTTAGAGAAATACTCTGATATAACCATATATTATCTGCCTAGTTATTCTGAAATTTCCATACTTGCTATTAGCATTTGTCAAAAGAGTGGATATATAATTTTTTTGCTGTAAATTATAAGACTTCCTTTATCTGTCCCTCTCCATAATTATTGGAAATTTTGTAGTGAATTAAGTTGGTCAAAGATTAGAGATTTTGCCTAACATATTATTTGAGGGTTGCAGTTGAATGTGGAAGACATCAATCTTACTGACTCTTGCTAAGTAAACTTTGTTGTTATTATTTTGAATAAATAAGAAACAGCACACACAAAAAACCCTTACAATATTGTGATCAAGATGACATGAGAGTTTAAGAACCGATCATTAGTTATTCATTTGGCTACACTTTTTGAGTTCTTGTATTATTGTCTCTAAACTAAATATACTAATCATGTTTTACCTCAAAGAATTAAAATTAATATATATACTAATTGATATAATAAATACAAAATACACAAAGGAGTTACCAGTATGTGCTATGTACTTGAAAAATATCATTTTCCTTATCTTTAAAATAAGCAATGCTGTTTCAGTAATCAAGTTTTTGAGATAGAAACCTTAACCAGATTTGAATTTGAATTAATCAGAAATTTCAAGTAGCTTTTTCACATACAGCATTAGAATAGAAAATCTGTATGTTTCTTTTGTCCTTTCAGTGACGTTTCCATAGCTAACATTTAATTTTATTAAATTTACGTTTCTAATTTAACAATTCTTTAACTGTTTTATTTTATTTTTTAGTTTTATAGCAGCGAATAGAAAGAAACTTTCTTCTGCATTGTAAGTTTTTAAAAAATCTGACTTTATTGGAAGAGGAAATATTATGATTGCAAAAACTCTGATTTTTATGAGACAAAACTTAAACAGTTGAGAAATGGTAGGTTTATAATACACACTCAAAGCCATAATATTAATCTTTCCCTCTCCTAACCTACTAAAATCTAGGGAACATTCATTAAGGTTCAGTACAGAAGCACATAGTCATCAGTAACAGAACTATTCTTTACTACAAAATCATTTTCTTCGTTCGATAAATAGGCAAAAGAACAAATACATTTCATTTGTGCTTGAAGTAAATGTGAAAGGAATTTTACGTACATTTAGATCATATTACCCAATATTAGGTTGCTGAATCTGATTAACTAAGTAGTTACTGCATCCATATTGCAATTCCAATAAATAATTTGAATTTTATGTGTTAGCATTATATTTTCTAGTTGTAGCAATTTTTGAAAGATATTTTGGAGGGCTCTTCAAAAAAATTTAACTAATCTTTATGTCTACATAACCTATAAGTATTTATACATTTTGTGTCAACAAGGATGAAATTTATTACATGGTAAGAGTTTGAAATTTAAAAAAAAATAATAAAATGCATGTGACAATAATAATATTTATGAATATTATCCTGTATATTCAAGAATATGCTTAAGCTTGAAAATATATGACTTTTAAGGTTGCCTTGATTTATGAAATTATTAGAACTTTTCACTAATTAAAATACATTTAATTGTGGATAAAATTATTTTATACAAAAAGCATATTGGTTGATATTCTGACTTTCAAAAAATAGAATTATCAAGATATATTATATACACATTTTATACTACACACTGCCATTCTATATAAAGGCTGTAAATTCCTTTAGCACAGAATTTTTCCTTAATTTGATATATTCAAAGCAATCCTAATATGTCTTGCAGAATTAAAGTTATTAGAAAATTTCCAAACTACAGAGATACAAAACATGAATATATCAGTGATCATAATAAGACTTTAGTGCACTCATAGATTTATGTAAGATGTTACATAAATGAAGACAGATGTATTCCCTTAGAATTAAAATATTTCTTGTAACATACAGAATTAAATTATTTTAATTCTTTAAATACTAAGTATTCCAGTTTTCTGTATCTCAAAAAAGATGTGTGGATATAATCTCAATGCCTTTTTTCAAAAGTTTGATGATATACACTATAAATCTAGAACTTAAAACTATCTAAATGCTTGCACATGAAGTCATTAAACGCATGATACATTTTACTCACCTTTATTTTAAGAAAATGTTTTGAATAACATAGAATACATATACTGAATTGAAAAAACAAGCAAGTTCATGGGTGAATAGGGTTTTCCATGCTGGCACTGGACACCTCCACTGACAATTGTCCTGGGAGCCACCGAGGAAACTGCAATGTGCCACAAGAGTCAGTCCTCAAGGCAATGGACAGACTGAAGTAGGGTTGTCTGAATAATGTAAAGGTTGACCAGCTTGAAGGTCTGTTGCTGATGGATGTGTGCTACAAATTCCTCAATCCCTGCAAGGTAGAGATGTGCTCAAGGAGGGAGGCTTCCATACTTGCAATCAGGATATACCTGGATTTGTGCAAGCACCTTCGTGTTTGTAAACTATTCATGAGTTGTTATATTGTTTTATTTTATTTATTTAGAGAGGAAGAAGCACTTTATTTTATTTAGTTTTTCATCTTGTCTCCCCAGACCCAGGGTCTTGAACCAGGGACCTTGGGATACATGTGGAAAGTGTACAATGAACCAGACTGCTAGACCACCAAGTTGTTCCAGAGTTAACTATGTATTTGCTGGTTTATTTATTTATTATTTTATTATCTCTGAACAGTTTCAGTTCCTGTCTTCTGTTTTTAATTCATTGCAAGTCTGTTTTCAGTTGTACAAAGGAAAATAGAGGTTTACACCTAACCAGAAGTTTATGTGGGAGTGTTGGAGGAGGGGGTTTAGAATCCTTACTTGAATGATAAAGAACCCTGATTGATGAACCGGAGTGTTCCAAGGAAATACTGTCTATTCATTTTTATGTAATAATCCTTACCATGTACATATTTAATAATTTCTATTGATTGTCTTACATAGAAAGAGAAACGTGGTCTGTATTTGCAGGCTATTGAGTAGTCATGGAGTCCAGAAATTCTACAAATGCGACAAATGTGTTGTGTCAAATTTGAAGTGTTTCCTACTCATACACAGGGACAAACTTAAATCCTTCAAAATCTACTAGAGAAATTTGTAGATTTTTTTCTTTCAAAACACGATGTTTCATTCCTAATTAATTCGACATTCAGTAATCATTTCAAGTTTGAAGTTAACTCACTCTAGTTTCTTTTAGGGAGAGGTTCTAGATCCTGAATGTGTTCTCCTTTTATTAATTTTCACATTATGCAAATTAAATAAATTTTTCTTAGAGTTCAGTGACCACTTAGATTTGTTATGTGCTACTTTCTTTAGTTGCAATGATAAAAGAATGGTACTTAGAAGAAAGTAGTTTTTGGTCATTTCTTTTGTTCATTAGAGCAACACTCCTTTACTGCCCTTCACTCTGTGGACTATACTTTTTTGTTAAATGAAAGGTGCAGCCCAAGGGGAGATGATTAGGCCAGCAGGCAGGAAGAGAGAGGAAGAAGCAACATTTTATTCTATTTTTACTTCACACTGTTTCCTCCCGGACCCAGGACTCAAGCCCAGAGGTATGTGGCCTGCACTTCTGTAGAGACGATTGACCTAACAACCACTGCTCCAGCAGGTGTACCTATAAAGACTGTACTTGGAAAATTTTATGGGCAAATTAGTCTATTAAGAAATAATTGACAAGTTTTTTAAGACGATTTATAATTTTTCTATATAGGAAACGAAGTGATAATCTAATAAACTGAACTAAAGAAAATTCCTGAGGATTCATAAGAAATCCCTCAAATATATAAAAGTATATTTAGCTTTCTTTCTTTTCTTCATGGCTGTAAAATCCTATGCATTTGTATTCATGGTTGGTCAACTTCACAAGTGCATGTATTAAAGTAGTACTGGATCTCACCAGTGTTTCATTTAAAACAACAATGTGAGTATGTAATAGCCTCATTTCTTCTCTTTTTATGCCAATGTAGACACCAATATTTGAAATCTAGATGTTTTATTAGCTATTATTAATATGAACAAGTTAAAGAATTTCTTTTCATGGAGCTGGTCTTCAAATCTGTCAGTTTTTTTCTTTGTAAAACATTCTTTGAAACTATATATTATAAAAATAGATATAAAGGATTTTTTTCTTAACATTTAATATAAACTTTGAAGTTGTCTGTGTGTATAATGAAATTAGAATAAAAGGTAATAAGAGACGTATAGTTTGTATTTGCCATTATAAATCATTGTTTCTATTTAATGTGAAGAGAATATCATGTGGTATTTTGCTCTTTCAAATATCAGGGTCAACTTTTTTACCCCTCTGAAGATAGTGTATCAACAGCATTGATATTTTGATTTTCAAAGATTTATAATGAAAAGTCAAGAAAACATGTGGTCTTACTTGAACAATAAGCACACTTTCTGTCAGTTGGGACCATCTGTGGGGAAACAAAGTGAGTCAGTCCATTATCTCCTCAGTATTTCTATCTCTAGAACACCCACCTACTATGGCTGCACAGGAGAGAGACTGTATGGGTCTTTGGTAACAAATTCAATAACCAGGAAAACATCTGCTCAATTTTGTGGCCTAGTTAAGTTTCTTTTCAAATTTAGTATTATCTCCTTCAGGAAATTCCTTTTTGAGGACTCATTAAAATTTATCAGGAGGCAGTACAAGATAACAGGTACATAATAGGGTTTAGAATCAGTCAGGCCTAGTTGGGAATCCTGATTGGTTCACTTACATTCCCAGGGGCTCTTACTATGCTGATTTAAAATAATTGTCACTGAATGGCAGGCATATGGCATGCATTATGTAAATATATTACATACATTATCTTTATTTATATTTCACCCATAATATGATAAGCACATTACTATCTCTTCCATTTTAAAGAGGAATAAGTTAAATAAAAATCTGAAAATGGTTGAGTTGCCTGTCTAAAAAAGACCCTTGTCAAAGAACTAAAGGGGGACTTAAATTCTGACATTTTTACTCTAATTTCTTCCTTAATAGAAGCAATATTAACATCTATACAACTTTACTAATTCATTTAGTGGAAACAGAATTATAAACTGGGTTAGCCTGACTGCATGAATGACAACAAGATATGAGATAGATACTCATAACTTTTAAATATTCCTTTCCCTTTAAATAGTTTAAAACAAATAGCCAAGACACTAATAAAGATATTATCTACTTTTATGATGCTGCTATTTTATTTCAGCACAATTCCTCCAATTTATCAATATTGCAAATAGAGATATAATAGTCAAGTATGAGAGGATATTGGAAAAAAACATTTTTCAAAATTCATCTATTTTCTACCTTCATATAAAAATATTAATATCACAAGCCAATCAAAATTATAAAAAATTTTCTAGCATCTAATATAATAAAACCATCAATAAAATATCCATAGGTGTAAAAGAGAAATGTCTGCAAAGAAAGCTGAAATTCAAAGCTTGTTTTGCTGGACTATACTACTAGATTGGCTGTTAGTTTTTGATACTTAGGTGGTTAATTCAAGCTCAATATTTCATGAAATTAATCAGCATATTCATATTCTGGAAAGGTTATATCAGAAATGATGTTAGCTGTTTATGAGAATGCTTATTACTGCTTCGTAGGAAATCAGTTTTCCATTGAAACAATATCCTGTTTAAATTTTCATGAACAAATCTGTATCTATTGAAATAGTTCCAGTGCTTAAAAAAGTTATGATTTTTACTTGCAGTTGGATTTGTATTTTGAAAATACATGCTGATTGATATTATTAAGATTCATCATTCCGGAACTCTTTTGAAAATAAGTACGTTTGACTACAATTCTATATAATTTTTGGCTGGGTAACAAATTTATGTCACTGAAATTTTTTTCCACATTTATTCTGTTATATGCTTAGTTTCATTGCTAACATTTTTGGCAATGGAAGTGATTATTATTCCTTTAGCATTTTATGAAAAAGTAAAACTAATTGTCTTTATTTTTGTGCTGCAAATGTGATGCAGTTATTTCCTAAAAGCACTTAATTTTTTTTAATCAAAGGAGTAGCTCTATGAGGAGAATGGAAATTTAGGTAATTCTTTCAACTCGTACATCAGAGGTTTCATATACTTGACAATTAACAGCTTTGTTTTTTCCTGAATGTTTATGTGTAGTACCAGAAATTGAATAATTATTTGACTTTATAAAATGTCTTCTCATTTTTAAAGTTCCATATCAACTGAAATACAATGAATTATATTTCAAAGCATAAATACTATTTAAATTGTTTTTACAAACCTTTTAATATTCTTGTCCATTTTTTACATATTTTGACTTAGATGTGTTTTTAAAAGTTCTCATGACCAAGGAGTGATTTGTTGGTTCATGTGTTTATATAAGATACAGTTATCATTTACATATTTGAAATCCATTTACATGACAATAGAACCATGTAAGAATAGCACTTATTATAATAATAATATGATAGTATGATCTTGTCTGCACTAAAGTGTACTTTTATTAATCTTATGACAGCAGAAATATTGGCATGAAGTAATTGATTTAGCAACTGTTTTCAGCAGATACAGTGTCTTGAGAAATTTTCACCATAATTTTAGTTGCTACAAATAAATCAATAAATGAGTGCCTGACTGGTAGGTAGGCAATATTAATCAAAATAAGATCAGTACCTCCAGACTTTCACCTCAGTTAATTTAAGCATCATTGTTAGTCATATGTTTCTAAATCTCTGTTTACCAAGAGCTCTTCCTTATTCAAAAGTTTGTAATTCAATAAATATTCATACCTATGGTGTTGAATTTCAAGACACTTGTAAAACCAGAGAAATCCTAACATTTGACATGGACATGAGTCTGAAGGTCAACTTCCTTTATATTTTTATTTACTTCTACTGATAAGACACAGGAATTTAGGCTGTAAGATTAACTACTGGAAAAATACATTTTCATTGATTTAAGAATAAGCATTAATAAAATAGGAAAATTAAAGATATTTTGAGTCTACAAATACACACTCAGAGGACTGGACCATGTATTCAGTTATAAAGACAAGTTCTAGAAAATTTTTAAAGTAGAATAGTTATTTTGTATGAGTCTAAAATTGAGATGTGATTTTCCTATATCCAAAGACTCCTGTGAGTTTTAGCTGAATTTCAGTTATTCAGTAAGTTGCAAAAGTTAGGCAACTTTAACAGCTCCATTTCACAATTGTGGCTACTGTAAATTAGCATTATCCAACAGACAGACTTGTCATTGATCGTTTCCAGATATTCCTTTCTAACCTCCTTATATTTTGGGGTCTCAGAAAACTGCACCATATAGAGGCGACCTTAACTACTTTTGTTCTGCAGAATTTGTTTTTCAACATATCACTTACCCACTGAAGTATATGGTGTTTTTTCCTGTTTTACTGTCTTTTTGAGACATGACTCATATTATATTGTTTTTGCCAATGAAGTGACAGATATCAGAAGATTTAAGAGCTACTGTTGATTTTTATCCCTCCTTTTTCCCTTATGCATTATAGCTAGCAATACTTCCAATAGCATTTACTCTTTGATCTTGGAATGAATGATACATGAATCAAAATAACAGTTTTACCTCAAGGACATATGACATGAGTGAATTAATCTTTTATGATTATGATCCTCTGAGATTATAGGACTATTTGTTATTGCAAAACAATTTAACTAAGATCTATTGCTATTAACAGTTGACTCAATTTGTTAATTTTAGTTTTCTTTGGATTATGATTACTGCAAACTAACACACTATTTAACCCATAATTTTAGCTATACTGGGCTTCATTTGTTTAGTTTTGTGTAGTACTGTCACAGTAATGTGATCATATTCTATACTGAAAATTAAGTTTAGATGGATAAGGTAATAATCACAGGTCACAAAATTATTATTTTACAGAGTTAAGGTTTGAGACCCAATCCTAACACTGTGAGATTTGCTTTATTATACACCTGTAGACAATGTTCAAGTTTTTGTTGAATGAAGGAGGTAATAAGAGAATTAACAGAAACAATTAAATACTGTTGCACTAGGAACACAGAAGAATACAACATGTAATTAAATAGATCATTATCTGTGGGGGAAGATAGCAAATAAATATGCATTCAGCAGTAAAATGTCAAGAGAGCGATGAAGGATTAGCAAAAGGTTTCTAAGGAAAACCTATTTTAGATAGCTAGATAATTTCACAGCTGATCTCATTGTTACATGGGACTTGCTAAGATTTCAAATCCAAATTTTGAAAACTTGTGCAGACAAAATTGTTTGTAGCTTGAACTTGTTTTGGATAACTTTTTTTGATAAACTTGTTTTAAAGTTAAATATTAAATTTTAATTTTTAAATGAACATATGCTGGATAAAGTCATCAAGATGTCCTTACCAATATGATTCCTTATCAATATGAACACATGCAGGATAATGTCATCAAGATTGATGTGCTACTGGGTACTTATCAATATGAACATATGGAGAAGTGGCTATGACATAAGGGACTTTTAACTTTAAATACCAAGAGTTATAAGTTTGGAGGGACCTACTGCATGCATTAGATCTGGGTCTGGCTATTCTTTGCAGAACTAAAAAGCTCTCCAAAGACCTTGGGGGCAGTAGCTCCTGCTGAGGCAAGGGTACTCTGCTGGTTGTCCTGAAAACTGGACAGTAAATCCTGTAAGGAAATTATCTCACTTATTAACACCAGCGTCTTCTTTCTGCTAGCATCATGCTCTAATAACAAGGAACTTTTACTTTGCACTGGCAGCTGGAGGTTGACTAAGCAGACTCTTCTGAGAACCAGCTCGTAGAAATGTACACCTCAACAACATTTAGATTTTGTTTCTTCATTCGCCTCTTGTCTGGAACAATAGTGTAATGAATCTATTACTGCCATGGAATATGTTATTTGTGTATTGGGTTATTAAAAAACATACTGAATGAAGTTGGCTTGTGAAATGCTATCATTTTAAATTATAATCTGAATAGTGCACCTGTGTTAAGCAAATTATTGGAAAATGCAATCTCTGTCTCTGAAGATTATTGCTGTAGACAAAATACTCATCTCTTCAGTTTGCCCAATAATGTCAAGAAGATTATTGAATTCGTTTCCTAAAAATTCAAGCTGGTAATTTTTTTATTTGTTTGTTTTAAAAAACAAGTTCAACTATACATATAGCCAAATCTAAATTTAATTTAACAAAGACGTTGAGTTTTTCACTATAGATAACCTACTAAAGATCTCAGAAGAATAGATTTTGAGGTTCAGGTTATTCAAAATGTTTTATATAGTCAGTTCATTTTTCCGTGGCAACTTTCAGCATAGTCTTAGGAAAATTGGGTGAACTGCTTGCTCTGTGCCCTGGCAAGTTGCTTACTAGGTCAATTCATGATACAGGCCAGCCAGAAAAGTCTGAGCCTATTCCCAATAGATGTTAAAGTACTTTGTAAACTGTTCAGCATGATTCTGTGGTCACTTTATATTTGCATTAGATTTAGAGAAATCAGAACCATGAAAACTCTTTATATGGGAAACAAAAGTTGAGTTTAAAAAACAGATTTGTTTTTCATGTAAGGTCTGATGAACCCTAGTTAGATGATTAAATCTCAGTTACCCATCATGATGTTAAAGACAAAATATGACAAAGATATCATATCTTTTTATTCTTTTTAATTTCTTTAATATTACTGACTAAGCATTAAATATTTTATTATAAAATTGGTGTCAAACCATGCTACTATGTGCATAAACAATGAAATGCTAATAATGCAGCCAATGAGATGATTTAGCATGCCTTTAATGATCTTCAGTGAGTGAGTGACAACCTTTTCCCATTAGGACAACTCAAGTAGCAAATTTATGGTGTGCAATGCATTTCATGGATCAAGAGATAGTATGAGTCATATAAGCACTACTGTCAGAAAACCTTCCCTGGAGAGTTAATTTATATTCACTGCACCAATGTTCATATTGCTTTGAGTCAGCAAGTAGACTCATATTTTTTTCCCTCCAATGTATTCTACTACCATGAATTCCAAGTTGAAACATTTTCTAACTATGTGTATATATTTGTAATTGAAAAGGCACATTTAGAAAAAAAAAGGTAATAAGTGATTCAAAGTTCAATAAAATTAAAATATCAATTTAGTACTAGAAGTTATACCACTTTAAGTCAGCAGTATATTGCAAGGCTATTGCAGTAAAAAAAAAAAAAAAAAAGACTTAAAATATAAAGTAAATTCAAATAACTTTCACAAGTTTGCAAATTGCTCCTAGGAAATAAAATGTTTTTCTGGCATGACATTAACTTTAAATTACTTTATTGTCATAGAAAGTATGTTTGTTAACTTGAATAGTAATTGCAATGCTCTACAAGAAACTGATAATACTAGTAATAAACTCATTTATACAGAACTTTACAGTTTGGAATATCTTACACTTGCCACTTCAGTTAATCTTAATTAAAACTTTGGTATGAATACATATTTCAGTATGAATTAAAATCTTCTTTTTTAATGAAAACTATTTGATGTGTTTTGGTTTCTCTGAGTCTGAAATCTGTCTCACTATTGGTGCTCAATAAATTCTTAGGAGTCTCAGATAACAAATTTATTTTGTTTTCCAATATAGGATAACTATAAAAAAAGAAGTGCATAATAATAGTCATCATCATCACATAATCATCACCATCATCTTCATCATATCCATCATAATCATCATTATGTCCTTTTTCCAGATAAATTTTAAGAACTATACAGGAATTAGTACATTTCATGCACCTTAAAATGCTTGATCTAGAGCTCGGTAATATTGCAAATTCATTTAATGAACTAAGACTCTGAAACTTGAAGACTACAAGAAATTTGTTCAGATCTCACAGCTAATATAATTATAAATGCAATTAGAAGCCTAGTCTTATCAGTAAATGATTATTTTGTTCCTGGCTGGAAATGACTAATTATGAAAAAACTAACAAAATAAAACAATAATCAAGATACCTGAAACACTGCATTATACTTTTAAAGGTATTTGCTTTTTAATTTTATAATGAGCACATTAGTGTTTCTTATATCAACACTATCAGTGTTTATAATGACAAATCATCATTTTAAATTTATTTTTTAAATTATTGATATTTATTATCTTTTATTCACAACACTGCATTCAGTTTTGAATATTAACAGTATATCAAACTGTATTTCACACCACACCCTCCACCAGAGTTCCAATGTCCTTTACTTGCTACATTTTTCCCCTCTTTTCTTTTCTCCCCATACAACCCCTCTGGCAGTTATCATCTTGTTTTTGTTGTTGTTGCTTTGTTTTGTCTTTTAAAGGAAAAGTGCAGAAAGAATGAAGGCAAGTAGGCAGGCAGGAAGAGAGATGTGAAGGAAGCACTCTTTTAATTTAGTTGTTCACATTTGTTGTTCCTCAGTCTTGGGGACTTGGGATGTTTATGGAACTGCACCCAAGGTGTAGCAGACCACTAGACCACCAGGATAAACCCCAATATCATCATTCCTAATAGTCATTTGTTTTTATTTCTGCATAGTCTGCGATTTATTCCATATTAAATTTGCATGGAGTTAATTGGTCCATAGTGACAATGTCATAATTTTGATGGTGTTAAGTTTAGCCAGAGCTTTCTACTCACATTAGACTACTTATTAATAAATCTTTCCAAGAAAAAACATTAAGTCATTTAGACTTCAAAGAAACAAACATTTTATAGAATGGAGCGTTCCTTGTTTTTATAGCGTTTTAATCAGAACGTTGCATAGACAAGATCTTCAACAATCGATGATTGTTTATCAGTAAGTAAAGCTTTTCATCAGTGCACACAAGAATGAGGCAATGAAAGTATATGATACTGATGTGGTATCTTAATTGTGTGAATACCAAAATATTTAAAAAGTCAAAAGTGTATATTTTTCAATAAGTTACTTGCTTCTTATGACAAAGCAACACTTATTGTATAGAATGTAGACAACTTAGGTTGAGCAAATTATTTAAAATATCACTTCTGAAATATATGTGGCTATCAACACACGGCTGGTTGTCTTTATTTTTTTCTTGAAATTTAAATGAGATATTTAAGTTAAATTTTTTTAAATATTTAAATTAAAATTTTAAAATAAATATTTTAAACAAAAATACCTTATGCTTTTCAAATGTGCTTCTATACCAGTCTTTCCTACTTTATTAAATAATCTTTGAAAGTAGATGAATAATTATATGTATTTTGCAGTTTCTGCTACTAGAGATTCAGATTATTTTTAAGCAATTATTTCATTACATTTTTATAATATGGTTCACTTCCTAGGTGAAAGCTATGCATTTAAAAACCTCCAATAAGTAACAGAAAAAGAGCTTTTCAGAAAGATGGCGCTTACTTACAAATAGCATTTGAATTTCTAACTAATGTTTTACAAATTACGTACATTATAACTTCTAGCAAACTTCCAGAAGATACAGACTTATGCTTTTCAAATAACCCTACTCCCACCCACAAAATCAAGACTGACATTAAATGAGTATTTCCTTTCTGAACTTGGATTCTATCTTACTTCGATTTGGGCAACCTTGATTTCGATGGACCTCTAAACTGGTTTTGCTTTCTGATTATATTTCCTAAGTAAGATAAATTAACTTAACTTTCAGATTTAACTCTCACCATCTCTCAGTCTCAGAATTTTCTTGTTTGCCCAATTCTTGGTAGTTACCAACTAACTCACCTCTCTATGCAAAAGAATAAAAATAAAAAATAAAAATCATGCCTTTCTCTTTAATGCAGATTTACTCTAGTTGGCTAAAGCAAACCAAATATATTGAGATTTAATTTTCTTTTGAAAAATCTGTAAATTAAAGCTTGTTTAACGTAGTTAAATTGATATGCATTCAATTCCAGTGTCTAAGTTACCCATTATCATTACCCTATCCTATAGTTTATAAAGACTATTTGGCATATATTCCTATTTAACTACCCATTGATTTATAATTTTTAAGATTTCTTTAACTTCAACTGAAAACCCTCATAGCCAGGATAAATAAAGGCACATATGCCTTTGGTCACTTAACAATAAACAAAATAATAATAAAGATAACAAACTTAAGAATTAGGTTTAGAAAATATTCTTTCAGAAGTTAGACACCAATGAAGATCCATAACATGAATTTAATAATTTGGAAACTGAAATATTTCCAAGTATTGAAATAATCAAACCTAAAGATTTCTTTTTTCCATTGTAAGAGTATTTTCATATTACATAGTAATAGAGAAAGAATTTCTTGAATTCATAAATGAATTTAAATATCAAACTCTTCAATTTTATATACATTTTAACTATATTACTTGAAATATATTTTTACACACTTAGAACACTAAAGCAAAATATTTGAGATGGTAAACAAAAAATAAATTGCAAGATTGATTTTTGAGTTTTTCACTTGGCTATTTTATGTGAGGAATGGTGTGTAAAAATTCAGTTAGACCATACAGTAAAAACTGTTGAAAAATTAATGATGACACAAACTTGACTTATTCAGTTTTTTACTCATGTTCTCAAGTATACTTCTACAGGAACTAATTAATATGAAAAATACTTCAGAAACATCTGTTTTTATTTTTACTTTTAAATAGTTAATTTTTCAAAAAGAAGTTATTGAGGTATAAAAATAACAATTGTATAAAATACTTTCAATAAATAGGTATCTATCCTTCATGTAACTACCTATCTATCATCTATCTATCTACCCATCTGTCTATTTGGCATTATTACTGCATATCCGTATATCCATATGTCTCATGATCAGAGCTATAAAGTATTACTTAATCTTTTGTCAACATTTAGAAAAAATTGAATTATTGGAGCAAAGTAATAATGAAATTATTCCAATAATGCAATAAAATAGCAACCAAAGTATATTACTCACAGATTTTACCCATTAAGCTTTATTTCTTCTGATTTGTACTAAAATAATAAATTAACCTTTTAGAGGAGAATATTCATATTTAAAGAAGAAAAATTGGTTTATATCAAGTAGCTAGTTAGAGGCAAAATGGAGTTTATATATATTACATACAAATACATATATATTTTTTTCTATAATTTGCTATTTATACTTCATAACCAAAATAAAAGTAACCATATTAACTTGGTTGCTCTTAGTAAGGAAACTGAGGCTCAGAGTTTAACTTTTCTCAAGCTATAGAGCTAGCAGCATATAGAGCTAGAATTGTCTCTTTGGTTTTTCCCTCAAGATATTTTGTGTATAGCAAACTGCTTCTGACAATTAGGAATGTGAACACAGGCTTATGCACATACACAGGGACTAATAAAACATCTTCCTTTTACTGTATGGTCTAACTGAATTTTTACACACCATTCCTCACATAAAATAACCAAGTGAAAAACTCAAAAATCAATCTTGCAATTTATTTTTTGTTTACCATCCTTATTGATGCCGGTATATTTTTTCATTTGTAACCACTCCTGTGATAATCTCATCCAGTGTCATATAATTAAAAGCGTATGATTGGGTGCATCCTGGTGGTCTAGTGCTCTAGTACAACTTGGGAGCAGTCCTACATACATCCCAAGGTCCAGGGATCCAGACCCAGAGCTGGGGGGAGCAACCAACTTGAACAACTTAAATATATTAAAGTGCTTCTTCTTCACTTTTCCGACCTGCCTACTCACCTTTGTTCCTACCTGCACTTTTCCTTTTAAAAAAAGAAAGCATATGGTACCAATTCTATCCCTAACACTTCTTGCAATCTCTCTCTCTCTCTCTCTCTCTCTCTCTCTCTCTCTCTCTCTCTCTATATATATATATGTGTGTGTGTGTGTGTGTGATATAGCATATATATATAATATCTTAATCAATCTTCCCACTTGGATATCTATCTTTCAACAGTTTAAATTTCATGTTTCCAAAACTCAGTTCCAGACCTGTTCAGAAACTTATCCTAATCTATCTTCCTCATTTTGGTTAATAACCACTTTATTCTTTTAGTGGCTAAGAATAAAGCTTGAGTTAGGCTCAACTCCTCTTTTGTCTTTCACTTAGAATATTCAATTTATCGCTAATCCTACAGGCTTTATTTCCAAAACATATCCCTTATCTAACCACTTCTTATCATTTCCCTTCCTATCATCTGTGTCCACACCTCTACTGTTTCTTAGTCAGATTACTCAGCTTCCTGAGTGTTATTTCTATAATAAATTATCTTCAGTATATTCTTAGCTCAATTCTTTTAAAATTGTAGAAAATTTTAATTGCACAAAATCTTGCAATGTTTCAGTTATGACTATAAATTCTTATTCCTTTTAGCGTCTTTCTTTCCTCTTGTGACTTATTCTCTTCATCTTGTGTTAAAAGCAAATTAACTTTTCTTTTTCCATGTGAAGAGTGAAGACTATAAGACTTTTAGCTAAAAGGGGTCTTAAAGTGTCCCCATTCTTTTGCTCTCTAATTAAGTTGCTTTATTGTCTTCATGGAACATAAAATGCCTGATAATTACCATGTTTAATTATTCTCTTGTATGTCCATAATTTTCTATCCACTTTGGACAACTAATGTTTTAACTTTCTCCAACTATATTAACCTTCTTTGTAAGTATAATTCTGACTCCTTTCTCCAGTCCAAAGAATTGTCTTCCCATTCTGGCATGTAGGCATATATTAATACCAATGGGAGAATTTGAGGTAATATAAATCTCCAGATATGTACTTACAGTTAAGGATCATAAGTGCTGGAGCAAACATATAGATATAGATTTATGGATATAGCTATACGCACATACATTCGTATATATGTGTGTGTCTATATATATATGCAAATGCTTATGCATGTATATTTACTACTAGTATCTCTATTAGGCATTTAATAATGCGATCTTCTTTGGACACTATATTATATCATTCTTCCTTATCATGCTACTTTATTATTGAGAACACACATAAACACACACACACATAAACACACATATACACACAAACTTTTCCTATGATGATCCTGTTACCTGGATTTTAAACTGTGCTTACAATTTTTGTTTTCCTTGGGCAAATTTTTGTTTTTAGATTTGTTTTGCTGCAATCCACTCACAAAATACTGTAAGATCTACCTTAATATTAGTCCATCTCACCTCGATCCCTAACAAAAAAAGTAAGCTGAATTGGTGTGTATTTTATAGATGTGATTCACTGCTTTATTCTCAGTCCATAACACATTATATGGTACATTTTAGATGTTATAAAAGTTATTTGTTCAACAAATATTTAGTGTATGTCAACTCTGTGACAGGAACTGCCTTAGGTTTTATGGATATGAGTCCATAAAACAGTGAAAAACAGTCTAGCATCTGGACCTGAAGTTCTAGTGGAAGAGAGGGAAAAATGATACCACACATAAATGAGAAACGTTATGGAGAAAAAATACAGTAGAGATGAGCGTAATGAGTTTGGTGGGGGAATCAATTTAAAATAGGGTCATAAGTAAAGGCCTCTTTGAGAGAGCAATGCTTGAATAGAGACTTGAAAAGAGGAATGTATAAGTCAGGAAAACATTTGGGATAGGTGGAGAGAATATTCTAGACACAAAAGTAGAGCAAGTGAGTGCCATCAAGGGCCATGGTGGTGGCGGTAGAGGGTGGGTGTGACCGGGCATGTCTGGGCATAGAAGGAGTTCACTGAGGCTCGAACAGAGTTAGCGGGTAAAGAGCAGTCAGTGTCCTCAGTCCCAAAACTTTGAATTTTATTCTTTAAGTGACAAAAGGATTTGAGCAGGGTGACAAGACTAACAGGTGACATGACTCACAAATAATTGCAATTACTGAATAAATCCATTGAATCAATCAATTTGAGGTAAATAATAGGTAAATGACTAGTTAAGGAGAATAAATAATAAAAGAAAACCAATGTTAGAAACTAAACTTGGTTCTTATTTTTATCTTTATGTTAAATTTACCAATTTTTTCTTTTATCCTCCTGTAATACACACCACATCCCCAAGTCTCCCAGGGTGAACAAATTAATTTATTATTGTGTAAATGTTACATGCCTTGAAATCATGTGCATTTACAGACACAAATATTTTATCTTTTGATAAATGCCTGTCTTATTCAAATAAACGGTCTTCCTCAATACTGCTATTTGCCCTTTAAAATATATTCACATTTATGTAAGAAGCATTTCAGAAATATGTATAGTGTGATAAAAAGAAAATGTCATAGAGTTCAAAATAAGGAAATTCCTTTTCCCTAAGGCTGCCAGAAAACCTCAGCGCCATACCAGACTAGAAAAGTTGTCTTCAGAAATTAGGAATTATTGAACTCTATTTCTGAGAAATAGCATTCAACTTAATTCTTTGTACCAAATCCGTTTCCTGGAATGAATAAGGTCATTGTCTTCAGCTCTAAATGAACATTGTCAAAATGAAATTTTATTACTTAGGTGCCTCTTGCAAGCATTTTATTTGCCTTTATTGGTATGGTAGCTCATATTTAAATCTTTTTGTCTGTCTGTCATTTTCCTTTCTTGGACAGAGCAATCTAAGGTGTTTTCTCAAACTTAACAAGCAACATGAAGTTTAGTAAGCAATGAAACTATATTTGCCAAGGAAGAAATTGGATAATGATTTTGAGTCGTATTCATCTGCACTAGGCATACCAGGACATAGGCTCAAGAAGATGTAAATTCTATTGCACCTTGATCGTTAAATTCCACGGTTGTCATTGAATATGTAGGACAAAATGTACAAAAACCTTTGAGTTATTGAGAATGGAAAGGTTCCTAAAACTGTAATTCTGTCTTTTTTGAACAATAGAATCATGGACTTTAGCATTACTTTAAATGGGCTTATAAACCTGAGACTGTTCAGACTAATTTAGTTTCTTTTCTGATTACCAATTTCTGTGAATTGAATGTGTCCCCCTAAAATTGATATGTTGAAAAATCCTAATCCTGTGTCATGGTATTTGGATGAGTCTTTAGAAGCAAATTAGGTTATGAGGGTGAAATTTGTTGTGATGGGACTACTGTTCTTATGAAAGAAACTCCAGAGGGCTCCCTGGCTCTTTCTGACTTGTGTAGACACAATGGGAAGATGGTTGACTATAAATGAGTCTTCAAAGTATACTGAATTTGCTGGTGCTTTGATATTAAATTTACCAACCTTCAGTACTAGGAGAATCAATGTTTGTTGTGTATAAGATTCCCAGTCTGTAATATTTTCTAGACAAAATAGATTAGACATCAGATTATCAATTTTAGCCTCATTTATTCAATAATTCTTCTATTTAAAAATATTTATAGAACATGATTATATAAAGATAATCATTAGGATATTGTGTTGATCATATTGTAAATATGCTTTATTGTGTTGCTGTGCAAATTGCTTGTTTGTTTGGGTTTTAAACCAAATTCATTCATACATTAACTTATAGTATATTTGACTTTATCAATGTACTTGTGCATATTCTATTTTAATAACTACTATATTAATTATATGAAGCCTTATTTTATTACTCTGATGTGATTCTGGATTTTATTTGATATTTAAAAATTAATTTTAATATCTTTTGCATCTTTTTCCTTAATGAAAAGACAGTTCATTATTTTGTTCTTGTAGATTTTGTCAAAAAAGGTTTACGGTAGTCTTCCAAATGAGATGGAATGTATAAATTCTTATTATTGTAGCTGGAGTATTTATATATTAATTACTATATTAGTTATGGTATGTTGAAATCTAATATTACTATTTATGTCAGAATCAATAAACAGAAATCTTCCATTTCTTTTAAAGATTTCAAATTTACTGGCATAAGGTTTTTAAAATACAATATTACTTTATTTTATTTTTAACATCTAAAATATTTTAGATAGTGTTTTCCTTTTATGCCTCATTTGGATTTTTAAAGCGTTTTCTTTATTTTCCCTGATCAGTTTTGTGGGTGAATTTTCAGCCTCTTGATTTCCTTATTAGTAAAATGGGGAAAGTAATAATAATTTTGTAGAAAAAGGATAATTATCAAAAATATTACTTGGAATAAGCTTAGAAAAATTCAGCAACTTCTCAGTATAACTATTTCTAGTATTATTAATTCTTCATATTTTGCTATTTTAATGGGGCCTGTTACAGCATAAGACAAAGAAGAATATACACTAAAAGAAGGATTCAGGTAGAATAGAAGAGAATGTTGGTTCTAGTTGCGAATCAGGAAAAGAGATACAGTTAATCGACATGGAGTATCAGTATTTCAGAAGATTATTAAAGAACTGGAGTTACTAGAAACCTACAGACAGTGGTGAGGCATCAGAGCTTTGAAGAGGTAAGAACGTGCAATCATCTCACTGTAGATTGTTACTGATGAAGAGTATCTCCCTCCTCACACCCCACCCAACAACCTTGTCCTCAGTACAGGATGGTGGGGAACAGAAAAGAGAAAGAGCAAAGGTGTATAGAAGCAGTTACTTCCTCTCACTTGCATTGACTCAATTTATTCAAAACTGCATTGCTCGTCTGAGGTAATGGGAAATAGCTTTTTTTTTTTAAATATTATTCAGTCTTAAAAAACAAGGAATAAGACTCTTGTCCATAATTTAAAAATAGATGAAGCACTAAAGAATCTAAGACTTAATAAATGAGAAATGTAGATTTTGATATAGTATTTTTCAACAAGTACAGTAGATTAGGTAGCTAATTTGACAGATACATTGTAAGTTGGTAAATGCATGTTGATAGACACACATACCAATGAATACAAATATACACACATATATTTGAGTAGATGTGGACATAGTGTGAGCAAAAGGAATAAATGTATTAGTTAATGTTGGTTCTTGTAACAAACAAAAAAATTAACTTACGGTATAAAATTATTACCACTTACTTTCAAAATGAGTATCTTACTTCAACAAGGTTGACATTTCAAGTATCTTCCATATAATGACTTGTCAGTTTTCTAGGAAACATTTCCTTCTCCTGGCTACTAACTGGTTATTTCATTACTATTCTCCTATATTAAAAACACATCCAGGACCAACAGTGTCAAGCCAAGTCTAATGCAATGATTCCCACCAGCTCAAATTAATAAATTACTATGTGAGATGTGGACCTTTCCTCTTCTGTTCATATCCTAAAATTTCTGAATTATTTCTATTATTATTTTCTGTTTGAAAATTGTATAATTCAGTGAAGGCATATAGATTTCTGCAAAATAGATCTGAAAGTGAAAGTAAAAGGCAATGAGCTTTTTCACATCAATGACATCCATTAGAGTTATAGGCTCTGTGTACTATCTTCCAAGTTCTGACAGGTAACAGTTTTAATAAATGTATCATTGCATCTAATGGTTTTCTCTTTCTTCAACTTCCAATACATTTCCCCTATTTTGAAGTCAATGTCACATATTTTAGGAGTTATTTTTATAGCCTCATCTCACCTGTTTTTATATCAATTAAAGTAACATCAAAGAAGAAAAACATAACTCTTTTAAATTCTGTGGCTTGTCAGAGGTGTATTTTCTACTCACATAAACAGCAAACAGATATGTCTGGTTAGCAGGTTGTTCTCTTTCTGAACCGTGATTCAAGATCACTGGTTACTTTCCTATTAAGACACTACCCTTTCATAGAGTGGTTTTCAGTGGAATGACAAACGAGAGGGAAACCGTATTAGAGAGGTAACAATGGGCCATCTTAGATGTGGAACACATCACTCCCAGTCATATTCCGTTGGCTAGAATTTAATAATGTTTCACTACGTAGCAGGACCCTATTTAAAGACAAAGGAGGCTGGGAAGTGCATATTTGTTATCTGTGCAGGTCAAGATAAGAAGAGTTTAGGGGATCATGAGCTGGTTTCTTCCACAATAGGCTAATAAAGCACTAGATATTTTTTTGGGACGGTAAAGTTTTATCTTGTTGGCAGTATCAATTAGAATACACTTTTTCTAAGGGTAGAACTTATACCTGGCTTTTCTTCTTACTTTTCACATAGTTATATTTTAAACATTTTTCTTATATTATAAAATGTGGTAATGATCACTAATTTAATTTATGGTTATCTAATAGGTAGTTGAATATAGATATCTTTAAAAATATTTAGTGAAAAAAACCTTAAAATTTGGTTTTATTTCCAATAACTGAAGGAGACAAAAAAAGAAGGGGGCCAAAACTTTGTACAAATAGATTTGATCATGTAACTAAAGATATCATTAAGAGTATTGTGATCAGTGGATCACTGACATGGAATTAAAAATTTACCTACACGAGATGAGATACTTAGAAGGTAAGAAGGGAGAGGGGGAGAAGAGTGAACAGAAATGAACAGGAAAGTAACCTAAAAAAATAAATGTGTTTAATATAGAATTCTATGCACTTATTGATAGCTATTTATACTTATAAAGCTTCTGTTCTTATCTATTTTCATTGTTTTATATGCCTATTTTCAATATGCTATACTAAGCTTCACAAGTTATCACAGTAATTTAAAAGCTATCACCCCCAAACAATGACAATTTTAGATCTCTGTATATAGTATGATTTCAGTGCACACATTCAGTACCAAAATTCAAAAAAAGTCTTCTTAAAATGGAAAAATAAAATAAAATGGTAAAACCGAATTTGTATGCTATTAGCATAAACCCAAAGAACGAGTAAGTGTTAATTTGATAGTTACTAGCACTGTCGTTTTATATTTTGGAAAAAAAAAAGCATTTGTTTATGAATATTAAAAATGCAAAAGCCACAGTATACAACAAGAGCTCAACATTTTCTGCACTCAAAAATTCCGAAAATAGAGCTCATGAAAAAGTACCATCTCCTGCACATGATGTACCATAAAGCATCACAGTGCACAATTGAGATGGAACCCTTATTAATGGGAGAGGAAGCAGTGATTTCATAGCTTTGGGAATTTCTCTTACATGGAGAGTCTGGTGCTACATTTTTGTCATATATAATTTAGTGCATCTGGGCAGCAAACACATTGTTTTATTATAGCAAATTCTTTAGACCTGACTCTAACTGAGGTGAAATGAAAAATGCACCTGAAGTCCATAGTGTCTTCCACGTAATTAGTTCCCTTGCTGCTGGCATGGTAGGATGTGAAATTATGGCTCTGCTATCTGCTGAATCAGCCTTTCTAGTCCAGTCTTAGTATTATTACTACTAATCTTTTTCTCTTTCCTTGGCTGTTCACAGTCCCGTGGGGCTTCTCAATCAAGAGTCTCAATAAAAGACTGAGCAGCTCCATATGGTTGCCTGGTAGTGAATGTAGAACAGGTTATTGGTCAGAACATTCAGGGAAAGGAGGACTAATAGTTTCTGTGCCTTCAAAGACTATAATTTCAAGTGATAATTAAAGGAAATTTCAAAAGAGAGTCTATTTTCTATGTTATAATGTACTCTATGTTTGAAATATCCTCTCAAACAGAGGATAAATATAATGCAGCTTTTTGGGGAAAGAAAACAAAACCTCATAAATCATTTTGACTTTATTTGCATCTCAATGTCAAAAACTTGCCAGCAATGAAATCAAGTTCTTAATATAGATGTTTCAAAAATCAAAACAAACAATAGTTCTAAAAGTGTTTTGTAAAAGTTTTATGGCAACCTGGTCCTGAGAAAGTTTATAGCTGTGAAATCAAACAGACATATATTTGAATTCTGGTAAGTGAATTTTAACAGAGCACTTGCCATTTATTTATAGCTTTACTTTTCTCATCAATAAAATAGAAATGTAGTATATAATGCATAGGATTTTAAACTATTAAGATAATGCAATCTCTACAGATTTTTCACATACACTATTTGCAATATTTTAGTTGCTCAGAATATTGCAACTATACTATGGAAATTATTCAGTAAATACAAGGCGACAGGAAATGATTTTGTCGTGCATGAGATTTCTTTGTCAACACTTTTACTTCTAAGAACATCTAATTTAGAATCTTTTCAGGCACTGATCCCCTTATTGGGTGTCTGCATTTTGGTTCACACATTTGCACTGAGCATCTAATTGATATAAAGCCAATTCCTTGAATTCTCAGACAAAAATAAAAATTTGAGTTTGAAATCTTCTCATTCTGATAATTGCATCTGGAAAGAAAGAAAGGTGTTTGAAGAGACTACAAAATTTGCCTAAGGGAAAAAAATTGAAAAATGTGATAAATTGTGAAAATAGCTGTGACAGGAAGAACAAAATTGGGCCAAAAACCCTCAGATCTGAGTGAATGTTTACTGAGTAATTTAGTGAACAATGTAGAAAAATATTTATGAGTTATATTTATCCTTAATACTCTTTTTTTTCTGACTAGGACCTTCCTTCTAAAATACATCTGTTTTTCTACCTTATTTTAGAATATCTGTTCAATTTTGTTTTCCTGTTTTACTAATGGGAATGACCTTATTTTCATGCTTTTATGAGAAAATTATAAATAAGTAGTCATCAATATAACAATACAAAATTAAAGCAATATAGCAAATACAACTAAAACCTAAGTTTCCAGTATTGAAAACATCATAACATTTCTTTTCAATAATGGGTACTATCCTTGTAGCAAAAGGCATCTTGCTTACTTTTTGATTGGTTTGATAGTTTTATAAATTAAAGCATTTCTTTTCATAGACCTTCTTTTGATAAACAATACACATTAGGTAGATGTGCCCATTTTAGTTCATATGCTTTATGCTACTCTATTGGAATTTTAAATCTACTTTAATAAATACAGTTTATTGGATTTCTAATTTTTTGCTGTAAAAATAATTGCAATGAACTTTTTTGCATTATCTTTTGGTACAGAAGCAGATGTGTACAGAGCTCAGTTGAAAATATTTATATGCATGAAAATGCTGGGTCATAGCTTATATAAATATATTGAGTTTTAACATTTCTAAAGTGTTTATACCAATTTCACTCTTGACAACTGTGTATGAATTTTCTTAATGTGTCATATGCCATCCAACGTTTGGTATTTTTAAAGTATTATTCTGTGTATATAAAGTACTTAAGTTTTATTTTAAGTCACATTTTATTGATTTCTAGAGAGACTGATCATAATTTAAATGGTCCTTTGGTTAGATTCTCCTGTAAAATGCTTTTAAAGTCTCTTTATTTATTATTTTTCTGTTGGATTAATACTCTTGCCATTTTTATATCATCTACTATTATCATCATCTACCTATAAATCTACGTAGATATCCATCTTTACCCATCATCTACCAATCTACTTCATAAATTTGCTATCATCATCTCTCGATCAATTATCTGTCTACACATCTTTTACTTGTGTTTAATAGCACTTTTTTTTTGCTTTCCTTTATGTGTATCTGCATCGTATCTGTAAATGTACTTGTATTTACTGGATACTTTTCTAAAATAATTTGCTTGATAAAAAGAATTTTGCATTTGTTATCTGATATAACCCAAATGTATCTTTAATTTTGCCTCATCTTAATTGAAAGTGAAGAATACCTGCACCTTCTCTAACTCTAGCCAAGACAAAGAAAACTGTGACAGGTGAGAAAGGTGAAACAGAAAGAGAAAATAGACCTAAAAAATTGTCATGAATAGGATTTGGTTACAAATTTTATGAAATGATACATGACATGTAAAGTGTTGCTAGTGTCCCTTTCATGTCTTGAAATGAGTCCACATATGTGAAGGATCTTAAAGTTATACTGCTTTATTTCATAGCTAAACTGCCTCTTCTGTATAATTATTTCTTTACTGTCTGTCTCTCCTTCCAAAGTTTAAACTCCTCCACCATTGTATCCCCAAAGCCTTTACTGGTTCTGACATGACAGAGACCCTTATAAATGTCAGTTGTAACTGAATACAATGAACAATAAAAATAAGTAACAGAAAAAGAAACAATTCAATAGATGTAGGGATTAATACCACGAAGGACTTTTTTTTATCCAAAATTGATCATAGATTTTCATCATAATTATATTTAACTTTTTAAAAATTATTTGTTTAACTTTTAAAGCAATTTTTCTCCTTGGTGAAAATGAGAAAAATTCACTGAAAGCCAAACTTACTTTTAACACTATTTCATTATTAATTACTTGCTCTATACCACCTAGAAGCTTTGATACTCTGATTCTCCATTTCTTTTGGTGGTAAAATATTTTAGGGACCTCTGACGTGTTTTTATGGGGCATTGCAATGCAAATTTTGAAACATGCATATAAATGTTGTATCTAAAATAAAAAAGGTAGCCATAAGTGACTGATGTATGTTGAGTCCTCATTTAATGTTAGTTATAATTGAACAAATAAGCCAAATACAATGAAGTGATAATTGATATTCATCTCAAAATAAAGTTTGATAGAAATGTGAAGCGTTTTAAAGTCATTATCTCTGAAATAGTGTGCAGGAAGGCTTTCCTAAATGACATTAATGGAAACGAAGGAAGGTAAGTTTGCTTCAGTTTTGATGATTTATTTCCTAAAGCAGCCAGAAATAAAATAGCATAAGTTAATTTAAAGCGCTCTGATCCATGTTTAGGCAAGTAGAGTTTGGTCATTAGCGAGACAGAAAGAGAAAATAAAGCATTCAGAGCAACCAATCTTGTCTTTTTGCCTAAGGGATTGGATTTGAGGGAACTAGCTGAGCACATGTTTATGTATTTTTCCTATGTATAATACTTAGATAAAGGACTAAGAATGAGGAAAAGGTAGAAATTATTCAATGGAAGTTTTACTGCAATATAATGTTATCTCTAACTGCAAATTAAGTGGTGTTTGGAAGTGACGTATTGCCCTATTGATCCAGATGTGTGCAGAAAATCATATGCTTCATGGGAAAATAAATTCTGGATTAAACCATCGGTCATAAATACTACTCAGGTATTCAGTTTCAAATAATGCTAACTCTTTAGAGGTTGTCTTTACTGTGAGAATAAGCATTTTATAATAAATTCAATAGTTTTTATTGACTTCATTTATGTAAAAGTACTTTAAAAGCCTCCTTGACTAAAAGTGAGATACTCTTTTCTATTGATATCATATTTCTTATACCTACTGTATGTGGTTGTCAGTAATTTGCTTTAAGAATCCATAAAGATTCTGTTAATAGGCAGAATATTGGCATAAAATAGACAAATACATAAAAGAGTATAATTATGAGATAAATTATTCTTATAGCAAGTATAAAGAAAAAGGCTTTATGAACCTCTCTCAGAACTTTGTTTAACATCCTGTTACAACCATAATCATTCTAACATTCTGAGTGTGATATAATTTTGTTGTATTTTAAATAATATGATTATTTTGATCAAAGAACTGTATCATATGCCTTTGAATGACTCTTTTGCAAAATAGAATACATATACGCATATGTATCTATATCTATATCTATCTATCTCTGTGCATTTTTTAAGAAAAGGTGAAGGCAGGAATGAAGGAGAGTAGAGGAGCAGGAAGGGAGAGGAGGAAGATGTATTTTATTTATTTTTGTTTTTTGTTCATCTTGGTTGATACTCCCAGTTGCAGAACACGAACCAGGGTTCTTGGCTGTATGTGGGCTACAATCAACCAGAGGCAGCAGACTTAGCTGCTACTCTACCAGAACACATTGCAAAATATACATTTAACACATAGCTGTTGAATGGAAATTCATTGTATATGTTTTCTATGTCATTCATTTGCTCATTGATTTAAGATATGATATTTGTGTATCTACTGTTTATAAGCTTTGGTCTAGAATCTAAATTCCTCATATGTTATATTTTCATTCTGTCTTCTGTCTTTCTTAGCCTTACTAACCAGTATCTATCATTTGTTTTCCCTTTTTTTTTTTTTTTTTTAAGAAAGGTTTAGGCAGGAAAGGTGAGCAGGCAGGAGGGCAGGAAAAGATCATAGAAAGAAACATTTTATTTTATTTAGTTGTTCATCTTGGTGGTTTTCTGCCCAAGGACCCAGGTCATGAATTGGGGACCTTGGGATATATTTGAACTACAACATGACAGACTAAAATGTTAGACCACCAGAGCACACCTGTCTCTCTTTTCTTCATTATACTTACCTATCTTTTTTTCCCCCAGATTTCTAGTTCATGTTTTGTTTCTTTAAGGTGCTGATAAATTCAAACATTGCTCTAAATGGCATGCATTTTGATCAGGTCCAGCATTCCTATTTCATATTTTTGGTTATTTTGAGTTTCTGCAGATATTCACAAATTATTTTCATTTTTCTCAATAACTGAAGTTTTCAAATATAATAACCTGGCATTCATATATTGGAGTAGAACAGAAGCCAAGTATATTGTTATAAAGCACATCTCCCTTGTGTTCCAGGCTTCTTCAACCAATAGAACACAACCAGATATCTCAATAGGCTAATCTACCGTATATTTTTATTGGTGAATCACGGAAACTAGAAAAAAAAAAAGACCTTAATTTCAGTGTCTATCTCGTTATCCCTCTGTTCAACATGGAATAAGATTGTGCCCAATTACTCAGAACTTTATTTGGAACCAGTTTTCCACAAGGACAATAATCTCTGTGTAAACACTGATAAGGTTTTGTGATAGTCTCTCAAAAATACAGTAAGTCCTTAGTTAACACTGTTCACATATTCTTGAAATCTGTAACTTTAAGCATGACAATATATAATGAAAACTATTTTACCATGGGCTGATAATTGAAGGAGCTAGAGTAAGTTCCTAAAGCATACTTCTGGTCATTAAAAACATCACCAAACTTCTAAATAAAGGCCAAAAACCACTTTTCATAATTAGTTTTCATTTATTTATTGTCCACATCACATAATCCAGTTCAGGATCATGGGTGGCTGGAGTCTATACCAGTAACTCAAGGTACAAGGCAGGAACTTAGCTCCTGACAGGGCATACATGTGCACACACGCACAATATACACACATATACACATCCACTAGGACTATTTAGACATGCCAGTGAGCCAACCACTCACATTTGGGGGATGTGGGAAGAACTAGAATATCTGGGGAAAATCCACACAGACAAGGGCAGGAGATGGAAATTCCTCACAGACAGTGGTCCTTGAGTGGGAGCTGATTTTTTCTTCTCATAAACATTATATCAAAACCACATTGAACAAAGACATTCCTTGAGGACCAAAGTATATGAGAGCAGTATGAAAAATTATTTCAAGATCCCAGTAGCTTGGAGGGGAGACTGCCCTGTCATGATGTCTAAGAGGAAGGTCTGCTCTGCCAAGAGCATGGCAAAAGAAGAGAAACCTGCTCTGGAAAAAGTGGACAACAAACCAAAAATGGCAGCGGTCAAAGACAAGTCTCCAGAAAAGAAAAGTGCAAGCAATAGACAAAAGGAGAGCAAAGGGACATCAACAAGCTGAAGTGGGTAACCAAGGCACAAAAGGCAAGCTGCTCGTAGAGAAATAGCTGTAAGAGTCCGGGGTCTGATGCAGCAGGAGAGAAAGAAGGCAAGTCTGAATAATCTGAGGCACCATGTTTTAGGAGTAGACCCTGTTTTCTCTCTTGTAAAATCCAGAGGAATATTTTATCAACTACTTTGTAAACATAAAACTTTTAACAGCTCTAGAAACATTTTTAAGGAGGGAATACCACTTTGTCCCATTTGTTAAGGGCAAATCCTTTTTTGAAAGAGATGACATAATATTCTGGTTGTTTATGTTTTGGTAAAACCAGAAAACAGTGGGATCTTGCACATGGGAAGTTTTGATTGTCTTGAGTGTTGACTTACCATTCCCTAGATGCGGGCTGTTCTACAAAACAAACGTGAAAATTTGGAGTCAGACTTGTGCTTTTAATATATCTTGAATATTTTAAATAATGTTTCTTTGTTGTTTTTGATAAATTGTTTCTTAAAGAAAACCACTCTTGATCTTGGATCTTCCTGTCAGAACTTCGTATAGTCTGTAACATCTTTCATCCTAACATCTTTCATCCCGCTAGCTCGGGTTTCCTAGTAACTTTGTTAATGTGCTCAGAAGACTGAAAAATTGAGCATTAGTACTTATGATAGCAAATTGTGAATTAGTGGGACTTATGAACATAACATTTGAAGATACTGATATTTGATGTACTACTAAGGAAAATTTACCTCCTAATTTTAAGCTGGAAAGTCACTGGAATAACTTCAAAAAAGAATCACAGCAACATTTTTTTAATAAATTTTTTGGTGTGTATATTGACTTGTGTACAAGTTGAAATGTCTGTGTACTGTTACTCAAAACAACTGATAAAATCTTATGAGATAATTTCTTGAAGCAAAAAAGGAAAACTAATTTCACCTCCATTGTATGAGGTTTATTTTACAGCCTCCTTTACTTAGAAATGTATTCTTTAAACCCACAATATTAAACCTAGGAGTAAAATTATTTCGAATCTGGAAAGTAATTTATTTAACAGTGAATAATTTGGAAAACAGCTATCTTTGGCTTAGTGTCAACTAAATAAATCCTAATTCTTATTCAGTGTACTGATCTTATCTAGTTATCCAAAATTTCATGTTTTCACATCTTTGAGGTCGTCACTCAATATTTATTTTTCTCTTTCTGACTTATCTCACTAAGCAAAAACCCCTCTAGGAACATACATAGTTTTGTATTAAATAGAAAAGACCACGTCTAGTTTCCAGTCTCCAGAAATGGCACCATGGACCTTTGATAGACAAAAAACGAAATCTTCTCTGTTGGGCTATCAGTCAGAAGTAACCAGCATGGTGCTCTGGGTATTTCTGCCATTAACCACATTGCAGCCCTACCATCTTACAAGCAACCAGCTAAAGACCTCTGATTTCTCTTTTCCTCCTTCATTACCCTCAAGGAGACTAAAATGCTCTATCTCCATCTGGTAACAGGGTTCTTAGACAAGGGAACATAGATGTGTGAGGACAGGAAAAGCTATCTATTATTTTGTCTTTCTCCAGAGTGCATGGGATAAAAAAAAAAAGATATTCCAACATATTTTGTCATTTATGTTTTATGTTAAGTTGCTACAAGTTTTTTGTGATTTCTCTCTCCACTTACTGTATACATGATTAGTTACGACTTCAGTGCCCATCGCTACAATTTGCAGATACATGCTATCTACCCAATTTATGAAACACTTTTTACGATTTCTTTTAATTTTTATAACAATTCTGTGAAATATACATGATTGTTACTTCTATGATCATGATAAGAAAACTGAAAATAGATTTTTAGGAGTCTATCTAAAATTGCATTAATATGTGATCTTTAACCATTGCACTAGATAACATTAACTCACCAACATTTTTATCAAGACACTAGGTAAGATTTGAATCAAATTCTGAGTTAAAGAAAAACATGAACCTTTCAATGAATAGAAACATGTATTTTGTTACTAAACCATGATTAAAGCACCCGCTGACACAATTTAAACTAGACACATGTGAAATCCTCCCCCTAGAGATGTAGAGCTGACATCAGGAGCATAAAATGAAACAAACCTATTTGGTCTGTTTCTTTCTATCCTAAGAGAAAAATCATTCTCAGTTGCATTTACAGGAAACCAATGCTCCAGGAGTTTATCAGTTCTAAAGCTGGCTGCTGAGAAGAATCAGGAAGGAGTGTTCTTTACTTCTTAGCCTGAGGCAGATGCTGTGGCCTTCTGTAAGCTATTACTAGAAACACAACTTCATTAAACACCTAGTACTCCTGCTACTTATGTTTCTTTACATGTAAGTATTTTTAAAAGTTTTAAGAACTTTGGACACAAACTCAGAAGGCTTTCATGTAAATGTTCTATTATTAAGCTTTCCCAGCTGCATACTAAAGACTTTGTGGCCCACTGAGGTCTATCTGTGCTCCAGCTGCACTATGTAACAGTAGTGGCAAATTTTGAGCTTTAATTAAAGAATACTTATCATAACTGCATGGCAAGGGGATGTTGGATGACAAAAGCCCGGTGTTGTGAAATTAATTACATCACCATTGTGGACTCTGCATGTGGAAAATGTGAACCCACAGAAACAACTCATTAATCTTCACAAGTTCTCCTAAGGTGGGAATTTTTGTGTGTGTGTTCACAATGAGCTTTCAAGAGGTAATCTCTAAGGGATTTCTCCCCTCATTATAAAAATTGTTTATGTTGCAGAAATAAATTAAATCTAAAGAAAACACTAATGTTAACACATGCAAACAATTTCGATAAGCCTGTTCTTTAAGTTCCTGCATAAAGATCTTTTTAAAAAGTCTTAATTACTTATTTATTTGACACTTACGGACCATGCACACATTGGCTTATGTCTCATTTTTTAAATTTTATTGATTTAACTTTGCATAACTACTACACCCACATATTATTTTAAGGTGTACTTTATTATAAATCAACCTTTGTGTATACTATATTAATTCACCACTAGCACAATTCTATTGTTTACCTTATAATATACCCCTTTGATTTGCCCACCTTTCCCCTTCCCTTGTTTTTTAATAGCACAATATTTCTCTTTTTTGGTGTCGGTATCCCTATTTTGTAGATGGAGAACTGAGGCATCTGTGGGTCAAGTAAAAACATTAAATATACTGACCTGATAATGGCGAGATCAGGTTATGAATCCCAGTTTTGTGAGTTAAAACTCATTGTGCACACCACCGATCAGCACCAACAGCTGAACAAACCAGCAGAGTTTCCAGAGAGAGAAGGTACAAGAAAAAATTGAAAAGATCAGCAATTAGAGATTCAAAGTGTTTGTGCTTCACATAACTGACTTGTGACTGAAATATCTGATTCCCTTGGAATCCCCAATAATTGTTAAATAAGATTATAAGTACTACGGAATCACACTTACTAAAAAAGATGTTCAATTAAAATGTCTTACACAGCTAATTATTATAATCAATAACATTATCTCTGAACAATTAACTCATGAAGGGAAAAGGTGAACTTGCTGAGAGCTAGCATGTTTTGCAATGAGTTACACCTTTATACTGGAGTCAAGAGTTAAAGGAGTTTAAACACAGTGGAGTCCTCAGCTTTACACAGCACTGAAGTCACTGATTTTTAGTGGAGTTGGAATCACGTTTTTATTTATTTACCTTGCACAGTTGATGAACATTTGCCCATTCCTTTTCTGTGCTTAGTAATTCTTTTCATTGCAGTATACAGAATTGTTACTGGACTCAACAACCTTGGCTCAAGGTGTTATGGCTTGGCCTGCCCTGGTGGAGCAGGGTTTGGGATAGTTGCCTCTGAAGGACATAGGTCGCATACCTCTGGGTTTAAGCCCTGGTTCTGGAAGGGAAGCAACCAGTATGAACAACTAAATGTATATAAGATAAAAGAATGTTTCTTCTCCTTTCTCTTTCTACCTGCATGCCTGATTGCCTTCATTTTTGCCTTCACCTTTCCTAAAAAAAATAAAAATAAAAATAATCTAATGGCTCACAATCAGAGTTAACACACTTGCCCCAGGATGTCCTCAGTGGTGGTCTGCAGGTTTATTTGACCTATACTTTGCTTGCTAATAAATATTCATATTGCTTCCTCTGCCTTTAATCACAATAATTTGGAAGATACTAGGCATACAACAAGACTTTTCATGATATCATCTTCTTTAGGCCATTCTCAAGTTATTTACTATGTTGTTAGAGATTTTGTCTTCTTTTTTCCCTCCCCACCATACTCTGAGCTCTTTGAGGACAGATGTGTGTCATCTAACAGATGCTGCATAGGAATGTCTCCTACTGGAAATCGAACTCCAGAAAATCTAAGCCTGCTATCGTCAAGCCTAGGGATCATGGTATCTCCAATTTTATGTTTTTCTGAAAGCCAGAATTTTCAGAGTAGATCGCACTATTTTTAAATAATAGTCTCTCATTTTTATTTCACTTTTTCTATGAATACATTTGGAAGTATTATGAGTTTAAGGAAGGTGCGTCAAAACAGTAGCAGTCTGAGTGTCGGTTCACACAGCAATGGGCCATCAGTCTATTCTAATGCTCACAGGAAGACCGACTTTGTCTTCATATTCCAATCTCTCTTTTGTCATGCCTGGACCCTAAGACCTTCAGGATAAAATATTTACACTGAGGTCCCCCAGGAATATACATTTGTCTCTAAGGTGAACTTGGGCAGTAACTTTCTTGTTAACGTCAGGTTAAAACATCTCACAGTCTTGAGATCCACTGTTGTTAAGCTCATATACTTTATTAAGCCCACGCATGTTTTAAAAAAATGAGGTGATTCTGATTTAGAGCATCATATATGTTAAAGATACAAGTTCACACTTCCTCAAATCTATAGTACCATATAACCATACGCTTACTTTAGATCAATATAGCTCCTTAGAACAGACATCTCTCTATGAAGGAAATTTTTCTAAGTAGCAGTCAGTTGACAAGACCAAATTCTATATAATTTTAGTTATAGATCTATTTCCCTAATCCTGAAAAGTTAAAAATAATAAAATAATCAAAGTAAATTACATAATACACATCAAAGAACCTAAGGACTGCAATCACTATGGGGTCAATAATTTGCAATTTCCTGTCCTGGCTACAACAGAAGAAATCTTCAATTCTTCTATACTTCATTCCCCCACAATTACTTATAAATATTCCAGACTAATGTGTAGATATTGGGGCATGACTTGATGCAATTACCAGTGTGTACTTCCCTCAACAAAATTTTTAACCAATTGAGAGACCAAAGTCATGTTAACAAAACCCCAGATATTATCTTTGTTCGCCTATAGATCTTTGTACATCTACAAAAGTAGATTCCTAGTAAATTTTTTCTAGGAAACAGAAAGTTTTACTTATCGAGTCTGGTCTGTGCTAGGCAATGTTGGAAGAAGGAAAAGCAAGACATATATAATCTATATTTAGAAGAAGTAAAAAATAATCTAGTATTACCCAAGGTAAAGTTTGTTAGACTTTGGGTGGTTATTGAAGGGATTCCTTGACAAAGTGGTATTCAAACACTTTTTTCGATCAGGACAAAAATTTACATCTTTTAAACTTATACTTTTTATGTGAACAATATATATGTATTGATATTTCCTGGTCTAAAATGAAAACTGAAAATTTAGAATAGCATACTTATTTTAAAATAAGAATAATAAATTCATTGTGTTAACATATTATATGGAACATAATAGATATATCTCATAAAACAAAAAATAAGATTGATGTGACTATATAATTTTAAATTGTTGCCTATTTTAATAGAAGACAACTTAATTTTCATATGTGCTTCATTTAATCTGAAATATGATTTTTTGATTGAAGAATAAGGGGAAAACCATTCATGAATATGTATAGCAAAATGCAGAGATATTGTAATTGCTTTTTATGTAAAAGATATTCTTCTATACTACAATAAATAACAGCAAATTATTATTTTAATGTATGGATTAAATGTATAGTTTGGAACCATATCAATGAACTGTTCATATTCTTGTTTATTAAGATCTACTGACATAACTAAAATTTTAAATTGATCTGAGGTGTATCATCTTTTTGTAACACATGCATTGATCATTTGGAAAATATTTGTTCATTGAGTTAGGCACATCTTTCGAATATTGGCACATTTCACTATGCAATAGCAAAATATCACTTGAAAGTTGCCCCTGACCTCATCAGAAAATATTTATGTGTAGGAAGATATCAAGGTTACTTTGGTTTATGCAAAGTTTCAATGTTATCATTGGCAACAAATTCTCAGAGTTTCCTTTAAGTGTATGTTCATTAATTTTTAATCCATCTATAGCAACTGAATTTGTTTGCTGGTAGAAATAAAGTGGTTGACCATGAATTTGTATGATTAATATTTGTTTCTCAAATCCTGATGGTATAAACATACATATTTTGCTTTGTGGAACAGATTCATTCCCTCAAATTTCCATACAAGACTAAAACAGAAGTGTATTTAAAGTGAACCTGATGGTCCTTATTAAGAAATCAGAAATGGGAGGAAAATTCTCCTAAAAACTTGAACATTTTTGTGAAGAAAGATGCTGACATGGTGGTTATCACTATTAAATACTGGGTAGCATAAAGAATACTGCTGGACTTTTACTTCTCCAACTGTAAGTTGACATGCAGCAATCTCTCCAAAATAAGATCTCTACTAGGGCTAACTTAGTTCACTTTAGGCCTCCTCGGGGTTTCTTACATACAATGATACTAAGGAATCTGAGTGGTGGTCTTGAGGTTAAAAGCAGGGAGGACTTCAACACTACTTTAATTTGGACTCTATTAGGCTACAAAAACTTGCAGAGCAAGGGTTCTCAAATTACAGAGAACATTAAAAATGCAGATTTTTTTTTTTTTTTTTTTTTTTTGGTCCCACACTCAGATATTTTCTATTCAGTTGGTCTGGGAGTAAGTGGGTGCTCAGATGTGAATCCTTAAGTTATCCTTAATAGGGACTCTGATGCACAAGTTCTAAGGCTATGACTTTGACAATCATTACTGTGTCAAACAGGAAGAAAGTTTTAATTGTCAGGGCTTGGGAAATACTTACAATGAATACCTGTCAATGCTGGAGCTCTTAAAATTCTCCTGTAATCACTAACGTTTATCAAGACCACTAGATTCCAATAAAGTATTTTTTAAGTATCGTCATTTATCCTTACAACTCTGTGTGGTAATACCATTTTCCTTATTTTTCACATGAGGAAACTGGGGCACAGAGAGATGAAATAATTATTCCCAAGCCTGGCAGATCGTAAGTGCCAGATAGTTTTATCCTTGAACCGACATATATCATCACTATACTCTGCTAATGTAGCAGGTGTTCACTTGTATTGTTTAGTATTGGTTCAGGTTTTGCAAGTGTTAGGATAGGAAGACAATTATCTAAAGGGCAGAGAGTGCCACAGTCAAAAGGATCTATTCTAACCACCTCATTTTACAGATGTGGAAACTGAGGAACTTCTGAATACCTAAGTGTATGACCTAAAAAAGCATCATCTCTTCATTTTCATTCATTGTCTTTGAAAGGAATTTGAGTTTCCATCCTTTTCTCCTTATGACTTCATCTCTGGGCAAAATAACTACATAGCATTGAGAACATTGATCTTCCTTATTTTTGTTTTGTTTTGTTTTGTAAAAATACTTGCAGTCATAAAAACTTAGATTCCTTGCAACTGTTTTATTTTTTAATTTTTGTTCATCATCTGCCCTCTGAGCTCTTTCAGCCAGCTGATGAAGGAATAACAGAGCAAATTTATGTATCTGTCAAAACTGAACACTGCTTCCCCAAACTCCATTTATCAATTCTCAATTGTTACTTGAACTGTTGACTCAGTTCATTCATTCTGATAGAATATATGTCCTACATCATGACTTGAATAATCATGACTTAAGATATTTTCCGGAAAAGTTATGATTCTATGAAAGAAGCAAGTAGTTCTGCTCTCAATTCAATGACCTGTGTGATTTGTGTGGCAATGTTCTATGCATACGTCCCCCCCTCATCACCCAGAAAATATATATTATATACTCCAGGGTTCAGAGTTAATCAAACTAATACTTTTAAAATAATTCATTAAGAATATGCTTATGTGAAACTGGCATTTTATTTTGTGAGTGTGTGAAGAACACAGTGTTTGCTAATACAGCTTGTTGTCCGAGCTGTATTGATGCTTAGATGTCAGTAGTTTTATACACTGTTGCTTTTGTCCCATCAGTTTGTATTGTAATGCAGCACAGAAAGAAGAAAATGCAAAACAATGTCTCTCAAAAAAGGTATAAGCTTGAAAAAATTTTAACATTGAGTGCTTCTAAGAGGTTTCCAGAAACCCTGGGGAGTTCACAGACCTCACCAAAAGCCCTGTTATAGAGTAAGTATTGATGATGGCCTTGAAAATAGGACGGTTTGATTCAAAGCAAAATAAAAATTTAAGACAAAAGCTATTAAATGACTGTGATCTTAGTCTCAAATCTCAGTTCAAGGATACCATATATTTTTGAGACTAAGAATGAGTTATCTAATTTGAAAGGAGAGTGAATGAAAATTTCCAGATAAAGTTTCTCAAATAATTGGGGCAGAAATCAGGAGAATCATAGAAGGAATCTGAAGAATTTAAAAGATGTAAATAAAAACCCAAGGCCCAGAAAACTGAAGTATTTTCCACATTATTATTTTAAGCAACCTAATTCTTATCAGTCATTTTTCCCATCACTTTGTAGAGAAATATTTTACTTCATTGCATTGTTTTCCATGACAACACAGAAAAGTCATTTGTGTTTAAACATTTCCTTAAATTTTAGCCTTGTCCATATTTACTGCTGAAATATATCCATGTATCATATGCCTTCAGGTATTTGAAGTATTTCATAAAACATGTTTTTTTATGAGAAAGCTGGGTTGATGGTTTCTTTTATCTCTTCCTTCCTTCTTGAACAAAAACTACGTCCCAGGTCCTATCATATCATGGATAGGTTTTTTTAATGTCTATGGGTGATTTCAGATAGCCTTATTTTATGGGCATAATAGGTGCATATTATTTAAATTATGCAGTATGGATATATATGTGACTATATAAAAAAATAAGCAGATAATTTACAATAGAGTAAATACAAATAAAACCACCCATAAAATAATGTTAAACTTGACTAGAATTTAAGAATTTAGTTTAAAAAAACAGTAGTGATGGTGTTTTCGTTTACTTAAACAATCAATTTTTAAAGTCATGAAATCCATTGTTAAGAGAGGAGAAAAAACATGCTCTCATAAACTGATGTTAGACATATAAAATTTTACAACCTTTTTAGAAGGCAGTGCTGTGAATTTTGTGATGCATATCAAGAACAATAAGATATATATGTATACATATGAAATCATTCACTAGTCCATTAAATAAATCCTCAGTAAATATACATTACTATGCTGTGTGTAATAAGTTTACAAAATCATATAGTTTCTGCTTTAGTGAATTGTCAAATTCTGTATACAAAAATAAGCAGATACATGATTATACAATACAAACCATTAAAAGGATGCTCACATGTTGCTATGATGAAGAAAAAGAGGATAGAATATACACTTTTTGAATTATTGTTTATTTCAGTAACTTTGATACACAAAAATTATGAACTCTTATGTGCATGTTCACCATTCCTCAAACATTTGACAACACAGTCTTCTCACAATTGAATTATCAAAATACTTCATCACTGTCCATTGGAACCCCACCACCATTTCTCCACCCACTTCTTCTGGATTTATAACCCTCATCTCATTTCCATTGTTAGTGTCCTAGGGTTGTTTTATGTTAATTTTTTCTTTTATTTCCTTTATAATTCACCTATGAGTGAGATCATATGGCTTTGTCTTTCTCCTTCTGATTTATTTCACTTAGCATAATCCCTTCTAGTTCCATCCATGTTGCAAATAATGGTATTTATCTTTTCTCAGCGCTGAGTAGCATTCCATTGTATATGGCATCTTCTTTATCCATCTTCTAATGATGGCCTCTTTTGTAGTTTCCAGATCTTGACTATTGTAAATAATACTGCAATAAACACAAAAGTATGTATCTCTGCAAATTAATGTGTTTTTTGTGTGTATGTGTTGTTAAGGTAAATACCCAGGAGTGAGATGATGAGATTATATGGAATTTCCATTCTCAATTTTTTGATGAATCTCCGTGATGCTTTCCAGATGAGTTTCCCTAATTTACACTCAGGTGAGGTATGTTCTTACAGAGGGTATCCAAGGCTGGTCTCTGAGACTGAAGAGTCTTTGGAAAATATTCTCAACAGGGAAGACACTTCTTCAGTTTCTAGGGTAAAGGAAAGTTTTTGTTTTCTGAGAAAGTAAAAAGAAAAAAAACAAAACAGACTGGTTATCAACTTTTTAGTGAGGGAGAAAATGACTTTATAAACTCAGAAAAAAGGCAACAATGAAAGCAACTAAGTGTAGGTCAATGTACCATACAGCATAATTTTATTCCAAGTTCTATCAGTGACTAAAGTCTTTTGGTCTCTTCTTGACTGAGTTATGATGGTCTCCCTCTAGGAATTAAAATGTTTTCTGGCTTTGCTTAGACTTCTTAACTCATTCACTTATTCTCTAGATACAGTGCTTTCCAGATTCAATCACAGGACAAGATGATTATGCAATAATTATCTGCTTATTCCTTCCTCTAGAGCCACTTCTCAGTACGTGGCAGCTCCTGAGTGCAAGGCACCAACAGCCATTTCCATCTACTATCCATTTACATCAATTCCCTAGTGATTTACTTTCTTTGCTGAATTTATGTTGAGAGAAAAATGGATGTGTAGAGAAGTGGCATGTTTCTGACGAGAACAGAACAAGTTTATCACATTTTCGATGTGTGATTTGGTGGCATGGCAAACATGCAGCTGCGATTTCCAGACAATGCCTGAGCAAGAGGGGAGACTAGAGAATGATCATTCCTGCCATGTGTGGAGTTCTTCTCCTGAGAGTCCTGACTTCATGTCCAAAGGACTTCATGAGACATTCCCAGAGCTGTGCTGCTTTCTCAAGCTTCTCCAGCACACTCCACCTCTTTGTGATTTACCTTCCACCAGTGTCATGCATGACTTGTAAGTTTCTTCCTACCTAAACTTGCTATTTCTCCCCTTTGATCTTCACCACTGTTTTCCCCTTGAAATAATTTGTAAGATTTTTTTCTCTTGGCATCTATTCCCCAGAGAAAGTCAAACTTACCTAACTCTTTAGTGGAGACCATAAATATCCATGCTAACTGCAAAAACAGGAATGAGTCAAAACTTTTTCCATTCTTTTCTGACTGTCCATCTTACTTCAGAATTCAGTATGTGCATACAACATAACTCTGCAAATTTAATCCCATCCTACTTTTATTTAAGGTAAACTTAATGTAACTGTTAACACTAACTTTCATGTTTTTGTTTCTTAAATATATATACACATATGGGTGTTATGAATAAAAATTGGGTGAGTTTATATTAACTAAATAGCTCTCCTTTTATAATTAAATAATTCCACTCATTTCTGATAATTTACATATTTTTCTGTCTATGCAAAAACTCTAAAAATCTCATTCTCCTTGTCTATGTTGGTGATTGGCTCTTTTTTGCTGATATGGTACAGTCAGTTTTTTTTTTCTTAACTATTTGCATATTAAACAGAATAGTCAAGTTGTTAGTGAAAACTAAACTATATAGCATTATAACATGATAGTGGTAGTATTTGCCAATATAACAGCCATTTTATATTTTTTCCACAACATCAGAATGTTAGTAAATTTAAATGAATATAACATTTATTTTGTAAAGAACATTTATTATATATACAAAGGAATGCTTTTATTATTATAAAGCCTCTTTATGTACCACTTAGGTAAAAATGTTCAAAGAATAAGACCTGAAGAGTCCAATAGCAGTGGCACTTCAATAAATAATTATATAGTCACTTTCACATGACAATCACTTTTTGAGGAGATAGGGGAGTGATAAAGGTAAGCAATCAAAGCTGTATTCAAAATCTCTTACAACAGTGAACATGTGGACAGCAAAGATATGATATAATAAAAGTAATTATTGAATTTAAAAAATGCCTTTGAAATTCAGATTAATGATCATTTGAGGATTGTAGTGAGAGTTTCATGAAATACTATTACAATACTGTTTCAATGGAGTAAAATAATTCATGTTGCAAAGGATGAGAAAGAAATGAATGGAGAGAACATGTGTAATAATATTCAGAAAATCTTTATTAAAATGGTGGAAAAGAGAAGGCATCAGATGGAGTGCCAAATTATTAGAGGAAAGAGAAGTTGGTGGTTTTAAGATTACATTTCCAGAATTTGCCTGAATCTTCCTCTAACTTCTGGTTTCGGATAGTTACAGACCATAAAGATTAAGCGACTTTCCCAGATCAGAGGCAGATAATAAAACTTGTTTCGCTCATTTTATCTCATTGCTTTTTCTATTATGCTAGGTTACAAAGGTCTAAACTTGCAGTATGCTCACAAGTTGTTCTTTACATTGTAGTAGATTTTTGGCTTTAGAATAACATAGGGAATGTTCTTATTCAACAGATAAGCATCTGGAATCCAATTATAGATATTCCAAAATTAAACAATTGTTCAGTTATCACTCGCTCTTCAGTGAAAAAGTTTAGCTCTTTCTTAAACATTGCTTTTCCTAGTGAACCAACAGCTTTTCGCAGTCACCTATTTGACAAGTCACTTTTATTTGTCAATATTCCTGTTGAAAATGGACATGATACAAATCCTCATGCCAGATTTCTGTAAATCTAGATGGTAAAGAATATAAATTTGCATTGTAAAAAATAAAGGTATGTCACCAGAATCAAAGACAAAAACAAACAGAACAAGATGTGATATTTCATGTTCCTTCAAGTATAGCTCCCTTCACCACATTTCACTCTGTGCAATTGCTTTGAGAGGGGATTGACCACAAATATTCTGTGTTGTCACTCCTATTTAAATATAGAGAAACGAAATCAAATAAAAACAGACTTTTATTAGTCTATAACACCAAATTAGTAGTTACCAGATGAGAAGGGGTAAGGAGAGAGGCAAATTAGGTAAAAGGGGTCAGTTATAAGCAAAGACATAGAATTGGATGATTAGTGGAAAACTATGTATAATATACAGATATTGATTTACAATGATGCATGCCTTAGACCTATATAATGTTGTGATGCAGTGTTACTTCAATAAAATAAAACAAAACAAAACAAAAAAGGGGATTGACCTCGATAATTTAGAGAGTAAATGTGGCTTCTAAAATCTCTGTGAATTATTTGCTTTGTACCAGAAATTTTTTAAATGACACCAAATCTCTCCATAACTTCAGGTGGGATTTTGTTTCATTCATTCCACATGCAGAAATTCAGGGAGACACAATATTTCCCAATCTGCCTTCAATAGTTTTTGTCATCATTTATAATATCTTGGTGCCCTCGAGACTCTTGTGTCTGGTTTCTAGAATATTAAAGTATTTGGTTTGAAAAATGTTTGGAGACACTTTTTAAAAATTTCTTTCCATTAAAAGCTCATAAGCAAAAAGCAGAGTTGACAATATAGATAAGAATAAAAGTAACAAATTTTATTAATTTTTATCCCTGTTCTCTAGCACTGGCCAAATGAGTCACTTGAACTTCTGAAACAAACTGGCAAACAAGACAATGGGTCATTGATTTAAGATATAATTTATTTTATTACTATAAAAAGATTTTAGACTTTCCTTGAGTCTTAATATTTGAGCATATGTTTCTGAAAGAATAGGTTATGTAAAGAAATATGTAAATATGCATTATTTAAAAGAACTGAAAAGTATTGCTATAGAACATTTATTGTGAAATTTTATAATAATATTTTATTTCATCTGATTCATCATCTTCTTCTAAATTGAAATGATAAGTCCTCCTAGTTAACTGACTAAGGGGTAAGAGATCTAAGAATATGGACATTCTTGGCAAATGACAGAGTATTAATAATTCAATTACACATCTTTTGCTTATCTTGGTATAAAAGTAAAGATCCATAACTACAATACTTGTCAATAGAGATCAATAGATTTAAGTTCAAATGACATAAATCTCATTCCAGATTCCACTCTAGTTTTTGTCATAAGAAGCTGAATTTTAACTTTTAGGTCATAAACATAATAAAATTGGAAAAGTAATATTTTCAAACATTTGGCAATTCATTTAACCTCCCCAAATTTAATATCAATGTCTGAAAATAGGAAAAATGATGCAAACTCAACAGGGCTAACATATTAAATAATGCAACACTGTAAAATTCCCCGTTTCCTCCATTAACCAATTCAATCAGTTATGACAGAAATGGAGTTTAGTTTTGGCAACCATGCTCCTATAGGAAGATACAAGTCCTGATAATGAAAGAAACGTTACTTTTGTATGGCTTTATAATTGGTAAGCCACAGTTTGATAAGACATGATCTCTTCTAATCCTTAAACAGCACTATGCTTCAGTCATGAATGAATAGGGAGAGCTGTTTATAGAATCAGAAAGCAAACTCATTTATTCTGAACAGTGACCAGTATAATTTTACAATAGCATGTGAAAAAAGAAATAAGTTGTGACAGATAATAAAATAATACAGATTCATGAAATCTACTTTTAATGATGAGGTATTAAGACCAGAGAGCAAAACGGAAGTGACAATTGTACGTAAAGACATGTGAAATTGACTTTAGAGTTCCAAAAGATAAAACATGTTAGAATACATAAAATCATTAAAGAATTAGCAGCAATAATAAGTTTAATAGATTAAAAATATTCCTGATTCCACATCAAGGTTCATGTTTTCATTGTCAACACAGAAGTTTGAACGAATACGAGCAAATATAAACGCAATATTAAAATAAAGGGAAACTGCAATTATTGAATACTTACCATGACCTACAAGCAAGAAATTTTACATTAAATATTCACTTAATCCATACAACTTCTAAAAAAGCATTTTTTAAATTAATGCTGTGCTATCTTATAACTGTACTACATATTACCATGAGGATTATTTTTATAAAGATGCAATGTATGATTGAAATGCATAGATATTCTGCAGTTCCTGTGAGTGTGTTCTTTCCATATACCTGGTTCAATATAGTTGTCTCTTATGTGGTTTATATTCTCTATACTGATTTTATCAATCAGTTATTCAGGAAAGTATGAATTCTATTTCTCATTATTGTTCTGTTAATTGTGGCTTTATAGTCTTCATATATATTACTGTATATTTTTCTTACGATGTGAATACAATAATTTTGTACTATATATCACTGTAATGTTTTCTGCTTAAGAACTAATATCCCTTTGTTATTGTAATATGTACTATATGACTTTTTTCTGTAAAAACTTTTTTTAGTACTTAAGCATAGCATACTTGGTTTTAACTGAATTTAGTTCATTTATGTTTAATGCAATTACTGCTGTAGTTATATTTGTTTCTACATGTTTTAAATTTTGTACTTGTCCTACTTGTTCAGTATTGCTTATTTTTGTTATTTTGTTTTTTTCTGTGTGGCTTTCTAATTTTTGACAATTTTTAGGTAGGATTTAAAAAGAATATTGAGCTAATATATACATAACAGAAGCTTATATAATAATAGAGCTTAATATATTAAGACAAAATAGATGTAGGTAGGTTCAAAATAGAGATGACTGGCAATTCAAAGAACAAATAGTATCTTTTTTCTAATTCCTAACCTTTCTTCCCTTCTTCAAAGAGAAGCTTTATGCCAATTTCATACAAATTAGTTTGTGTTTTTTTTTGAATTTTTTCAAATAGAATCATGGAACAGGTCTTGTTTTTTTCTGGTTATTTTTACTCAATGCTATATGTGATATAGTTGTACACTGCATAAAATTATAATCAGCTTAATGTTAGTGTCCTATGGAATCCAGCTATATGCAAATTATTTAGCCATTCAAATGTTTACAAATTTTTGAATTGTTTACTTTTTTTTCGCTAATATGAAAATTGGTGCTATGAATATTCTTCTAAATTTGTGTTGCATAGACACATGATTTCTAGGGTAGTTATTCTTAGCCGAATGTGATTTTTCCCCTCTAAGGGATTTTTGGCAATCTCTGGTGACATTTATGTATGTGGCAACTGTAAAGAATGGGGACTACTGGTATATAGTGAGTAGGAGATAAGAATATGGAAGGATATTCTCTAGACTAAGGACAACCTCCACTCAAAATAATTTTACCCAAAATGTCAATCATGATATGAATGACAAAGCTACTTTAGCATGTATACTTTTGAAATCTTGAGATCTAGCAGGAAAAGTCCTAATATTTAATTCCCTCAACTTATACTGGCATTATTGCATCTTAAATTTTTAGATAAAATTTGAATCAATATTAACTATAATTTTAAAATGCTGGAAATTTTATTATAATTGCATTAAATCCATAGATCAATTTGTGAAAAGTCGACATGTTTAAAATTGAGTTGTCCAATTTGTGATTCTATATATTCTTCCAATTATTTAAGTCTTCAGTAAGTTCTCTCAATATTATATTGAATTATCACAAGTAACTCATATTTCTGCTTATATTAATGTTTAAATATTTAATGTCTACGAATTTTGTAAAAGTACCTACTTTCAGTTCCAATTTGAATTTATATTTTTTCCTGTTGTTCTTGTATCCAATGTTTCTTATAATTTTAATACCTTTGATATTCTTTTGTATTTCCTGTGAATGTTCTTATATGTGAAAATGACAGTTTCATAAACTTTTTTCAATTTTCATTTTTTTAACCTTATTGTACTGCTTTTAATGTCTAGTATGATTTTGAATAAAGTAGTTATAAAAGTCATTTTTTATTCTTGTTAATATAACTTTTTAACACATATTATACTACCTCAATATTTCATCCTTTTTCTTCTATTACCAATATTTTTTCCTGACCTACAGACCAATAGACTAATTATCTCAATTTTGTGTAATATATAGTGTCCCCACACTCAAAACTCTTATTTCACATTTTCTTATATTAGCTTTGACTTTAGTATTTTCTTTTTTTTTTAAAATTAATTCCAGTTCTCCATCCAAGTTTTCGTTCTTGACTGTTAATATGTCTGAAGTCATTAAATCCATTATATTAAATTCATGACTCATTGTCATTGCCTTTGGAACTCTTTCTGTTATCCATGCTTTCTCTTTGTGATGATATGGTTTTGTCTCCTCTTATGCTTGGTTAGTTTTTCTTTTAGGTGAAGGTAACTTAATGTAAACTGTAGAAATAATATGAGATCTTTGTATGATGTTATCATTTTCCACAGTTTAACTGAATTCCCTTCTGCCAGCTTCTTAGCCTAAGAGCAATAATCACTTTTATCAAACAAAGAATTAAGTATTTGGAATCAGAGGGTTAATCACTGTGAGGAGTGATGTTTACAGTTCTCTCTTATTTCTAGCAGAAACTAATTTAAATTTTAAGTTGTTACCATGGACTTTTCTCCATAACAGGATCAATAGCTCAATTTTTGCTCCCTTAGCTCTGTCAGAAAAATGTTCTGTGCAGTTTCATATTTTGTAAACACCTATTAAATGACAGATCTTATTAGATCTTGTGTTAATATTAGTGCCAGATACTTCACAAATATCTGTGACTTAATTCCTACCAAATTAAGGATATTCTATGACTTTGACTGCAAGATTTTCTCTAGGTCCTATTGGGTGAGACTACTTGCTGATACATTTTGCTCTCTGGAAAAGACTATCTCAATAGATAGAACTGAATCTGCATTTGACAGGCATCAGAGATTTCAACTTTCAAAAGCTTTGAGAAGCAGAATCTGACAAATGGGATGGGGTGGAAGTCAGCTTTTTAACATTTTAAATGTACATAGTTATGTAAATGCACATGCTTATGTGTTAAAAAGCAACATTTTCTCTATTGAGTTCTCAATGTTCAGAATAGAAACCAGAGCAAATTAAAATTATGTAATGAAGCAAAGATGTTTTTTCTCAGCCAGGAAATCATTTTCCTTGTTTTCTTTCCCCATGATGATTCACATCAGAAGAAAAGATGTAAAACTGCTAATATGAAATTAGCCAATTAGAAACAGAATGTTGGAACCCATCAATTTATATGTGTTGCTTTCGGTTGCCTTCCTATCTGTTTAAAAAAATACTTTGGCATAGAAAAAGCTGTCATTCTCTTCAACTTGATTCAGTCTTATATTACTTCTTTAAAACATTTAGAAAACTAAATGTCACATCCTACCTATACACTAAAAAGAAGCTACTGGTGAAGCTTTTTTTTTTCAAGAGATTGTATGTATCTTTTACATATTTTCGGTCTACCATCTTAAGGAAATTTATCTTTTCTTCCGATTTCTGTAATGGTTGGTAGCCAAATTCTCCTAGTTAACTATATAATTATATAATAAGTGAAATGAAGTATTTTATATTTTAAAATCCTAAACTTAAACATCTACTGACCTTTAAGGACTCTGCTCCTATTGATTATGCTGATTATGAACACCATTTTAAATGGGACAGTCTGGTTTCTTTCTTATTTCCAGACCATCCTGTCATTTTACTATAAATGTCAATTTTTGTGCCATTTTGAATGTACCAGGGCCATTTTTTTTTTTTTTCTTTTCTTTTTTTTTTTAAAGGAAAGGTACAGGCAGGAATGAAGGTGAGCAGGCAGGCAGGAAGAGAAAGGAGGAAAAAAGTATCTTTCATTTTATTTTTATTTAGTTTTATACAGTGGTTGTCTTCACTTTCTCCTCACCCCACCATCTATTAGGAACTGAACCCAGATCTTCGTGCCCTGACTTGCGTTGCTTGGAGGTCATGCACCTGACCGCTGCTCCACCAGGGTGTGCCACCAGGGCCATCTTGAGCTCCCCAGGCTCAATCTGTTGAGGGGGCCCAGAAGCCCCTCCTCCTTGATCCGCACATTCAAGACGGCCCTTGGTGGAGTTCACTGCAGGGGGCTGTGGCCAAGACTGCTGCTCCCACCAGCTGTGAGGAACAGGAGCCCCTGTGCGAAGAGGATTCCTTGCCAACTGGAGTCGCTTTTATTTCTTTAAAGGGGACAGAACACTACAGTATGTTTAAGTCTCAGGCAAGTACAATGGGGTTTTCTCTGACACTGTGGGGCTTATATATGGCATTGGGATTATTGGGTATTTCTGCCTGGGATGGTTAAAGCAGCATGTGGTTTAGACAGGTTATTTATTTATTTTTTAATAATGTTTTATTGAGGTAATTTAAAAAAAAAATGAAATAAAACAAGTGTAATCTTCCCATACATGCAGATTCCTCATTCCTCAGGTATATGTTAACACACCCTACCCTCCTATCTGTCTGCTCTGCTCGCTCTCTTTCTCTCTCCTTAGTCACCAGCACATAACCCCATCTCTTTTTTGCCATTCCAATGTCCTGTTTTTGCCTCAAGGAAATATGGTCATCCTAGTGAATGATATATTGATAATATATACCCTTTTGTTAAATTCTCATAATCTTAATAGTTATCACACATGTTGCTTCATCTTCTGTACCTTAAGATGTCACTTTGTCCATAAAAATTTGTTGACTTTTATTCCTGCCAGTAGTTACTTACATTTCTGCGTTGGTTCAGGTTTTTTGTTTGTTTGTTTTTGTAAGATATTGAATCTATTCAAATTTGAAAAAGGTCTTCATTTCTTCAAACTAATGAACTATTGATATAGGGTACATTTATTTACAAATAAGATAAATTATTATTGCACATAAATATTTCACATCTGCCATCATCCACTATTTGGACTATGGTGGTGTTGTCTTCTTTTTCTATAATATGTCCTTTGAGAATTTACCATAGGACACTTCATCTAACACTCATTTTTAGAATCTTTTCAAATCTGTATCTGTGTCCTACATAGACCCTAAATTCAGTTTCACAATGCTAACTTCTTTCTATACTTTCTTTTTGGATGAGTGCTTTCTACCTCTAGAACACATATTTAAATCAAACTCATTTGTTTTCAAGCAACAATAAACACAGCTTTCAACTTTTCTGCTTCTAGCAATTCTAACAATGTTCAACTGAAGTTAAGAAACCTTATTCGCCATAGCTATGTGTGAGGACGAACTATTCTCTAAGAGAATGTCTCATTTCTCATCATGCAACATAGTTTTAGGTCATAGGTTCGGCTTCTCTTATTGAGGGACTGGGAACATAAGTATGTAATTCTTATTCTCTAAGAGGATTTTTGGAAAGCTGGATCTCAGAGACTTTTCTTGTCACTGGACACCTGGTACTTGAAAAATACATTTTTTTTAAGAGTGCTTATAGAGCATATGAAATTATCCAGAACCCTTAAGATGCAGTCATAATTAATAAGGCACACTGTCAATGTTTATATGTGAGCAAGATTATAAGCTATGAGACAAAGATTCACCATGATCTTTATCCAACAATGATCATAATGGCTTAGAAGAAATATGATGTGTTCTTAAATGCATTATGGAATTGTCTCCCTTTTTTCTGTCAAAATGTGGTGTTTGATACAATTAGAGCTTCATTCACTGACCAAAATATAGTAGAAGTTTCAGAATCATTTGAGAAATTTTCATCTTTATTATGGCCTTATTTTCTATATCACCTGGAAGTTATTTAGCCGGAGTTTATAATCTTAAAACTATATGCCTAAGATACAGTAAGCAGTACTGAGTGAAATTTTACTATGCCCAAGTGTGCTCCTTCAATTGATTTTTGTTTAGTAGTATATTTGACAGAGGTAAGTATGAAATGAGAGGCTATTAAAATAATATTAATTTAGAGATAATTTAGAAATAGTTATATTTCCTCTAACAGATTTGGAAAAGATGTAAAGAAACTATAAATTAGATTACAAATCTAGGTCTGAATTTTGAGAATGTAACTCCAATCATAAAATATGAAACCAGAACTGCATTTTTCTCTTCTAGAGCTTAAGGCAGTATGTTTAGCGCTGTCAAAAGAACACACTTGGAAGAAGCAATAACTACATGTGTGGGGTAAAGGACAAGTCAGTGTATTTCATGGAGTTTCAAATACATCAGCCCTCCTCGCTCCTTTTTTTCACTCCCAGTGAGATCACAATTAATGAAAAACATCAATAATAATAGAGGTATTTGCACTGCTGCAAATTTTTTAGTGCGGACTCTTGCCAACAAACACCAGCTGTACTGTGATCTTTTACTGCTGTTTCATTTCACTATTCAACAGCTTCTTTTTCCCTTTCTACCGTAACTTGGAAGCATGCAGTGAGAATTTCAGATCTCAACATATTTTAGAGTGTTTCCAAAATCATACAGTTGCCACAAAAGAAAATTTTAGATAAGCAACAACAGAGGAAAAAAAGAAGTCCTTGTGGCATCAGTTTAATTACTTCTACATTCACAGCACAAGCAGGGATCCTATTTGCATCAAATCTGTTAGAACAATGATCACTTCTACCAGACATTATTAAATGGTTGTGCAAGCTAACCAACTCCATAAGATGTCGCTGCAGAACTAGGACCTCAAAGCACTGATAAACAGACCAAATAAATCTTGAAAGAATTTTGATAAATTAAAAATATCATACTTTCTGGAAATTTTAATAAGCTATTGACATTAGGACACTTATTACAAAAACAACATAGCTAATTTCCTTCTACTGATGCCTTTAGTTTTTCACGTAATGGTTAGACATTTATTATACAATGGACAGGGCAAAACTGACTTTTGCTTATTGTGAAAATAAGAGTATTTGGTAATCCATTATTTGGAATCATTTTCTATTAAATGAACTATGCATTTTATAAACCAAGCTTGAAATCCTTATCACTTCAGTCATCTAGAATATCACTTTATTTCAAAACATTTCAGAGGAAGAGATGGTAAGTTATGAACAGTTTTGGAATCCAATGTTCCTGATGTAGTGGATCATACTAGAGCAACACGAGGTAAGGCATGTTGACTAAAAAATAAACCTAAATTACAGTCAAGTACTTCCTGGTTCAGAAATATTTAAATACAGCTATTCTCAGACCTTGTCCAAATCTTATAATCTGGCTATCATAATTCCATGAATTCCCATTATACTTTGAGGTTTTTGCTTGGTTTTGTCATTTCACACTTTTCTACATTGTAATCTGTTGTCAATATACTGGGCTTCTTGAGAGTGGACATCTTTTTTTCTCCTTGCATAATAAACCAACAATGTTGAGGCAATAAAATAAAAAGTCTTATGCAAACAGAAACTACAGTTTCAAATTTTAAAAAAATCTATATTAACCCCTTTGAAGTTGGTGAGTTGATTTTAGAGTCATCTCTACTTCATCAGTTAGAATTCACAGTAAAAATTTCATGGAGAAAATAAACTAAGAGTCAGCTTGACATTAATTACAGTCTTTAAAACATTCTTATAGGTACATAGAGGGCACTCAGTAAATCTGTATGTCTTTTTGTGAATACATAGAAATCAAAAGCATCCCTTTCCTAAATATTTATGTACAAGTCTCTTGATTTTTGACACTTATTTTTGGCACTTTGTTTACTCTGTGCTGAGTTATAGAACATTTAGTTCTCTTCACCATCACCTTTGAATGACAATAAATGTACTTGGAAAGTTATAAAAGTTTTCGTTGTTTCTCCTCCATAGAACTATTTAAGCTTTTTCATATGAAATCTGTTCATGAGGATCCATGATTTCAAACCAAAGAAAATTTTTCTGGTTAATTTAAGGTGCACAGGAACTTGTTGAAAGAACTTCAGAAAGGTGAAAGAAAGGCCAAGGAGCTGGACAGGTAGAAACAGCCACTAGGTAGGAAGAGCCAGGAAGAATAATGATCTTCCCCAAACACTGCCAGCTGACCCAAGAACTCCCATTCCACCTTATTGCCATTGCAGGACTCTCTCAATCTGTCATTCCTTAGTACTCCTGGGTATTGTAAGTCATCCCACATATTCTCAAAAGTATCCCTGTCTTTTCAACAGTGTCTGAAAACGTGATGCCTTGAGCTATACTTAGCTGTGCTGAAGCAATATGAGAAACTGAATGTAAAAGCAAAAGTTTTCTGTAATCAGGAAAGCCTATGCATCTATTTCTATGTCACACACTTCTCCAAATACTCTACTGATCAAATAGAATAAGGCAAATAAGGAAAAATGAATACGGGATCTTTCGATAGAAAAGGACAATGAATTATAAATTTTTGACAATTATGTAGTTCTCAGGCTAAATCTCTTGAGAAGACAGCTATTCAATTATGTTGTAATAAAAGTCAAAACATTGGAATTCATAAATGTCAGAGTGGAAATGTCTCACCTCTTACACTTTTGAGGGCCACTTCCAGTCTTCATACCTTGAATCTGTGGTTTAAACTACTAGTAGGGTGCACCACGATGGAACAGCTTTTAAGGCAGCTACCTCTGAGGGAGCACAGTCTACATACATCCCAAGAAACTCTGAAAGGAGGGTGATGGCAGGGTCTTTTAAAAATGGAGGGGATAGCATTGTTGCATTATGTTCTGTAAATATAAGACTCAGATTTTTATAAACCTAAATTTGAGCCACCTTAAAACATTGCTTACTTTTTTTAAATGGAAAGTATCACTTAATGTTTCTTTATGTGTGACATTAATACTCATATCTCTCTATTTCTGACACATATGTCATCATTGTCAAAAAGATAAACCCTGTAAGTTTGGTTTGTTTATACTTCTCTCATTTGAAATGAAACACTGTGTTATAGAGAGTTGATATAAGTAATAGTAAGAAAAAACCTGATCTCCTAATTGCAGCAGAGAAGAGAAAAACTAGGAAAAAATATGAGCTGAAACCAATAGTGCATGAAATACAGAGGTGATGCTGATCAGTTGACAGAACTCCAATTTCACACTGCTACAATACACTCTTTGGTAAATTTAATGGAGGAAAGAGCCAACCAACCAGAAGTAATCTAACACAGTCAAACAAATGTCTGTTTAATAGATACTTATTCCTGAGAAAATGCTAATAACAATGGCACGTGTTAACTTTTTGCAGTGTCAGGAGTTAACATGATTATGTTCCTGTGGGTCACCACAGGCTGTCCTTGCCATCATCATTTCCTGCAGAAAAAAAAAATGCCCATGGGTTGCCACAGGCTGATAGACATTGCACGCCAAATTACACGCTGCGTCATGCCGTCTGCCAAACCACAGATTAGGATGCTGCAGCACTGCAGAGAGAAAAATAAAAATCTTCTGATTCTTTGAGTGTTTCAGAGTAGATAGGTATTTTCTGATCTACTGTCTGGGATTATTTTTATGGGACTCTTGCTCAAGTCTACATGACAAGGTGTGAGTGCCAATGAAACCTAATTAGGAGAAAAATCCAAAAGCCCAGTCTCGAAGAACTCACTAAGTTTAACAGAAGAGAGACTGGATTCAGCTAGTGGCATTTGTTCTAGTCTCATTTCTAATTAGCATCAAGGAGTTTAATTAGAAGGATAGCATATGAAAATCACAGGGAACTTAACAGCTAGAAGAGCCCAAAGATTACTCTGGTGCAGTTGCTCCATTTTTGCCAACAAATCAAGGAAGATTTTGGGAAAAGATGAGACTCTTAGGGTCTAACAAATGCAGAGCCCAGATGGAAACATGCATGTTTGTAGGTCTCCTTAAAAAAAATCACATTTAGAAAACATTTGTTAAATATGTATATCATGTATTCAAGGACTGCCCTCTTCCTATAGAAAGTGATGTCAATACTAACCAAGGAAACTACACACATGACAATTGTCCTCATTAGTGCACCATGCTTTCTGACTTCTCAGAACTCTCTCTGTAAAATATGATGCAGCAGATCCTCAGTATTTCAGTTTTCAATTTATTCTACAGATACTTGTGAGCAACATCCATGCATTAGACTCTTGGTTTAGAAAGAAAAGAAAATGCACAGGAAGAAAGAAAGAATGCTATTTTCTGTACCAGGGCAAGAACTTTCAGACTTAGAGAATGTCTAGATACCTTATTGCATGATCTGTTTTTAAGAAATATGCCAGATAAATTCAGTGCTATATCATTAAATCAAGCACTTCCCAGGAACAGTTAACATGACAGTATTAATGAGACAATATGCTCTTAAATAAAGGGCACTAATGCTGAAATGAGGAACTCTGTGCTCTAGCTCTAGTTCTGTTTAGAACATCACTGAGTGAAAAAGATCACATCTCTTAATATTAGTTCACTTCTGAAAAAAAATTGGATTATATAGTACAAAAGACTTGTGTGTGTCCAATATTTGCTACTTTCATGAGATTGGCATATTTATACTTAAATGAAGAAGGGCAGTGAGCATGATTTGGAAATGCAAGGACTTTAAAGAAAGACTCCTAGACATGACTTGCTAGGATTTTCAAGTTCAAATTCTTTGCTTAACTAGTTCTTCTGCTCATAGTTCTTGTCTCCTAATTTGAGAGTATATTTTAAATAAAAAACTCATACATATCATGGGTTCAATTTCAATTTGTTCTAGTAAGTGATGTTGTATAGGAAAGTATCTAAGAAAAATGCTTTCATGTGAATTTTTGAAATGGAAAATAAAATGAAATTGCCAGGTATCTTTAAACAGGTAGAAAGAAGACAAACTTGAAAATAATTCTTCATTCATTTGTGATAATTCTTACTTGAAATGTATTTGATAACATAAAATCAAAGATGAAATTATCTTCTGTAATAAAAAGTACAGAGTCAATTCAACAGAAATTGACAACTAGGCATGTACTTGGCACTCTATTCAATTTTTTGGTAGGCAAAAAAAATATATTTCTTTCCATATTTATTTGCTATATTTCCAGCAGAGCTTAATTATATTTATTAACTTATCTGATTCTTATAATCTTATGAATCTATGGTTATATCAGTATATGTATGAAGCAGCAGAGTTGTGACAGAAATATCCATTAACATATCAGATGATTTGTGAAATTTCTACTTAACTCATTTGGTTTCAGTACAAACAATTCTCCAGAAATAGGTTAGCTGAGTTTTTGGAGTTTAAATAAAAACACTATACAAATTAATTAATCAATGTGTCCCTTTTAGAAATGATTTAAAAAATGACATATGCTGAATGATCTCAAATGTTCTCTCCCCTATTGTCCTTGAAGTTATTCTACTAATTGAATCCTATCTTTTTGGAGCTACTAATGGTATCAAGAGAAGAAATATCAACATGATTAAAAAACACATTTTGGGTAATAAATGACAATTCCATGCATGAATGTCCCTGTGTTTTCATCATCTGTAGCCCATGAACTCATTATCCCATTGTCATTTAGCCAAGGAGTGATGGAGGCCTTATATTCTGCACCTTGATTAAGGATATTTACTCCCAATTGGTAGATAAAAATGAGCGTGAGGAACAGATTATAGAATGAGAAATTCAGCTAATCTTGTTGTCCCTTTATTGTACATTAAATACAAAATGTTATGTAAATAAACTATCATAAGTAGATAAGCATTAAAATTTTCTCTATTTTTTTATGACTAGACCCTCAGTCCTGTATGAATTATCAGGTTCTTACTAACTGTAGACACTATGTTAAGAAATTTTCCTGTGTTATATCTCATATTGTAGTCATACTAATTGTCTCCAATTGAGATAAAGGTAAGCCCAATCATTTGCACACAATTGACAATAGCATGAAAGAGAATAGCTATTGCAACACAGATCTGAATAAACAAGAGCCTATGTTCAATGTCAGCTGTTTAACCATAAAGAAATATTTAGCATACAAAGTAAAAAGAAAATAATATATTTAACAATTATTTTTAACAAAAGGAATATTGACAGTAATTGAAATTTATTCCTAATACTTTCTTGTAGAAGTTGACTGAACTTGTTCATAAATATACTGCCTGCTTAAACAATCATACTTCAAGAACTGGCCCTTGGGCCAATCAAGTCTTCTATCATTTGTCAGTTCATGTGACTTCAAGAAACATACAACTGTCTCTAAATTATTTGTATTTGATAAAATGCAAATATAAGAATCTTCCCTCAAATGAATAAAGAAAAAGAAAAAGAAGGAAAAAAAAATGAATATAAAGAAAAGAATGAATATAAAGCATTTGCAAGAAATTTTCAAATTTGATCTCAACATACAGCATCAAACAAATGAAAAAATGAATGCTTTTATTTCCTGTCTGGAAATAGAATGTACTCTGGCTCAAGAGAGATTTAATATTTAGATTCTATAAAAATGAGAACCAAGTCTCTCTTTAGATATGTGGTAAAATAATTTATGTTGCAAACTAGATTGTCGGCATTTTTTCTGTACTTGAGACTATGAAGAGCTAGGTACATAATTTTTCATGAGATTTCTATGTGGCTTAGCTCTATTAATATTAAACTCACCTCTTAGATTTACTATTTCAATAACTCCTTTGTAATGTGATTAAAAAGGAAAAAAAGGAAGAGTTTCTTTTCACTCCTCTCTCTTTTGTTGGAATTTGGAATGAAAGCCAATGTTTTGTTGTCTATAATAATGGTATTTCTTGAAATTGTGGAGATATGAGTTCATGAGTCTGTGATCAATAATAGGAAGAGGCCACTTTTGTTTGACCTATTAAACATTTATTGGAAAAAGTATTCTGTTAATGAAGAAATAAATCCGCAGTGCAATGAGTGACTATACTCTTCACATTTGACAGGCAAATATTGCATAGCAATTCTGCTGTTTTGAATATTGAATGATTTCTCTATACTTTCTTTGAAGATGCGTTTATGTAAAATGACACACAATTCTTCCCAAAATGTTAGCTTTGGTTTTATAAAAACAAATTAAGTAGTTTCTAAGTTAGACTTTATTCACATGTACACACACTGATAAGAATGGGAGAAGATAAACATTTTTGAGTCCCTGTTATAGGCTGGGCATTTTTGCATATCCTACATCAGTTAATCTTGCAAAACAAAGAAACCAAAAAAAACAAACAAAAAATAAAATAAAAGCCTTATGATGGGTGGATATTTTAGGCTTTTTATTTTTATTTTTGTAGATGAGGAAAATGAGAATAAAAGAAAGAATGTTACAAGAAAATAATAACACTAGTCTAATCAAATCTACACATTTCTTGTTGACAAGCATTTCAATATCCTTAGGAGAAATGAGTAAGTAACTGTTTTCAGCTCTTGATCCAAATCATCTGTGCCATAGCAACACAGATTACTGTAAGGTGATCACAGATACCAAAATTGTATATTTTTCTGTGTTGCAGAGAAAATAAATTTCCCAATAGCTCTAGATTGCAGTGAAAATATATTAGCTCCCTTTCACTAAAGAAATAAGGCTCATAAGCATGACAAAGAAACAAATGAGGAATGAAAATAATTGTGATCTCAGAGTATTCAAATCTATTGAAAATGTTTTAGACATGATTTTGAGAAAATGTAACAGCAGTAGCTTAAATGTTTATTAATTTTCCAGAGCCTTTTCCTTTTTATGTTGATCTTAATAGATGATAAAGTAGGTGGGAGAGAAAAGGTGAGTAGTACTTTTTAATCATTGCTTAAGTAATGTAGTTCAGTTATAGTGATAAGTCTATGTCAGAAGGAGTAGAATTCTACCATTGGAGTAGAATAAGATTCTGAACAAAACTAAGTCATATCATGCTAGGATTTCCAAAGTAGCATGCAGCAAACAGAATGCCAATTCAGTTTAATGCCAAAGCTCTGGTACATTCACAGATAGATACATAGGCAGATAGATTTTATTGCTGTATACAGAGAAGGAAGAGAACTGCTGCAATGCTTATCACTTATATAAAGGAGAACCATTTAACTTTCACTTATGAAACCAAAGTGGAACATCTTATTCTTCTATCCCCAGAGGTGGAATAGACTTAAAAGCTAAAAGTGGGTCTTTCAGCTCTCCGAGGTTGTCCAAATAATAGGCGGAACTATGAGGATCCCATTAAAGCTTGCCTTTGGGGTTTTTTAACACAGGGCTATTCTGACCAAATTAATATTAAATTTTGACATGAGTCTTGCTAAATCTTATTAGTGTATCTTACATGTTATCATCTATATAGTGATCTTAACATGTCCCCCTTTTGATACAGAACTATTTTAGACTGTTAATTGCAAGCATTTGATAATGCATCACTTATTTTCATCACTTAATTTTCCTCTTTCTTCAATTCTGTATTTTCATATCTACTAAAGTTCACTTTAAGTGATACTTTCATTCATTCCTTCATTGGACACTTGAGAGTACATAAATAATTAGAAATACATGGTTTTGTGTTAAATGTGCAAATGTACAAAAAAGAAATCATGTACTTTGTGAATGTAGAAAGAAAAGCAAAATTAAAAAAAAAATTCTGATAGAGATCAATTAGCAGATCCTAGCAAAGAATAACTGTCAAAAGTGATTCTAAAATGTTCAGTCAAATTGACTATGAATATACTTTGGTGTTGGAAAGTTGATACATCCAATTTTAGGATATCACATTGACATAAGCTTACAGAAAATGTTTCAAATTACAGATGCATATCTAGAAACAAAAAAAGCAGATTAAATAAAACAATTTGTATGTATTCTGGTCAATATAGCATTTGCAGATGGTAAAATTGTAGATGGTGGAGCAAATTAGATATATAAGAACTAATTTATAGGAAGATAAAGAAAGGAAAGATTCAAGACCATACATATTTAAAAGACAGGAATAAGAAAAAGATATAGCAAAAGAAATATAAAGCAAAAGTGACGTGGCAATAAAATTATTAGTTAAGCTAACATTTCCATGAGAAAAGTTAGAAAAGAAGATAACACGTAATTACAAGAGTAAAATTAAGCAGAGAAATCTGTCAAGCTAAAGATCTGAAAAGGGACATGAATTGATTACTGGAAATTTTTACCTTTTTATTGTAAGTATTCATTGAAGTAACATTACATTATAGCATTATGTAAGTTTCAGTTGTTTATTTTTATAAATCAATATCTGCATTTTAAATTTATTTCTATAGTGGAAGGAAAAGAAACCTTACTACTCAAGGTTCAGAACAAGCTGATGATGAGGTTGTGGAGTCAATAAGTAAAAGTTCCTCTTTAAAAAAAGAAGTGATATGGAGTAGAAGCTTTACACTAATAACTTGAGTGGTAGAAAATGTATTTATTGGTGAAGGCATATATTTTTGAATATAGATGATACTTAGATAAATTGTTCATCAATAAGTAAGGGACCTATTGGTGTTTCTTATAAACATTGTGCATGTGTGTGTATACACACATATGTATATATAGGTATATATATACAACTATATATAATATATATAACTATATATAATATATATTATCTATATAAGTATCCATAAGAGTGTTTAAAATTAGGAAAACCCTATCATTGAGATGGTCAAGAAATCAAGATACAACCTATTCATCTATATGAGCTTTCATAGTAACAGGATGATGGGAGAATCTAGGAAACAAAAGAACACGATGAGCACAGAAATAAGTGGTTTATAAAATTCAGTTCACTTCTGAATTACTCTTGGGAACTATTGAAGTTCTGGCTATACATATTCCTCATGTTAAGGGTCACTAGATTTTAGGTAAAACTTGAGCATTTATATTTTGACTAGACTCTCCTAAGTAATCCAAATGCACTCTAAATATTGAGATAATTATGCTAAATATAGGTATATAATATTAATTGCATGGTATAAATGATGGAGAAAATGCTGAAATGAAATGCTGATAAAAGATAAAAAAAGTTTAGACTTTGGAAATATTTTCTGATACTGCAAGCAATGAAAGTCAAAATTTTATAAAGAGCCATTGCATTGCACCAAAAGTATGGCTTTAATGTGTGTGTGTGTGTGTCATCAAATCCCACTACGCACAGAGCAATTTTCTCAGCAAAAGAGACTGAATATATTCTTGATGTGTACCAATTTTTGGCTAATATCAAAACACCAATACGCATGAGCTTAATGGAACTAGAATCTTCCTGAGTGACTCCAACCAGAAAACCAAAGCTAGATGTACTACTTTAATTGTAGTTATTGGAAGAGTTACTTCATTGAACTTGGTAAACATAAAAAGCAAAATCCTAACTTATTTTAAGAAAATAATTAATTTTTAAAGTTACTAGTAATTTCTAGTGATGAGGAAAGCAAGTCTATTGACATTGGACTGGACTCTTTTGTTTGTTGAATATATCCAGATGATTCTTTTATTCGTATATTTAAGAACATCTTCCACACATGATTCTTGATAACTTACTAAAATTAATTAAATACCTCAATTTGAGATGTTGCTGATTATGAGACTTTTGTTTAAGCAAATAAGATTCCTTCTTGAGAGAGAAATAAACATATTTCTAAGTGAGATTATTTTACTGTTTAATAATTATTAGGGTAGGTTGAGCATAAAGAAGAATGATTTAGGAGGATCAAAGTCCGGGCCATTAGGTCTAAGGAGCTTCTGCACCGTCACGGCAGAGGCTAAAGCCTAAGGAGAAAAAGAGATGGGAGGAGAGCAGCAGTCCAGAGCAGAGATCATGCTGAAGGGCCTGGGATTAAGAATGGACAATAAATTTTAAGGGGAAATAATAATAATCCAATTTTCTAGCTGTCTTATGTTTCTTGTATTTCCTATGATATCCTCAAGTAGTTCTGTATTACCACTGTCTTTAGGACCTGGAACAAAACTGTTAGTTTTTACAGGCAAAGAATGAGCAAAGCAACCACAGTCATTGTGGAAGATAAAGAAGATGGTATCAGTGAAGTGTGGTTTCAAACAAAAATTGAAGGGAAGGTGATACTAGTAACAACTAAGACAAGTAAATGACAAGGGAATCTCAGAAATATTTTAGAGGGTAGATCCTGATGCAACAGATTGCTAGCTTAACTTAATTCAGATATCAAGGTGCAGGATATGGAGAAAATTTAAGACATGGGCTACGTGCTTTAGAATGTCAGCTGGAGCTCCTATTTTCAACACACTGCTACACATACAATCTATAGACAGAAATACAAACACTGTATCAAGGAACCAAGCAATATTTTAAAAGTGAAAATACTTCTGAGAGTTTTCCATCCTCTGTTTTTCACTTCCCTCCAGTGGTCGGACACTTAAAGACATTGTCTTGAATGACAGGACTTCTCTATTCCCTCTCTAATTTCCTTTCTGTGAAGAAACTGAAAGAATACCACCAGAAGGGTTTTAGAATTTCCGTCTGGTGACCAAAACAGATTGAAATATGCATAAGAAACACTTTTCTATTTTAAACATTCCTTAATTGGAATAATAAGCCTCTCCAACAAGCTACCAAAATGTGCTTACTGTATATTAAAACTACTAATTAATCCTGAGAAATGTGTTAGGAAGTAATTGGGAAGTCAAAGATTTAAATAAGGTTCTTAGGTAACTTGTTCTAATGGGGGAAAATTCCAAAAGGAGATACTCTTAATCATTAGGTAAGATTACACAGTTAGAATTATCGAAGTACCTATAAATCTAGCTAGCTATCTAACTTTATGTTTGATGTGATGTCATGTGTATGTTTGTGTGTATGTGTGTGTATTAATAGTGGCTAAATTATTTGTGTGGAAAATTTACTGCTAGATAATTGTACTCAATTATTATTTGTAAGTACTTATAATGACATTATGGAAAATACTTGGAACACTTGGAAAGTCATACACAATTCTTTTCCCATTTATTTTTCAATCCCCACATATATGTACACATATGTGTATACACACATGTGTGTCTATATGCATATATTTATATATATTTAACTTAAAAAAGTTTTTCTTTCTAGAGTTTCTATATGGGATAAAGCTAAGACTTCATTCCTTAATTCTTCATCATTTCCTTAACATGGAAACTGATTTTGCCTGTTTCACCTAACTCTGTTTTATCTCATCCCTATCTCTCTTGCATTCTCCTTCTCTTTCATATTAAGGCAAAATAGCATATTTAAAAACTTTTATCCCAATTCCTAAAGTGTACAAATATAAATAAGTGTTGGAAATAAGAAGACACAATAATTGTAATATAATGAAGATATTCTCAATTATTTTTATGCCCCACTCTGGGGCATAAAATGACAATTCCAGATTCATGTTCAGAACACACCGAGTCTTCTTTAGAGGAAATGAATTATATTTAGATGGCACTACTACCATACAAATGTTTTGTCCATGAGTCTATTTTTATACTTTCAGTTTATACACTTATCTGTGACAACAAATAGAACTAAACAATAAACTGCTTGACATTCTGCAAATTGTTGCTAACTAGATCAATATCTCTGGCAATGGTTTCTTTTACCTACAAAATTTATGTACATAAAGGTATTAAGGGAGTATAACTTTATTCAACATGTTTCCTGGAAAATGCTCAGCATTTCTTCACTATGCTTTGAATGAGGCTATTCTTAAATTGTTAGCAATTTGTAACATTTAACTTTTTTCTTACCTGTCTCAGGTAAATGGTAATTTGAAAGAAGTATTATAAAGAAAGCACTTTGCTGGGGACTCTGAAAAAGATAACAAATTGTAACTTTCTCAGATAAGTACCAGATGATTCCCTAAACTTAGTTAATTCTAAGGAAATACGATCATATGAAAATTTTCTACAGTGCTTATAGTTGTATATATATGAGACAAAGAAACTTGGAATGTTTGGAAATTAATTTGTTTTTAATTTTATTTCTATAGGGAGCTAATTCAAATTTCATTTTCAAAATGTTCTTTGGGACATTATTCAAATCATAAGGAATAAAGTTAATGATATGGTTATATCGATGTTTACTCATTATTTTATTTAACTATCTCCATATAATTTTTATAAATATTTTAGAAAAAAATAGTCAACAAACTATTGTTGACAATTAAAGTAATACTGAGTAGAAAATCACAAATTATACATGTAGTTATTTTACTTCAATCACACCTCTATTTTTAAATATTTTGATTCACCATGTTCTGCATTTTATAATCATTTAATTTTTCTTCAAATGATCATTAAACTGCTAAATTTCTTATAAAAATTATTTTGATAGCAGTAGCTTTCTCATTACATGGTTAAATGATAATTTACTTAATATCCAGTTCATAATGGGTTTCTGGTGGAAACTATTTGAGAAATGCATAAATTATTTAATATTAAATTAATTGCTTTAAGAAAATATTAATAAAAGACATTCACTAAAAATAAAAAATCAATTTCTCATTAAGTATGTCTATCTAAATTCCCATGAAAGCCAATTTTATATACTTTATTTTGTATAAATAATGCAATTCATATGCTTTGATCCAATTGGATAATAATCTGGTATGTTAATCTTAATTCTGTGGGCATAAGTGGACATCCAGGCAAATTTTTAGTTAAGTTTAATATTCTGAATATATATTTATAATGGGGTAAACTGAAAAAATATTCAAAATTGTGGTAATCATGATTGGGCATAAAGTAGCTCAAATAATACAAAATATTAATCTACTTCTTTACATAACTGTGTTTCAGATTCCTTTTCTGTCAACTAGACATAATAGTAATAACATTCACTATAAAACTCATAAAAGTTTTGAGAATTTATCCTACTTTCAAGCTAATTGATTATTCTGTTACAGTTTTGTGCATCCTGGTGGAAGATATGAGACCTCTGAATCAGAACTGAAGAATGGGTCATCATTCACAGCTGTAGCAGTGAGTGGATTATCAACATTTCTGTGTTGAATCTCTTGGCTCCATTTTCCAGATATTTATGCAAAGATGAGCTGGTGATACTTGTATATGTGTTAGATTATGGGAAAGGACACTTGCTTTTATATTTAGCTTTAGCTGAATTTTTTATAATGAGTTATAAGCATGCTTATCTCTTTTGCTCTGGATGAAGAACTTTTCTGTAGTGTAAGCATGCCTATGTACCTATGTGCTGCTCTATGAGAGAAAACTATCTTTCCTTGAAAGATAATTCAGGACAGAAATATGAGAAACCCATAGAGATTGATGTCCCGATACTCAACTCATTGATTTTCTAAGAGGATTGAGTGAATGTGTGTGTGTATGTGTGCATAAAGTAATTTTATATTTCATGTATATATATATCATACAAAGACATTATTTTTATATAATTTGTTCAAATATTCTCTGAATTTCTCTGCAGTACAATAGATCTTAATAGCTGTTGAAGATAAAAATATCAAAAGTTCTTTCAAAGAAATTCCAAACTTGGGTTTCAATCAAATAACCACATTAACAAATACTTTAGAATAGTTAAGATGACTAGTTTTGAGTATATATTTCAAGAGTAATGATCTAGTTTGTGGTGGCATGAAGAAATTGTCTGGACATCTGAAACTTAAGTTAAACTAGGACATGACTTTGTACATAGGGAATACTCCAAGTGCAGAGATCAAGAGTTTCTACAGTTGAAAAGAACATGGCAGTCTCAAGAAATAAAAGCAAATCAACACTGTGTGAGTATAAGAACATGGGAGAGACAGGTAAAGGATAGGCAAGAGTGATGTATTAGCCCAAATTATCCAAGGCCTTTGGAGTCATATTAATATTTTGGTATTGATTCTACAGGCAGAGTAATGATATAAACCTGTGAAATCATCCCTCTCCCACATTTAACTGCCAGGATTGCAACTCAGCTGGTTTCATTCACTTAATCACTATTCTCCATTGTTCACAAAACAGTGCACAACCAAACCTAAATTCTTTCCTTGGTAGATCTGAGCTATGTTCTCCATGAATAATGCAAACACAATTTTTGACAAATGTAAATCAAAAATATTGCAAACAAGAACTGTAAGTAAAAATTATTTTCTGGGATTTCATATGATTTTTGTCATATATAAAAAAAGGAAGTTACAATGTTTTTCACCTGGAAATAGTCAATTGTTTGCAAAACAAATAATAAAGTTCTATTTTGGTGAAATATACAGAAGAGGAAAATGAGTTTTATCAACTGAGTGACACATTTTAACTTGGGTTCAGAAGTTAAAGACCCATACAAATGATGAGTTGCCTGGCTAAGCAGGTTCAGCACTAGAGTTAGGCTATGAAACAATTGCTGACTGGAGTTAACTATTGAGTAGGCTAAGTTTTTAATTTGTTTCAATGTCTCTAGAGGCCAAGGAAATTTTTTATGTAAATCTAGGTCCAAGAAACTCACCTCCACTACCTCCACTTTCCAAAATGTAATACCCTAGAGTATAAAAGGACTACAGAATTTTAATAAACCTATCATAATCTGAATTAGAGAGTAAGCATCAAATATAATCTTAATGAGATCAAACTTTAGCATTGTTTTAAATTGTAGAATATTTCAAGAAAAGATAATTTAGATGACCATAATCTAAATTCACAGAAATATTTTAAAACCGTTTTGCTATTCGTACAATAATTCTTCACCCAGATATAGTAATAAAGTATCTCATAACAACTAGCCAATTATTTTCTGTAGACTCTGCCACCATAGTGATGTCTGTTATGAAGATTACAGAAAGATAAGTGATAATTAGAAACCCTTTTAGAAATTAAAAAAAACCCTCTCGGTATAGAAGGGATATGTTGAAGAGGCTAACATCTCCCCAAATAAAGAACTGGATGGTATCATTAATTTTAGATAAATATGTAAACTTATCACAAGAGAATTGTTCAATATAAATTACTAAGTAAGAATAAGGGGAAAAAATGAAGCAAACAGCTAGTCATATTATAAGAAAACCAAACTGGTAATTTAAAAAAAAAAACCCTTTGTAGATTTCACCCATATTTTTATACATATATACATACATGGAAATCTATTTCCATGTATGTATATCTATCTATCTATATACATATATCTACCCAATGATGTTCTCCAAAAGATTCACTGTACAATGAAAATAATTTTACAATGCATAGTAAGATTTCCTGAATGATAATCTACAGTATGTTTCCTCTATTTCTAAAACATATCTTATGGAAAACTATCTTCTGTCAACAGATTTGTCAATAAATCAGATAAATATAATGGGTACATAACATTTCTAAAGATTGCATTTATTCAATTTTGTTCAGAAGATATTAATAGAGTGCAAATATTAAACTAGGTATTAGAGGTAGACAAAAATAAATGCCTTTGTATCTACTTTAAAAACTAATAGGAGTTAGCATGCAAACACATAAAACATGAAATTCAATGATAAAAGTGATATTTCATTCGCTTGTGTTAGTCCTATGTCCTGCATCAGTGCAAAAATCAGAATTATTTTTACTAGCACATAATTAAGGTTTATTTTTAGGACAAGGTTCATTAAGTTTACCATGCTCTGACTTCATACACAACAAAAATTCAATTAATTTCTTGTTTTACTTGAGCTATTTCAAATGATATCTAAATATACCAACTGCAAATCCCCTCTTCTATACCTAGTTACAATTTGTCTTCAATCCTTTCCAAAGTTCCATTTTGATCATTTGCTCGTTGTGTAGTAAGCAGATTTCTTAAGGTAGTCCTTAAGATTCCTACTCCCTTATATATTTCCCTGTTCTTGAGTGCAGGCAGAACCTGTAACTATGGTGAGATATCAGTTCTCAATTACATGGTAAAGAAAGAATTGAACTGTTAGTGATGGACTTAATGTGTTATATACACATACTGATTTACAGTGACACTCACTTTAGAAATATATATAATGTTATAATGCAATGGTGCTTCAGTAACATTTAAACAAATAAAATAGGAAGGGAGGGAAAAATTTTAAAAATAAAAATAGATTGTTGTTTATAAAATGTTTCTAATCAGTTGAGTTTGTTAATAAAAAGTGATAGAACCTGGGTGGGCCAGACCTAATGAGGTGAGGTTTAACAAAAAGTTACCAGGTCTTTTCTGAACTTACAGAAGTACTAAAGGATCTATGGAAAGCTTTATGTGACACATAATTGCAGGAAAGCTCCAGATGCTGAGGGTGGCCCCAGGCCAATAGCTTGAAAGACAACAGAAACTTCAGGCCTGTAGCTACATGTAACTAAATCTGCCAATTATCAAGCAAACGTAAAACAGAACCTTGAGCACTAGAAAGGAATGCAGCCCAAACGAAATACTGATTGAGGTTTTGTGAGATGTTCAAGAGTGAACTCAAGTTTAAATGTGTCTGGGGAACACCTGATGGTATAGGTATTTGGTCCACTACCTCTGGCCAAGTGCACTTCACACACACCCCAAGGATACAGGTTCACTTCCTGGGACTGCAGGAATCAACCAAGATGAACAGTTGAATAAAATAAATAAAAATTCTTCCTCCTCTCTCTTTCTGCCTGACTGCCATTAGCCTTCATTCCTACTTGTACTTTTCCTTTAAAAAAACGTATATATATATATACATAAATATATATATATGTATATATATATATATAAGCAAAATAACAATAACAAGGAAAACTAAAGCACCTTCCAAAAGTCAAAAAGTGAAGGTACATTTTGTAACTTATCACATTAGCAGGTCCTTAGATACTTAAGAAGACAAGTCTTCTAAGCTCATCCTCTCTCCATTATCTTCTGCTCAGTCTCCCAACTTGAGCTTTTTGAGCACCAATCCTTCTTTGGATCACGACTCAGTAGCAGTCCTTAGTCATCCTCCTGAGAGAGCATTTCCAAATTTCTCACGTTTTGATGGCCTTACACAGAATATTCTCCCTAAGAATCAATCAATCTCCTTCCCAGGATTCAATGGAGCTACCATGACTTGATAGATTGTCATTCTTATTTCTTCTAGAGATTCATCAGGATGTGTATTTTTGCATCTTTGCTGTATTTCTGCAGGTTACTCTTCCTTGGACTGTCTGATTTAAACCTGAAACACTTTAGTTATTCACTTCAGCATTAATTTCTCACAGGACATTTTAAAGCTTGATTTAACATTTCAGATTCTTTCTGTTGCTACTGTTTTTGTTGTAATCATGATGAATTAGGCCTACATAGTTTCTTTATAGAAACTTAATTTATGTAAAGCAGAATTTAAGTAACTGAAAGTAAGTAAAAGAGGAACAAGGAGAGGTCAAGAAAAAAAATTCTATTCTTATATTTATTTCTCATTAATTATTTTAAAAGCTCTAGTTCAAGCTCTTCCCCCAAATGGAGTCCGTTTATCTACTGCAGTCCTCTTTCCACCCATCCTCCTCAACTCTGATTCTCCAAAATAAGGACTTTACCCCATGTCTCTGAACTTCAGCCTTATTTTCCCTTCCTTTTCTCTCTCAGGTGTCTCACAAATTTTATTGTGTTCAAATTTAGCTCATCTTGCTAAATCTTTTCTTCCTACTTTTTTTTTTTTCTGATCATATCTTTTTTCTATCCAGTTTTCAATTCTGTACTCCAAAATTACAGCTGTCTAGTAATCTCCTCAAAAGAAACTTGAATCCCTATGTGGAGAAGTTTCTTGGGAAAAACTGTATCATTGCCGAGCCCTGCTGGGGGAGCAGTTGGGCAGAGTCCAAAACACAACAAGGTCCCAGGTTGCGTCCAGTAATGCTTTCCATCTAGAAAATGAGCAAGTTATTCCCTTTCAGATAAATCGATAGAGCACAGAACGGAAGAGCATTATTGTATGGATGGCATCCTTTAGTAGATTTGTTGTGAGCAGTTTACCAGAATGGACTACAGAAAAATTCTGACATGTTTTGTATTCTCATTCAGGTAATGTACATTCACTCAAGTTCCTCCAGTTCTAAAGTAACAGATAATTCCCAAACCTAGCTTTAAACATGAGTTTTTGGTTTGTTTCCTCTTTGTACACTATGTTGATAGGACCAGTATGAGCTTAGAGTGCATTAAAAAAAAAGAAGAAAAAAAATTCCCCCAATTTATGGACAGTATGTTTACCATAGTTAATATAATATCTAATATTGCATTATGTATTTAGAAGTTCTTACCTCATAGACTATATATATATGTGTGCATGTATATATGTGTGTGTTCATATGTATGCATTTGTGTGTGTATATGTACACACACCTGTATGTAAACTCTATGAGGTGATTGATATGTTAACTAATGTTATAATGGCATTTATCTCACAATATATGCATATAACAACTCATTACAGTGCAAACCTTAAACTTCCACAACGATAATGTCAATGCTATCTCAATAATGCTGGAATAAAAACAAGAACAGCCTGCAGTCACTCAAAAGGTATTTTTTTTTTATATTACTACTGTCTTTCAAAGAATGTATCTAGTGTGCACTGAGGTGTCAAATTCTGCCTTTAAACTAAAATGCATTTTTGTGGAGAAGAGATAATGTAACATCTATATCAGTTTTTAAAGAGCAAGAAAATGATGCTAGAAAGATTGTGTTGTTCACACAAAAGATATTCAACTAAATCGTTTAAATAGTGGTTTGCTGTATATAAGACACTGACATATATGAATTTACTTCTATATGCATATGCATGCATATGTATTTATTTCCATATTTGTGCAGTGTAGGTATTATGTGTGTAACATATACATATGCGTGTCTGTATATATTTAGTGTGTTAATGTACTCCTGCTCTGTTTATGCAAATTTTACAAAGGAAGACAAGGTACAGTTTGTGAAACAAGTAAGCCTGCTGGGTTAAATCGCTGCAAACAATAAGTTTTTAAATCTGCTACTAACAGCATTTTGGTGTCTTTTATTAGTGGGTGTATAAAGACCTCTTTAGACTTTTTAAATCCATTGCTTCTGCTTTCCATACAAGTGTTGGCACAGCAATATTCTGACTGACCTAATTTTCCAGATGACTTTAATATTGTGCTGCTCCCCTTCTTACTACTAAAAGAATGCGCCCTGGCAATGGAATCAGAAGATTAGTAATTGCTTTTTATTCCTAGGACTATGGCCAAAAATATGCTTTCCTAAAGTATCCCGTTCTGGGCACTACTTCTATGGCTGCATGAAATAAATCCACTGGCTTGCATTCCTTCTCAATGAGTATTTACATTAAACAAAATATCCCATTATTTGCTATTGCTCTATGATGCTATAATCTCCTTTTCCCATAGACCATCCACAACTCTCCTTGTGACTGATGGACTTTCAAAAAAGTGGGCATTTGTGTATGTAATGGTGGCAATAAGGGATAGGGCTTTCACTTTTCCTGTATACATAGAAACTGAAAAACAAAAAAACACCTAATCTGTGCAAAATGTGTCAGCCAACATTTTTTACTTCTGATTTCCAGTCTCATCTTTTTCCTGGTTTATGTGTACTTTTTAATTGATTTATGATTTTGCTTCTTCTGCTGAGGTATTATTGGTGACAATGATTGATAAGTATATGTATGTATCTGAAATGAAATTATTATTATTAGTGTATTCAACATTGTCTGTAGATCAAAATCAACTTGCAATTACAGTAACAATCTCTATTCCTAACATCTGTCTCGTGTGACTGCCTCTTCAGTTTGGGTTCTATCCATTTCTTTCATTAAAAAGTCTTCTTGTTTGCAAAGTGTAACAAACCCTTTTTTTCTCTGACTCAAGAGTCTTGCCAACATATGTGACGCTGTGGCAGGTAAAATAAATCTGCAAACACCAGCTTTTGGCAAACCATGCCCTATAGATCTGTACTCAATCTCAGCATTGGTGATCAATATCTTTTGAATTAGAACAATTAACTTAAACTGACAAGTTTTTCCACATATGACTTTAGAGGATGGGGGATTGATATACTGCTTTTCAAATGATATTAATTGCTAAACAACATGATCTTTGAAATGGAAATCCTAAAAATGAAGGAAGAGATAAGAAAAGATAGAGTCATTTTAATGAAATGATTGTACTATCACTTTAGGAGACACATGACCTAGGGAAGTTGTATAATTATATGATTAGATAAGTTTTAAATAATGTTATCATCATACTAGAGACTTCTAATTTAATATCTTGTACAATTTATGATAAAAGTAAATCTCAGACTTATTTCTAGCAATCAAACCAACATTATTCATAAGGTGGTATATAGTCATAAAAATTGTTATATGTGTTTTATAACATCCCAGATTTCTGCCCTTTTTGTTTGTTTGCTCCAATAGCACCTCACACGCAAAGCGCAGTTGAAGTAATAGCAAAGATAGTTTAGTAGGAAAATTCAGCCCACGATAGACCCACATTCAGGCAGCAGAATAACTTGAGCAGAAGACAAAATCAAAAGTGTGAAACAGGACAAAAAACAGGTGCCACTAATGAAAGCAAGCAGCAAAATGGCAGTTTGAAGTCCAAACGTATCAGCAATCACATTAAACTCAAATCATTTTAACACTACAGTGTTAGGGTAGAGATTATGATATTGGATAAAACGCAAGCTCCAAGTACATACTGCTAAAATAAAAACCACTTTAAATACAAACACAGAAATGTTAGAAGCAAAGGCCTGGCTAAAACAATACGAATGCTAATACAAATCAAAAGAAAGCTTGATTAGTTATAGTAATATCAGACAAAGTAGATTTTGGAGCAAAGAATAATACCTGGGATAAAGAGAATTGTTTCATAAAGAGATATAAGATCATCAAGAATTGTGACATTAAGAGGATCTAATAATCTTCAGTATTTAGATGTCTGAGAGCTTTAGTACATGAAATAAAAATTGATAGAACTGAAAGAATACATAAACAAATCTCTAATTATAGTTGAAGACTTCCAGACTCTACTCTCAGTAATTAATATTGCAAGTAGAGAGAAAATCAGTTACAATATAACATCTAAATAGCACTATCAACTAATACCCAATTATAAACATTTATAGAATGTTCCACTCAACAGCAGAATACACATACCTTTCAAATATACATAAAACATTTTTTCAAGATAGATTATATTTTGGCTAATAAAGTAGGTCTCAGTACCTCTAAAAATATTCAAGTAATACAAAGTATGTCATCTGATCACAGTATGTCAAGTCTCTGAAAATTGATTTATAGTAGCAATGCAATCTCACAATCAAAATCCCAGCAGTCTCTGTAGAAATTGACAGCTAAATTGATTCTAAAATTTGTATGGAAATACAAAGGAAATAGAATTGTCAAAGGAAAGTTTAGAAAGAGAACAAAGCTGGAAGCATTTTACTTCCTGATTTCAAGACTTATAAATCAAGAAAATGTGTTATTGGTATAAAGATAATAAAAGTAATGGAATTAATAAAAGAGCTGAGAAAAAGACCCACTCAAATATGGTAACTTGATATTTGAAATGTACTATCAAAGTAACTTAACAGGGAATAGATAATCTTTTAAGAAATGGTCCCTGACCCTCTGGACAGTCACATGCAAAAAACAGACTTGAACCTTTTCTTCATACAGTGTGAAAATTAATTCACAGTGGACATAGCTCTAAATTTAAGAGTTAGATTATACTTCTAAAAGAAAACCTCTAAAAGAAAATACGATTTTTTTTTTCACGTAAAATCTCATGACCTTATATTTGGCAAAGATTTCTTAAATATTAAAAGCATACTCTAAAAAGCAATAATGGTGAATTGGATTTCCTAAAACATACCTTTTTCTATACAAAAGAAAACACTATTTAGTAAATGAAAATGCAAACTACAAATAGGGAGAAAGCATGTACAAGATATATGATTATATATATATATATAATAAAAGTGTGCAAAACATTCTGTGGTAATGTTTTCTAAAAAGGATAGTGTATAGGCAAATGGGTTAAGATGGTCAAAAGACAGATTTCCAGTTACAAAATGAGTAAGTTCTGGTGATTTAATATTGACTATAAATACCTCCTTATCTGTGAGGGATGCTTCCAAAACCCATCAACAGATACCTGAGACTGCAGGTAGTACCTAAACCTGTATGTGTGTGTATTTATATATTACTATTTTTCCTATAAATATATGCTTATGATAAAATGTAATTTATATATTAGGCATAGTATGAGATTAGCAACAGTAGCTATAAATAAAATAAAACAATTAGATAATATACTACAATAATAGTGATATGACCATGGTCTCTGAAAAAAATGTATCTCATATTCTGAACTGCTGTTGAAAATGGGTAACTGAAGCCATGGTAAGTGAAGAGAACTGTATACATAGCCATAATGTTGACTATAGCATGGTGACTAAAGTTAGTAATGCTATATTGTGTATTTGAAAGTCACTGAAAGTAGGTCCTGAAATGTCTCAAAACTAGAAAAGTATAAGTATGTGTGGTGACAGATGTTAAAAAAATGGATGGCAATCAATTTTCCAATATATGCACTTATCAAATCATCATGCTGTAGACTAAAAAGGAATAAAATCTTGATATCAACTATATCTCAATTTAAAAAAGGAAAGCAAAAACCTTTATTGTTAGCAAATAAGTAAGGTGAATCAGCATTGTTACTCATTAAAAAATACAATTTAAAACTGCACTGGATTTCTACCACATTCAATATGGTGACTAAAATTTAAAAGACTAAATACTTCAAGTACTGTCCAGTTCTAGAAAAAAATTCATACACTGTTAGTAGGAATTTGGTGCAATCATTTTGCAAATCCCTTTGGAAGTATCTTAAATCATACATCTGATACAAGACCAACCATTCTGTTACTAGGTATTTATCCAAGTAAATAAAAATATATGCCCACTGAAAAACATTTTCATTAACGTTATTAGCAGATTTATTTAAAATGAACTAAAAATAGACAGAAAAAAACCCAGCATTAAGGGATGAATAAATAAACAAATTTTGGCATATTTCTATAGTGGAATACTATTTAGCAATATGACCTATGGACACATATAATGCTTCTATTTTTGAACAGAAAATTTTAACTGTAATCTGTATTGAGAGAAGCAGATCAATGATTATTTGAGGGTAGGGGCTGGAGAAAGTAATTACCAAGTGACATCAGGACATTTTGGCACTAAGGCATATATTCATTATCTTAATTGCATATTTAAGTTGTATACTTACAGTATGTACAATTTTTGTAGCTATGTTTAAGTAATACGGCACAAAAAGGAAAGAGTTCACCATATAAATTCTTGTTAAAAATTATATTGACAGAACATTGCAACCTAACATTATACATATTTAAGCTGCACATAATTGTAAATCAACATCCGTAAGGAATAAATTCTGTTCACTACATCTTCCAAATATGTCATGTTCTGAGGATAATCACTTCATGGGCAAAATAGATTCTTCTATATTGTTCATACACGGGAAAGTCTGTCCAACATTATTTACGTAAGTTAACAGAGACTCTTGTGTAGTCTAAATATCAAGGGAGCTGGAGCATTTTTAGAACTGTCATATTCATCTCCAGCACATATGCTTCAGATTCGGAGCTTTCAGTTGGTAGCCGACCACTTCTTGGTTAAATATTCTTTTGGAAAAACCAAACATTCCTGCTCTATAGATTCAAATTAGCACACATTATACATATACATTATACAACAACAAAATCATTCATTATCTAATTTATCTTAGCTTGTTCATCTCAGTAAAAAAATTGCTACTATTTATACTGCTGAAAAGATTAAAGACATGATGTATATAAAGCACAAGTATTCATTCCTTAGTAATATTTAACACAAGCAAAACTGCCTTACTATAGCAAGGGACATCAGCTCATGAAATATTCTCTTTCTGACTTTACCAGTTCTGAGAATTATAGCAGTTGTCCAGGAATTGCTTCTGTGACTTCAATGGGGCTATTAATAATCAGGAAAGGTATAAAAGTATTTTCCCCTCTTATTCTACTTTTCTCTCACTTGAACGCGAGTACGGATTCTATTATATTATGTTCAAAAGGAGATAATAAAGGGAATTTATTTTTATAACCCAGTGGTTTTCAGTATGACTGCATATTCGAATCAAGTGGGAAATTTTAAAATGCCTGCAACAGGGCTCTATCCCAAATTTTAGAAACTGAGCAAGTGACCTACGCATTGGTATTTTTAAAAGAATCCTGTTCAATTTTATTAACTAGAAAGACTAATAATGATTAATACTTTCTCTTATGAACACTATTTCTTCACTAAATTAAGCCAAGCACTTCTATGAAAATTAAAATTTATTTCAAATAGAGGTTTATATACATATATGGATTATATATATATTTATAGATAATGTATATGGTGCAAAACTTAAATATCAAAAAGTTAGATTATTTTTCCTGCCAAAAATTATTTTCCTGAGATGTTCTTGCATTTTTGGTTCTGCACATTTTATGTTATAGTTAGCATATATAGACATCAGATCATTTTTTGACTATGAGTTTTAAAGTATATATCAAATTTATTAAACTGTGTTTACTCTGAATACATCCCCCATAAACTAAGATTAAATCAAGAGAAGTCAAACCTTGGTAACAGGTGCTTACTATTCCCCTTAATTGTCTAATAGCATTATATGCAGAGACACAATCTCCAAGGTGACTGGGACATAAAACCACACAAAGATTTAAATTTGTGGATTGAAGTCAACACCCTGAATTACACAATATTTTTTTTAAAAAGAAGAAAAAGGAAATCATTCCAAATAATAGGTTTGTGTAAGTTAGTACAAATTATGGTAATGATGCTCTGTAGAAATAATCGAGGGTATACTGAGGCTAAAAACCCATATATATACTGTGGATTCATCTGTTGATTAATAGGCTCCTACTAACCTACTATTCATCTTACAGTGTCTACAGAAAGCATAAATGTGTGATCCAAAGATAATGCCTATTGTCCCTAGGGTGCGAAGTTATGATGGAGAGTGACTTGGGTTTATGTACTTTCAGTCTCATGAGGTAAATGATTGCTTTCAACATTCGGAAGTACTATAACTTCCCTCTCTGAAGAGGTAAAAACAGGAAAATTACTTTATGTTTGTTTAAATAATAGTTAAAATTTAAGAAAAAGTTTTAGGTCATTAAACAATGATTTATAAAGGAAAAGATATACTAAGACTATGATTACTTCACTATGAAAGGGAGTATGTTTTACTTGAAATTCAACTTCAAAGAATTATTCTAAATGAAAGCTCATTAAAACTTCAGTGAGCAATTTGTTTATTTTATCGTTCACTTTATCACATTCTAGATAGTCTTATGTATCATATATAATTTATCATAGTGTGATAGACATTGACCAACTCAAGCATTGATTCAGTTTTTATTAGCTAGCAATCCAATCAAAAATCTATTCCTTGAAGTTAGCAAGTATTTATTGAGCTACTGATACTGAGAGTTTGTGTTGGACCTATCTCAGTGTTTCTCTGCTAGTCTAAGCTGGCCTCACTCATTATCTATGTTTAGCTTCTGGTCAACTCAAGAGGTCTATTTTAGGAGGATGACTGGATGGCAGCTGGTTTGCAGAGGCCCCTAAACCAACTGCTTGTTCTCTCTTATTCAGTAGTCTTATCTGGTTTAATTTATTTGATGACAAAATGTTTCAAAGCAAGTAAATGTAAGTCTCAAAATACAAAAAAAAATTCAGTTAATGTGTTTTTCATAATTGCCAATTTCCAGACTCACTATGGACAATCACATGTTAAGTGCATATTATTAAAAGTGTGGCAACAACATGTCTTCTTGGGAAGTGAGAAATTGTGATCATTTTTATAATCTCTCATATTCTTCCTTCTAGAACTAATCATTCACATTTTTCCACATGGAAATTATATTCATAGTATTCCAAGACTAAAAATTCTCATCCAGATTTGGAGTCTAAAATCAAATGAGGCACGTCAAGTCCTGACATCTCTTGTCTTCATCCAGGAAAATTTGTTTGGTTCCCATTCTTTAAATACATTCACATCTCTCATATCCTTGATACTTCTCTGTTTCCTTTTTAACTTATTTTTCATTGGATATGATGAATTTTTGTTCCTCTAGCTTTATCTGAAAATGGCAGGGTCAGTCTTTCATATATTTTTGTCTGTACAATCTTATTCATCATTTTATATGACTACATTCTATTAATTTTGAATTAAAATTTTGAATTAAAAACTACTGATTAAATTCATGATAAAAGATAACATGGTGATGTGAGAAGAAATTCCTTACGTAATCTGAAGTAGGCTTTGCAGAAGTAATTGCAGAAGAAATATTGAAAATTCAGCTTTTATGGAATCATGAAGAAGAAAAAGCTCAACATAACAATATCCCAATGAATCTCTTAATAGTTTGTAACATGTATCAACTTTTATAAATGTAAAATGTATCAGTTTTTGCTGACATTGTGTGATAGCTTAGTAATTATTCATAAACCCATAGACAGAAGAGGAAATAATTGAAATACGAAATATTAAAGTTCCTAGTTATAACATTTCATTTACAAAGATTTTCTATTATCTTGATGTTATTGTTCAGATTATTTTGGGCCATCTGCATTCACATTAAGTCTGAAAGTAAATACTAACATGTGGAGGACACATCCACCACTGACGCTTGCAAGCTCCAGTAGCCCAACACCCACCAAGACCAGAGGAAGCACACAGGTGAGAAACATTGGATTCAGTCCTGCCATAATCACCAACCACCTACTCTAGCAAACTATAATGGATCACAGACTCCATGGTAACAATATGGGTAGTGGATCAGTCACCAGCTAGGAAGATATCAAAAGAAGAAGGAGGAGGAGGAAGAGGAGGAGGAGGAGGAGAAGAAGAAGGAGGAGGAGAAGGGCACAGTGCTAAATAAAAGACAGAGAAGAAAGTAAAGCCAAAATCCAAATCTCACCAAAACAGCACAAATGGTCCAAAGAGAAGAAGATACCAGGAGTTCTCCAGAAAATCAAAGAATGCATTGATTTGTAGTATCTAACAAATAGAGAATTAAAAATAATAGTTATAAAAGAACTAAATGAGGCACAGGAGGCACAATTAAATACCACAGTGCATAAGGAAGTACACATACACACACACACACACACACACACACACACTCTTCTGTTCATAGCAGCACAAATCACAATAGCCAGGACATGGATACAGAATAAATGCCCATCAACAGATGACAGGATGAGTAAGCTTTGATACACATGCTCAATGGAAGTCTATGAAACTATTGAAGAAAAAATTGTGCCCTTTGCAACAATCTGAATCAGACTAAGGGAAACACACTAAGCAAAATAAGGAAGGTAGAAAATTAGAGCTACAAGATGATTCCAATCATATGTGAAATATAAACAAACAAAAATCGAAAAGACGAATTGCATCAAAAACCACAGTTTGCAAGACTAGTGGGTAGGAGGCAAAGAAGGATGGGGAAAGGTGCTAAAAAAGCAGCTCCAGAACTTTCATGGTGGGTGTGTTGTGAAATGTACATAGTCTGAGGGCAATTTCAATATCTTAAAATGAATATAGCACAGTAAAAAAAAAACAACAACAAAACAACTGTTTTTAAAATATACTAATGGGTAACAAATCCTTGTCTTTTTAAATTAGGATGACTAGGTTTATTTAAAAATATGAAAATATATTCAGAATTTAAAACTAACTATGTAAGAATTTTTAATACAGAACATTGATGTGCATTTCTTTGTGCATCACTGCATGTTTGCTACCATTGCTGATGTTTTATCTGTACAAGAGCATACTTGTAGTGAGCACATTTGTTTTTCTCTATATTTCTACATTACTTATCATTGATTTATATTATAGTCTTTAGACATGTATAGGATTATGTAAATATCTGCAAATAATGAAAATAAGGCATGTATGTATGCATTAAATTATTTATACACTTGCTTATTGGATTTACAAGGACTTATCAGGCGTCATGGAGGATTTTACTATTATGTATATAACTTTGTAGTATATGTCAACATACTATATATAATAGAATATACCTTTGGACCTTCCAGATCTATCTTTAAAGCATCTCTAGCCCAGTTGAGACATATACCCATAATAAATTATTAACAATTTTACTTTTTAAAATTTAATTATAACTAGTGGAAAATAATGCTTAGAACCCATCAGATATATGTTTAAATTACTTTTTCCTCATTTCAGCATATTTTAGCCAACTTTTTATGTGATGTCAGTGAATTAGCACGTCACTTACAATGGTTGTGTTAGATGATCTCCTAATGCAGGTGTATACCTGCATTGAATACAGTTCTACCTCTAATTGTACATATGACCATCTATATATTTGGGCAAAAAATATATATTCCTAAATCTCAATTTCCTCAACTGCATGATAACTAAATACCTATTGAATATAATATTTTAAAGTAGGAGAAAATAAAATCAAGTAAGCATAGTATGAAGTGAATTAGTTTAAATGGAATGCACATACTTGGAATACAGAAGGTTTGAGAATATGCACCTTGTTACTATAGGATATAAGCATATTGGAGTAATTCAAACTTGATAGAAAGTCAGACCTTCTCTTTCTTCCAAGTATTTCTAAAAGAACATTTGAGAAAATATATTCAAAACACAATTTTCTGCCATACATACTTTCATTTTCCAAATTCTATTTTATTTATTCAACTAAATTTTTAAAGAAGTTAATTTACACATGAAATATCATAACCTAGTGTTTGTGGATTTCTACCTTACACTGTCTTATTTTCCCATCTCTCATGATATACTATCAAAACAATTGACTTTCATTTTGCACAGAAAACATTTTTAATGATGCAAGAAAAAATAAACAGAAGAGCCAACACAATTAAAATTCGATTCCTTCTTAACTTAGATATGACATTAAATATTTTGTCTAATGCTTGCAAAAAGTTCTAGTGAATAAATAATGCATTACTAAAATTATAATATTACATTTCATTTTAAGAAACATGAATAGAGAAAAATAGTGTAGGTATGCTTAAACCTACTTACAATGCACTGTGAAATTTTCCAAGTTGATATAGTTGAAACTGCAAGACTGAACTAGAAATCTCTTAGCTCCTATTCTGTAGATTACCAGAACAAGAGAACAACAGTCATTGTTTATACATTGCACAATGAGATACCTGTCTGAGAACAAAACAGGAGATTGGCTCTCAAAAATTTTTTTAAAAAGTGTTAAAAATCTTGGTCATTCATTTTCGCATAAATAATATTCAGCAGAAATAAACTCAAACTAATTAATTTGTATTCAATCACACACAAGTCAGATAAGTTTTAAAAGAGAGAAATATTGGCATAACATGGGCTTTTTCTTTAGAATCATAATAACTTGAACCTTCAAAACCAAACAAATATTTGTCTTAGTCTGAGAACTTTCCTTAAAGCAATGGTACTCAATTGCCGAGCATTTTCTCTTTTAAGCAATTTACTTACAGACCCCGTCAAAGAATCATCACAGCAATTCTCAACTACAAGGGTATCATCTGAAGGACCACAAAAATGAATTAACAGATAGCTATGTGAATCAAATACTTGCATTAATATTTACTTTCCACACAATTTCAACTACAAATATATCTCAATATGTTAGGGAAAAATCTTAAAATATTCCCAAGATTTCTGATTATAATTCTAGAAACTATGGACATGATGGTATAACACTGTCATAATTATGTTATATTATACAGTAGACCCTAACATAAGAGATCATTTTGGGGAGTGTAATGTACTCACATAAACCCTTTAAGAACAGAGAGTTTTCTCTGACTGGTATTGGAAAGAGAAGTCAGAAAAATTACCAACTTGGAAGAAGTTTCATTCATCCTCACTAGCTTGGAAAAATACTTTTGGATATAGAATGCTAGCAATCAGTAAAATTTGAAAAAGCTTCAGCTAACCTTAGTCCTTTTTTTCTTTTTTTTGCCATAAATAAAATTTGTGAATTTGGTCAGTAACTATAATGAGCATAAAAACAGATTCTCAGAGTTTCTCATTTTAAGGACCCAGACTGGCTGACCCCTAAATTTGTACCTTGTGATACACTAGACAGAGAACTCATCTGAGACTACCTAAGTTTCTGACTCACATAAATATGAGATAATAGATGAGTATTGGCATAATTTGTTAGTTTGGGGTAGTTAGTTGTTTCTGAATAGAAAGCTAATGCAGCCAAATTTGATATGATTTTTCACAATTTTATGAGCAGATCATACTTTCCAAATGAAATCCTGGCAGAAAATACGTATACGAAACTATCTAAGCAGCTTCAATAGATGGTCATGCCTGCATATCAGCACAGACCCTCACTTTATCCAATGTGTCCCCATCAGTGAACCACAGGCATCTTCAGAAACCTAGAACACTAGAATGAGTATTATTTGAAATTGGAATATCAGAGTCAAAGAGTAAGAAGTTTAAAATTAAGAAAAAAAACAAACAAAAAAAACATTCTTTTTGCTTCTGGTAAAGAATATAAATAAAACATAGTAAGTCACTTGATCTATCATTGTAGATATAGCTTTTACCTATATCTTAAGGAATAGTTCCTACTTCTACATTCTGGCAACGACTGTTTGTTCTTCTCAGCTAAATAGAAAATAGCCTGCTGCTAGTTCTAAACTTCCTTTTGGCTCAAACTGAAAGAAAACTAAGTGAAAGCACATGATGGCATATATCCCACATTGTAGTGATTTCTTGCCAAGCTGCAGAGCATGCAAAAATACAACCTTCCCACACATATCCTGAAAGCCATGGACCTTTTCATAGATGAATTTCATCATTAAAAGGGGGAAAAAAAAAAAAAAAAGCAAAAAAAAGCTACATTGTATCATTTTTAGAAAATAAGTCATTCTTAAACTTAAAACTTTATAGTTTAAAAACGGGAACATGACTTTTAAATGATATTCAGAAGCATGTCTGCATAGGATGATTCATTTCTATGATAATTATTGGGTTAGTTATTAGCATTTGACATTTGTTGGCAAATATTCTCTGAACTGAATTTGTACATGACAAATTTTTCTTTCATGTACAGCACATTTCTCACTACACAGTGTTTGTTGAGCTTCTCAAACATAAGTTTCAACTACTAGATAATCAACAGAATATATTTTTGGAGATATTTTCCCTGTATAATAGAGAATTGATGCAAAGCAAAACATGGGGATTGCTTTGGCAGAAGTATTTTTGGTACCTTTTTGGATGTTCTTGTTTATTATAGGATTGCTAGAAAACAGCTATTACTCATTTGTTTTAGATGTTTTAAATAATAATTCCACCTTCCATGTAAATATCCTTATCAAATTCATGATCATTTGGTGCTCTTTTAAGAATCTTTAAAGTAAGTAAACCAATATCATATCTCTATCTTGTTAAAAAATTATGAAAAATCATTTTAATAAAGCAAAAGACTGCCAAGAGTCCTGTCTAATCACTTTTCTGGGTTTTTCTAATTCTGTGTATCTGTTATTAATTCTACAACTTTGTAATCTCACCATGTGTTGTTATAATAGAAAATAAACCCTCAGCTCCCAGAGCTCTCCTGCTGTTTCTTGTCATGTGATCTTTTGCATAACATGGCAGTTTACTTCTTTATAATCAATAGGAAAGTGTCTTTGCTGTTCTAATCCCTTTGACTTCCCCCATCACAGACTTTTTAGATCTGCTTTTGAGGTGTTTACCTAATTAAATCAAACCCACCCAGGATATGGAAGTTAAAGCAAAAAGTCATAATAGAACATCAGAGTTCCACAAGGAGAAAATAGAGATGATTGGAAGGACCCTATATTAAAAAGCAATGGCTAAAAATTTTCCATAAATGTTGAATGCAGAAGTGCTCAGACTGAGAAAATCCATTGAATCTACAGTAAATATAATAAAAAAATCACAATATTTTATATAATTTTGCCACTATGATGAATGTTCAGAATACCTAAGGATATCAGACTATTTGAAAATTCAGTGAAAAGATAAATTAATTACAATAAGAAGGTAAATAGATTTAGAAGTATCTTTTCTATTTAAATAATGGAGGGCACATACAGAATGGCAGACCAGCAAGATCTTGAACTCACCTCCTCCCCACTAGGACAATAATATTGCATCTAGATACAAAGCATGACCTTCTAAAAAAGAACAAAGAACTGTGGGACCAGCAACTCCACAAGGAAAATTTCTGAAAATCAAATCTCTTAGGACTCTGGTTAGAGACTGTGGTTGCCAGCAGTGCAAGGGAATAGGAAGGGAGAAGGGAACCTGGGACTGAAAGAGTAGACATGATAGTGGTGACTGGCACTAGAACACTGAGGGTGGGAGTGACTGGATGTGCACAATGTCTGAATCTATTCTCCGGCAATATATATAACATTGTAAATTAAAGAAACATCAATTAAAAAAATTCTGGCAAACTCACTCTTTAACACCAAGCAAAATAATCCCTTAAAAATGAAAATGAATTAAACATATATTCAGACAAACATTTACCAAAATTTTTAATATTAGCAAAGAGTCACTAACAGAAATTCTAAAGGAAGCTTTTCAAGCAGAAAGAAAATCATTCACTGATATGGACTGAATCATGAAATATCAGGAAGGTATATAAATGATAGCAAATAATTAAACAAATCTAAACCAATTATCAGTATAAAATTTTATAGTGATGAACTTGGGAAAATTAGGTAAAAATAAACTAGACTTAATGTACTGAACAGCAAAAGAATATAAACAATGAAGGTCTTGAAAGAAATTAAGCATTCCAAGACCATTTTTTATTAGGAAGGGTGGTAGGGAAACTAAATATTTTTTAGATTTTAAGTTTGTGTTTAAAATAGTAAGGGTAACAATATACAGGTAAATGTAGCATGTCACTTACAACCAGGTACAGGGGGAAAAATTGAGATGAGGGTGAAAGTTAAAAAAATTAAATCAGCATAAAATGCCAACAAAGTTAGACAAAAAAAGTTAGACAAAAAAGAAAGTTAAATGGCATTTGAAATAAAGGTAAATGGATTAAGCCTCAAACTATAAGAAAATGCTTGCAATATTTATTTTAAAACTTGCCAATTGCATGAGATCAAACTGAAAAAAGGAAACTAAAAGTCAAAGATCGTAAAAAGTTATTTTGGGAGAACTTATTTAAAACATAGTAGTTTAACTATATCAGTATCTGTCATAATGGAAGAAAATAACAAAAATGAAAAGATCACTGCCTAATGATAAAGTTCAGCCTACCAGGAAGACACAATTTTGAACATGCATGCACTAAACAGTGTACCTTCAAAATATATAAAGCAATGCTGTAATCTTTGAGAAGTTGGCAGATTTATTCAGCAAGTAAGAGTTTTTAATCAGACATACAATCAAAAATGATTAGGGCCTTCAAACGATATACAGACAATCTAATTGACCTAAATGAAACATTGCTCCCAGTATTTGGAGATTATATTTTCTTCTTATGCATGCATGGAATATTGTGTGGAAATCATTCTTATTCTATTAATTTTAGCTCATAAAAAGAACTGGAATGAAATCAGTGTGAACCCGGCTTGTGTCATACTTCCATTCTCCAGAGATGGTGTGAAGTCAGCCTTCTCCATTACTAGTAAGACGTAACGTTCAGATAGAGAAAAGGAGGGGCTATGGGGCATGTGGCACTCTGAAACTAAAATGATAAAATTTTGATAGTAAATTATGCTTCTTTTCTTGTTCTGAAAGAATGAGAGATAATTTGGAGAGCAAAGACAAACATTTAAATTTGTAATGTTTATGTACATTTAAAGAGGTATTTAAATGTGGATGTACAATTTAATAGGGGTGAGAAAAAACTAGTATAATTTCTGTCTGGAAAAATAATGAGACCATTTTCCATCTGTCTTTCTAATACATCCTGTACAATTTAGTCTAACAATTTTTTAAAAAAAGTATTCTGTGTATATTGCTTTGAAAAAGAACAGAAGAAATTTTTAATTTGTCACTACATAAACGAAGTAGACTTATGTACGGTATAATGTGAGCAGAGAAACATTGCCATGGTCTTGTCTATAATATAGATAATGCCATTATCAAGTTTCCACTAATCTCCTTTTTTATTTCATTATATTAGTTGGGGTAAAAGTTCAAGACTTCAGTCAGCAGAATGGGTTTCTTTGTTGTTGAATCTGGAATCCCATTTAGTCTCAATTTTATCTATGTGTGTGTGTGTGTGATACCGAGGTACTGAATTAAGAGTATGTTGTTGATATGGTAGACAGTTTTGCAACTAAAGGTCTATATTTCAAAGAAGAACTTTTTGCTGCAAATCTAGGCAAGTCAATATGTATGATGATGAAATTTTGAAGAAAGTCGGTGTTTCAACTATTCTCACGTCGGCTGCGTGAAAAATTATATTATGTTTGTATATTTGTGTTTAAGGAAAAGAGCAGACAGGAATAAAGGCAAACAGACAGGCAGACAGGAAGAAAGAGTGAGAGAGGAGGGGAAATCATTTGTTTATTATCTTTTAGTTGTTTTTCTTGATTATTACCCCACCGCCCCTCCCAGAGTCACAAGACCAGGTCCTTGGGATGTATGTGGCTGGAGACTTAGCTGCTAAGCCACCAGGGTGCAAAAGATTTTTATTTATCTGTAAAAAGTAAAAAAAAAAAAGAAAATTAAAAGCGTTAAACCTTTCATGTGTAAAAGTAAAAGGACAATAACACCTAATATATAAAGTGGAAGTTGTGTCAAGATGTGCATATAGACATCTAGAGGAAGGCATATGCACACACATGCACTTAGACCATATTTGGAACATTATACACTATTTTTATTATAATCATCATCATTTTATAATATTTTTATTGAAAGCATTTGATAACTTTGAGGCTTTTAAATTTCATTCTGCTCGTAGATTACAGGTTAATTTGGCTTTCTTAACCACACAAGTCTAGCATTAGAGATTAGTAACTTATTTCAACTCAGTTTTAATTTAATCACTCTCTCCTGGATTCATTATCCCTTTATTCAATCCTGCAGTATAAGCTACCAATGTGAGGCGTACAATACCAGCAAGACTGTTCTTTTCTCTTCCCTATTTATTTTACGACCTTGAGTCAAGATGATCATTTTACTAAATAAAAGAATAACATTTGAAATATTGGATAAATTACATTTGAAATAATTCCAAAGTATTTATAATTAGGTTATTATTTATTAATAGAGCAGGCTCTATTGCTCAGCTTTGTAAATGGGATGACATGTTAGAAATAAGAAAATGGCTATAGATGGAAAATGTACAGGGCTTTGGGAAATATATTTAAAATATAAACCAAGGAAAATGAATATTTCTCCATCTATTTTCAATTTATATTGTTCACAAGAAAGACTACCAGTACTGAACATTACAGTACACATTTTTGTATCTTGTGGTTCTCAGGATTTCAAGATCAAGTATATTTTAATTTTCATTAAATTTATAGCTATCCATGATCTACCAAGATGTCTTAACTTTGATAAATATTCCCAAATAAGAATCGCCAATAAGTGATTAATGACATGCTGTATTGATTATTTTTGTCTTTATGAACTCAGATTTCATGATGTAAAATAATTCCAGATAGAGCCTAGAAAAGTGGATAGATAATAAGATATAGATATTGATATATGCACATATGCAAAATATGTACATATACATTTATATAAATATATACGTATATGCACATGTATATGCATATCTATATGTACATATACAAATAGCTATGTACAGACTAGCCATTACAAACACCAATTCATTCAATGTCTAGCTATATAAAATACTCCTGCAAATACAGAAATGATAGCATAAAAGTCAAATGAAATATATACCAATTAATTTCTTGGAATCAAAAATGGCCTTTTTAACATTTAAACCTAGACCGCTTAAATGAAAACTCAGATTTGCTTTGTAAATTACTTAAAATATAAAACCTCTTCTAAGCTACTTTCAGTAGTTATTTTCCAAATTTAACTTTGATGAGTAGTCTTTTCTTGTTATTCATTATTTGTATTTATAAATCTCAGCTTAAAAAAATATAGCAATAACGAATTCACTAGACAATGAAATACACCAAAACTTCTAACATTTATGCAAACCATTTTCTAGAGAAACCAAGAGTGGCTAGTATAACATAGGAACTTTCATAAGATAATAATCTTCAAATTAAAGAATAAACTTTCCTGAGCTATGATATTATTTGTTACTGTACTGGAAATTGTCTTTTCATTTGGACTGATCTCTTTTCCTACTCTAGCTACTATTTTTCTCCATTTTTAAAATCAACACATTTAAATATTAATTTACCTCAAAACATGCATTATCATAAAATTGTCTTTTATTATCCAGAATATTTTATCATTACAAAGGTATTCAGAATGAGCAAATAATAATTTTGTTCAGACCCTTGCATTTATTATGATAATAATCTCAAACAGTCCAAGCATAGCATCATATTAACAAAATTTTCTTTTCATGCAAAATGTGATATTTTTCATAGCAAAGATTCCAGCCCCAGATTTCACCAAGAAGACAAAGATTGCAATCTACAACTACTAAATGACATTTGAAATACTGCAGAATGAAAATTCAATAAACATTATGGTTCTTTACTGAGGACCTATTGAAAAACAGTATATTTTCATTTGTTAGAAAATATTTAAATTGCAAGTTGAACTGAAGCAGAAATATATTAGATGTATTTTTCAATCTTTCTGTAATCCCTGTGATTCCAATATTCTTCTTACTTGCAGAGACTTAAAGAATCTCACTGTAATTTTACCAAAAAAACATTGAAAAATACTCTTAATTGGCACTTGCTCTCCAAATGGCAAGATTTAAGAAAAGTTATTAACACTCTTAAGTACAATTACTATTATATGAAATAAATTTATTAATACCATGGAGTCTTCACTCAATAATGAGGATTTTGAGCAGGTCATTATTCTTATGTTTTTCCCTTTTTCTTATGTTTTTAATTTGTAAAAATGAAGATAATAATTCTAAAAAAATCACGTTATTTCTAATTGCACATGAACTTTAGTATTTGAAAGTTGTTAAAATGAAACACGTCATGATTATGATATCACAGTTTGATTCTATATTTGCAAGATCTCCCGTTGTCCTCTCATCGTCCTCTAAAAACTATACATGAGGTGTCCCCAAATAAACATGTCTTGTGGATTTAACCTCAGCTTTTTATTTCTCTAACATTCTATGGATTTATTATGACAATATTTTTTCCAAAACCAACAGTTCCTACCATGACTGCTCCTAGAAACTAGATGTGACTCAATTTATTTCTCAGACTATAAAAAATATTTGCCAGTTGGTCTCTCTGCTAATTCATGTTAGTCTATTTTGAAAACTGCATGCAGAGCAAGTCTTTGAAATACATGTTGTATCATGCCCTCTTACTTCTCCCTCTCTCACATTTAAGAAACTTCATCATTAGGTTGTACAATCTAGATAATTCTGGCTACTCTCCCTATTTTAAGGTCAGCTTATTAGCTAATTTAATTCTACTTGAAGCATTCATTCTTCCCTACCATGTCATTTAACATGTTTACATGTTCTGAGGATTGCAGTATAGACATTTTTCGGAGGTCCTTATTCTATCTGTCTTTTCCAAGTCTTTTGAATTTTTCTATTATATCCTCAGACATCTTGATTAAGCTTTCACCTTTGAACTGTAACTGCTGTACTAAGATCACTAATGATTTCAACTAACACATTCAGAAGATATTCTTCCACTCTCATATTATTATTTATTTATCTGTACTGTCTCAAAAATGAAGCTCAACTTTTTTTTTTTAACCTTCCTTTTGGAACTTTCTTCTTCCTTGCTTTCTATGCAAAGTTTTTCCTGTTCTTTTTACCATTCTGAATTATATTTATTATCCCTATTTTCAGAATCTTATTGATTTACATTCCATTTAAAGGTGAAGTTTCTTCAGCTTCCTAAACTAAACTTTTTCTTTTACCTTCTACAATCTCTGAACACCTACTTCATTATCAGTAATTTTGTGTTTTGGCTTCTCTGGTAAACATTGTTTTAGCTTCTCTGGTAAACCACTCACTGTCTTTTTGTTTTTTTTTTGCAGGTTTTCAATTTTGGTAAATATATGCCAGGATTTATCACCTCAAACATCTTTCTTCCTCCTTGTACATAATACCACCTTTGCTTAATGACATCAATATTCTCCAATTGTCCCATACTAAAAACATGAAAGTCGTTTTGTCTTGAACCTTATACATCTGCTTCCTTCTTTTGTTATCTCTAAAGAAATCTCATTTAACACACTGAAAGTATTAATCTTGTGTACTTTATCTCTGTTGATTTAAGTCTTCGACATTTCACTTATAATTTCAAATTAATTTTTGCCTTGCCTTTACTTTTCCTTTATACTTCAATATTCATTCATGACATAATAGAACTGTTTAAAACAACAAAGAAAGGAAACAATATTTTGGCACATGATATGATCTCATAGTTCAGATTTGTTTTTCTAGTCTGTTTTCCTATTCAACCACTCCCTTTTGATATTTCTTTGATTCAGTCTTATGAATTTCTTGGGGTTCACAAATATATATCATATGCTTTACAATTTGGTTCATCTTCTAGAATTCTGTTCTCTTTTGAAATACCGTTACATAGCATATCCTGCAAAAATTTTCCTGAACCCTCTAAGAAAATGTATATATTTTATATTAGTATTAGTAGAGATTAGTAAGTGTAACTGGTTTAACTAATATTAGTGTTAATATATATTAGAACTTATCTTGTCTGTATTCTTCATGGATTGTACATTCTTCTGTTTTAATATTCTAGAATTCATCTATATTTCTACTTCTAGATTATCAATATTATGAGGAAATGGATTATCATTTTAAATTTAAAACTGGTGATGCAACTAATACAAAATGTTGGTTTACTGAATATTAGTTGGATTGGTGATACTTAATTTTTGTCTTCCACTGCATGATGTGAGAAAATCTGATAAGCGGTTTTGCATAATAGAGAACAAGTTTGATGATTGTTTACAAAGTAATTGATCATTTTTCTTAAACTCCCATAGCACATGGCTCTGGTACCAAATGCTTATTAAAAACTAATATAACCTGTTGATATTTCAAGATGCAACGTTTTATAATTGTGCCACCCTACAATAATTTTACTCAATTGGTGGTAAATCTTTAGGATTTTTGGCAATGTTTGGAGACATTTTAATTGTCATAACTCATAGAATGTTGCCAACATTTACAGAGGTCAGGGGTATTGTTAAATCTTGTGTAACAGAACAACTCTAAATAACAAAGGATTATCTAGCCAAAAATGTCAATAGAGTCAATGTTAAGAAACTCCTCTAGAGAACAGAACGTAGTTCCTAAAAGGTAACATTCATATTTGCATATAGCGTCTAAATATCACCTTTTAATCAACTTTGGCTACTTAAGTATATGATCTTTTTATATAGTTGCAAAAATAAGATTTCCATTTTCTTTCTCAAAGGAAACTAAAATAATTTTCTCTGGAATACTATATCTTTAATTTTCTAGATGTATATGCACTGTTTATTACACTCTTCTCTAATTTTTGTGCATTCCTTTTATGAAGACCAAACTATTTTAAAATATTAATATGCAAGTTATCATCCAGGATGAGTTCATTTGTTTTAAAATAGAAAAAAATCAGAACAACAAATTATTTCACCTTATGATGTCTTTCATAAATATTATTATAACATAACATGAAGTGAAAACTTATTAGTACTTTCTCACACTAGATTTTTTTTTTTGTGAACTGTAAGTAGATAGAATTTCTTCTACTAAGCACAAGATAAGAAAATGAAACATAGCCTTATTTCGTTTAAGGACAATAGAATGACAAAATCGAACATTCTTTTTAGTATCTACACCTGCATATGTATGTGTGTGTGTGTGTGTGTGTGTGTGTGTGTGTGTGTGTGTATATATATATGTTTTTTAGTTATTCTACATATATTGCCAAAGGTAACACATGCAATGCAGAAATTCAATAGAAAAATTAAATTAAAAATTTCAAAATAATAAGAAAGATTAAATATTGCCTTTTTGGTGATTTACAAGACCTATTTATGAAAGTACCTCCAGATTTCCTGCAGATTACAGAGCAGCACAGATACTGTAGTCTGATGTACTCTGAAGACATACTGATCATTTATATTAACAAAGTAGCTTCCAGTATGCAGTTGCTCATTTAACAAAATCTTTTTCTGTATATAGGATTTAGCAAACAGATAGGCAAATATCTACTCTTATGAAATGTTCTGGCACATATAGGAAACAAACAGCAGGCAGTAGTATATCCTATGATCAATGATACAGAAGTACAGTGAAAGTTGTGACTGATGTGTTACATATCCTTCCCAGTAGTCATTAACTTCCTATTCCTTGCTCTAAGAAACTAGTTTCTGTTCGGGCATTGATAGGCTGTGTGCTCAAGCAAGGGGTCTCCTTCTCAGTTCCTGGAAGGAATGTTAACTAAACAAAGAACTTTATAAGTATCTTTTCCTTCTTTCTAGGTATTAACTCAGGCAGGGTCCTATGACAGAAGTGCGACTAAGACATAATGAAGAATCTGGGAAAGGATTTATTCCTGATGAAAAGATACGTGGGTTTAGGCAGGACTGTCACTTTTCCCTCTGCCAGTAGGTTTTATGTGAAGTCCTGACAGAATTGCTCAGAAATGGCAATCATTTGGGTGTTAGCCTGAGTTTGAAAAACAAAATTCTGAAGGTGGTGGATCAGAAAGATGAAAGATTCTGATTCTCAATGAGTTGGTTCTAACTTACACAAGATTTATTTTAAGTCGTTTTTTCAATGCTAATTATAATTGTATTTTATCATTCTTGCAGATACGAAATCTTAACTGAAATAAAGATTAACAAAAGTTTCCTAAATTGATCTACCCAAAGATTTACCTATACTATCAAACTGCTTGCAGATACCTTCATAGCTTCGTGTTATCAATGACCTGTGCCTATAAAAGAAATTCAGTGACACAAACTGAATAAGGGGTGCATATGGGGTTGAGTGCAATGTTATATTTCATGGAATATTTTCAAAATCAGAAATCCTATATAGTGGCAATTTTGGAATCCAAGAGAACAAATAAAAATATTTAAGAACTCTTATATATGTCATTTAATTAAGAATGCAACATTCAAGGACATTGAATTTCTCAAACTAGACAAAAAGCACTCTAACAAAGTTTCTAAGAGTCCTTGCAGTTACAGCCAAAAATACACATGGAATAGTTAACATATATTTGTTTCCTGAAATGCTACTAGTCATGAGAGAAAGGGTGCAGAAGGATATAAGACAGTGGTGAAGGAGAGGTTTGAATCTAGTCCTAATAGGTACACTTATGCAAAGTACTCCAATTATTCATCCATACCTTCTCTAAACCTAACGGGGGCTTCACGTTCATCTTATATAGGAATAGACAACAGCAGGAAGAAAACACATCTTTCCTCTTCTATGGATATGCTCATAGAGCCTGACAGCGTGTGTGAAGTTACTGTCACTTGTATCATTCTTGTATCATCACATGAGAATCCAGCTCCAGTTACCAGTAAACAGGCAGTGACTACTGGTGAATGTTCCCCATTGATGCTGCAATTACTATGTGAAACTGACATTGATATATTTTGTCACATGTATTTTGTCTTCAAATCAGGACCATTGCAAAGAAGTGTTTTATCTTAAAACTTCAGATATCATTGCTCTTTCAGCTTCACATATTTTCAGTAAAAAAAAAAAAATGATTCTCAAACTCATGCTAAACAAAAATATTTTTAAATGACAAACTTGTTTTAGAAAATTAGTTATCATCTATGTAATACATTTTATTAGTAGTCATTATTTGAAAAAGTCAAATTTGATTGGAATTCTTGAAAAAGCTTTAGGCAAAAATTGGGATAGAATTAACCTTGCAAGTTTTATTGGACTGCAGGAATGGGGGAAGGATAATGCAACTGGTGTGGAAACAATGTCAATCAAAGTCAGAGAAAAGGAATACTATTAATGTTACATGAATCAATTCAAAGCAACTAATAATATGCATCATCTTCATAAAAATTGATGTTTTTATTAATTTAAAGGTGCATACAACTTCTTATGCCTATCATTTGATATTTATTCAAATAGATTAAATTCAATAAATAATTTTGATATAGGTAAGAGTTATGATTATTCTTTTAACAATATTTAAAGAAATAGGGGGAAGTATAAGTTATTTCTTTAAGTAAAAATTTTATTAATTAAAGGAACAATGTTGTGGAATTCCCAATCAAATGCTCCTTTACTCTTGCATCTCTTCTCTAATTAGCAGGAGATAGTATAATAATTGTTTGCAGATGGCTGAGATAATAATGGTGAAAATAATTTTACATTTGTTAGAAGACCAAATAAGAAAAATGTGGAATCCATGAAAAGAACTCAGGTTGGGTCCAGGAATAGAGTTGTATGTGAGACAGACTGAAGTTTTTGAAAGCAGAAAGAGCAAATGTGGGACATGATATTACATAATTGTGACATTAAGCTTTAATAAAAAAAATATTGGGTATAGAGGATGAGAATATGGACAGTTGTCTATTTAGATTAAGAGCCACTGAGAAGGCAGATGTTTAATGTGGAAAATATCGTAGTCTAGTAGAGTCTAACCTGGCTTTCCACCCAGTGTAGCTACTGAATCTGGGGGAACTTAAAGCTATTGCTGGAAACAAGGAATTGCTAAGGATTTACTGGTGCCTTACCCACTTATTTCCTCCAATCCTTGGTCTTTAAATCTTGCATAATGATAATCTGCTGACGCATGTTATTAATCTCCTTGAAAACGTTTCATGACACGTAGATATGGCTGGACAAAGGGTTAAAAGAACATTGTATAAAGCAAATAAGAGGATGCATAAAAAGAAGAAAAGCATATCAGCAAGTGGGTGTTTATCCGTTTATAATTGTGAATACCATATCTCTGCTGAATTTGTTAAAATATAATGATAGGTTACACATGATTTGTGTACCCTCACCCTACTGGTTAGCTCATGATTGGACAGCATTATTTTCAGAGGCACAAGGAAAATGATGATATTTCTTGCATGAGCAATTTTGTGCTTCATTGCTCTTAATTGTGTGCTTAAGCTTCACTCTTTAAAGCCTACAACATTTTAGAAAAATGGAGGTCAATATGTGAAATCTGGCAGAAATACAAAAACTCTGAAGAAAAAAAAAATATCTGCTGCTTGAAGGAATGACTCATTTAAAAACACAAGTTTATGCATTGAAATAAGTACAAGTCTAGCCTATAGGCGATTCAAAAGAATTTCATTACACAAAAGAGTAGTTGAAATAAGCAACAAACTGCCAAAGTCAATAATAAAAGCAAAGTGGTATAAATCAGCTCAAGAGGGAACTGAATCAATTTTTAGGAAAAAAAAATAAGAAAGAAACCAAGGCTATTGCTTTGATTCTTAAAGCAGGAAAAATATCTAAATCAACTTCAGGTTGTCACTATCAAAACAATTTACAGTCATGTAATAATTGATTTTAACGTACAATGTTTGCTAAATAAAACTATGATTTCTTGGAATTAACCTAAGCTCTCTAAGGGCAAAAAGCCTGGGTAATTTTTCATTGTTTTATTCCTACAGTTAGGGTAATGCTTAGCAAAGAGCAAACCCTCAGTTAATTATTATCAAATAAATGAATAAAAACAATCATATGATACATTTGATCAAAATATTAAATGATTAAGGCTACCCACATAAACTCTTAACTCATTACAGCAAGCATCATATATTGCAGATCGAACATATTCAAATTGAGAGCACTATGGTACAAAAACAATCTTATCCTGAGAACATGAAATTTTATTTCTGTGTCAATTCTCTTGGTTATCTATACTTTCCAAGCTTCTAGAATAGTCACTCATTTTAACTTTCTCTTTCTTTGTAAAATAATTGTGTGTAAAATTTTCCCTTTGCTGTTAATAAACTGGATGACATCAACATCTGCTGCCATATTCCTTTAGTGAGTGTACAAAATGGTAGGCAGTAGGTACCATGCTTTCCCTAAAAGAATTCCTTAATGTTTTGTGATGCTCTCATTGTCTGTCAGAGCTAACGATCTTCCATAAGTTCTGCATTTGTGACTTACTTGCACAGTAGGGAAAAAGAACTGGGCACATCTAGGGTATTTTTAAAAATCAGATCATAATAAAAATCTGAAGTGTGCATGTTCCCTGACTTATAAAACCTACATAATTCATTTTTAAAGTAATTTAAAAATGAAGTTTGTTTTATTACAGTCTAATTAATTTCCAATTCTTTTATGTTTTTTTTTCTATTTTACATGCTTTCAGTTCTAATGACTCTAAATAGGGAACTACCTATATTTATTTTTACTGTTTCTCAGTAAAAATTATATTGTTCAGTTTATGTATAATAACTTTCACTTTGAATTATAAAGAATTGTAGTCTTTGAGAATATTTTGGGCTAGGTATTTTGTTAACACATAAGCCTGAGCAGTGTTATGATTTTAGGTATATTCTCAGCTCTTTAGAAAATTGGCACTTCGTTATACAATCCCCTCTATCTGCCTTTGAGTTGAACAGTTTTTTTTTTTTTTTTTTCAGATTACTTACGTTAGATTAAGTTACCAAGAATTAACTCTATGAATATATTCCATTAACAGTATTAATGATATTGAAGAAAATGTAAATAAATAAAAGCATAGTCACCCTTACTTTTGCTTCTTTTTATGAGCACATTTCCAAGAAATGACTACAGATTAATTCTGGAAACCATAAAAGAAAAAAGGATAGATCAATCACTTTCCCCTATAATGTTTCTGTAAAGGTTTGAGCTAACATTTCTAGTTCATCTTCATTATAATAATATGCATTCAGTATGCTACTTTTGTTTTAGACTAGAACTTTTAGCAGATAATTTATAATGGAAGACTTCAGGGAACTGAATTCTAAGGTTGTTCAACAAATTTTACTGATGTGTTTATATAAATATAGATATGCGGCAATTAAAACACATAGTAAGAATCAAACCAATATTTTAATAAGCAGAATACAAAAGGATAACACAATTTTGACTTCAGGTGAAGAAATTATGTAAGCAAATTATCCTTTGATGTCTACCAGAAGTACAGTATAGTCCAATAAATTTCAAAGTTGTCATATATAAATTTTATGAAGTACCCCTAAAGGAGGACTCAAAATATCTAACTTCACTCTTAGTTATTGTTGTCTCTGGGTTATAGTATGCTAAAGAATCAAATTCTTAAATAAAACTCTCAGTGCTAAGGCCACTTGTTAAGTGTCTAATCCTGAACTAAAACCACTATTTTGATAGTAATTACTAATATTGTTTTTCTCTTCATTGTACTTTTTGTGTCTCTTCCGTGCTAAGTAGCCCTTCCATGCTATAAGGCTCTGCATTCTTAGAACAGACAAGGATTTCAGAAAGAAGAAAGTTGAAGTTTTATATTGTGTTGTTTTTCTGCTGGCCTTTTCTATCTGTTCCATTACCAATTCTTCTCTTTTGATTGTCTGACTACTATGAATGGTATTACCTGAACTCCTTTTAGAAGCATAGGAATTGGGTTTCATTGACAAAAGAGAGGTTAGCTTATTTATCCTTCAATTCAAACTTGTTTTAACTGAGGCTTGGTAGTGCCTGTGTCTTTTCATGACTACTATTCATTTATAGAAGACCTATCTCACTATTAAAGGTCTCTAGAAAACTCAATCCCCTTTTTTGCTTCTCTGAAGTCAGCTCATACACCTATGAATAATATCTTTACTGACATTCTTTGAACTGAGTAGTCTAAGTGGACAAGATCCTGACAGATGGAATGGTTGATTACAAACACATCACAATGAAGCACAAACTCAGAATTCTGGAACCAGATTGATAATATATTAGTTGAACACATGGTTGATATTTTTGCTAGGGAAAGTAGAATAATGATAATCTTTTTATTCACTGATACAGACCATAGTATCACTGAGAGTGTCTGGTCTGATTGGATACATAATTTGAGGTCCTCAATGCAAAATGAAAAAACTGGTTCACTTGTTTGTAACTGAAGAATTTCAAGACAATAACCATAGTATATTAAGTCACCTAGTAAGTACAGGGTCCTTTGGAATCGCATAAGCTGTAAACCTTTAAAAGATACATTTAATTCCAATACCAATGGAGGACAAATGCTTATGTAATGGAGTTTCGGTTTATTCAAGTGTTAGCAATATGAAAATCATACTGATCACAAAGATTGTGGGGTAGAATGCCTATCTCTAACTGTGTGGGAACACTTGTGAAAAAATATAGTCATAATAAACTAAGGAATTTAATTCCTAATTCCAGAAGTAGTGGAAAAGCAGAAAAAAATTGCATGATAGTTTTAAAACAATCTCATATCTCATAGTCTTAAAAAAAAAAAAAAAACTGATGATTTGATTTGACTGTGCAGGTCAAAATTCTGTTAGTTACATGTGCAAATTCCAATTTTCTTAGGCTTGGAATAGGACAGTTGGGAATAATGGAGATCTGAAGACTTATTTTAGGGGCATAGCATTGAGAATCTGTCTCTAAATACTTTTGAAATACGCTTCCAGCAGAAGTTTCTTCTTCCATTGACAAAATAAGTATTAGAAAACTCAATGACTTTCTCCAAGGGTTGTTTATTTTCTTAGATACATTCTGACTATATCTCAGTGCCTCTAGTCACAAATTTCAGACTGAGAAATGGAAAGTCGCTACAAGAGGAGATAAGCTATATACCAAAGAAAATTTCAATATCTCACTACCTTTTAGGGTACTAAGTCAAAAAGCACCTAATTTATCAAGATAGTGATTTTAATCTGGGATTTGGCATTTAGCATGCTGATTCATGCACTATGGAATCCTTATGAGTTTGATTCTTTTAGCATGCCAAACTCTGGTGTAAGCAGTGACCTATAGTCAATGGTAAGATGTTAAAATTCTTGGCATACTATATCAGAAAAATAAAAATTTTTTGGTGAGATAGACAAGTTGGAACAATTCTGAGTCTTCCCAAACCTTAATATATATATATATATATATTGTGGTTGGTATCAGCATCCATGAGAAGATCTGTAGTGGGTGTCCTCTGGAGGTCGGAAATCACATGGGCAAATGATAGAGATTTGGGCTCCCTGATTTCAGTAGCAATAATAATATCTCTGGATGGTATTGGTCATGGTCATTGCTTAATAAACACAAATCAGGTGGGAGTAATTAGCCTAAATAACCTTCATGGACCTAGTTTTAAACAGATTACTTGGACCAGTTAGGTGCTAAATGAAGACATCAGAATATTACCCATTTTATAACTGCTTTTCATCCAAACAGTAAGTTATAATACAAAATGCTATCTATTTAAAAAAAGTGAGTGCATTAAGACTGGTTGGTAATCTCATCTATTTCTCTGGTGAGGAACAGTCAGTCTGAGAGCATGCATTGTCATTAACTTGAAAAGTAATACTACCCATCACTGAAGATCAGGATGCTATACCTGTTTTAATTTTTTTAAATATTTAAAAATATAGCACTTTCTCTGGTAATTGGCATAAGGTAGCTTATCTGAGAAATTTTTTAAAGTGTTTTGTTTGTTTGTTTTCTAATTCAATTAGTATGAAATATGCAAAACAGCTCTTTTTCACAGGGGTGAGTAGTTTTGTACATTTATTCAAAGCAGTGACAAGCCTCCTGTCTCTTGTTATAACATGGTCTACAGAAACATCAGTTACATTGATTTCTGTAAGAACAGGAGCAAGTACCCTGGATATCTCAATAAGGCATGCATATTTTTCCCTTGTTCCACTCAATATAAATAAAAAGGATTAATGAAAATCTTTGAATATTGTATAGAATATATATATATATATATATATATAACACATTTGTATAAGGTTTCTGACACCTACTAGATAACCCACAAGGATGCCAGTTTTGAATAACTATGGGAGAAAGAAAGACTTCATAGAAGATCCAGTTTGTGGTGTCAACTGTTTTGCCTTTACTCTTATAGCAGACTAAATGGTACTCAAAGAATCTATAACAAATAAGGACACTGTATGAAACCTCTCTGAAGTCCCACTGGGAAAATCACAGTACATATTTGTAGAGTGTTGGAGAAAATCCATGTCCTTTTTGCCAATAACTATCTTTAACAAGAAGCAATTTAGGACATATAACTGTTCTGTGGTAAAAATCCAATGCATAATCTAGATGTTGCACTACCCATCACAAACTGAGTGTTATGTGATGCATCAAATCATTAAATTAGACATGCTAAAGCTTTCTATCAGTAAAAGTAGATAGCTTATATGACGTCAGACTTAAGGAGGTTAAAAGGTACAATGAAGAGTCATGGTAATCACTTCTGGTTCCTGTAGAAATTATTTCTGATATTTCTCAATGTCCTTTTAAATCTATCTTTATAACTTCTTCTTTTCCACCAAAAATAAAAAGAACATGGAGTTGCATATGCTCCTACTGGTATACTGAAGGATAATAGTAAAGAGAAATTTTCCTAGCAGGCAAACTTAAAGATAGATCATCTTTTTACTTTGATTGGAAAAAAAGGTTTCCTGAGGAACTGATTTATATTACTTCTGGAATAATGGCTAATAGATTATTCGGCATGTGATTTACTTACAGTAAATGTAGTCAATGATGACAGTGAGTTCTGGAAAAGAAGGATGGAGATGGAGATAGACTTCCTTAAATGGTCAACAACTGAGATCCTCCACTCTTACAAATCAGTTAGACAAAATGAAAAATCTGTATACCAACCATTTTTACGCATCTACCTTAGTGCTTGTTCAATGAACCTGGATACAAGTGCCCACAGGGATATAAGATAAGCATGATCTCAGTGAAATATATTTCACCTAACCCTATCTGATCTGACTGCCCTAATTTTCAGAGTACCAAACTTGTAAATAACAGAGAAAAATATTTAATTTCTAATTTATCATCACTACCATGGCAGACCCACTTGGCAAATGATAATGAATCCCTTTATTTATTCAAGAGGCAGCCTTTCATCTGCTTGAGAGTAAATTAAAAAAATGAACATTTTTTATTTCTATATCTTAAATAGTTCTTCCAATATTTTTAATTTTGGATATAGAGATTATTTTTTTCCATTGTCATGATTACTCTATACAACATTGCCTGTGATAAAGTAATCATTTTTTTTATGCAATTGGATTTGTCATGTACCTTGCACAACGACGCAACCAACTTGATAAAAAAGTCCAAAGCAGTTTTGACATCAAGGACAAATTTTTTACTGCTATGTAATAGGGACAATAAGAAGGAATTCAATGAAGAGCATACCAGTAGCAAAGAGAGTCTATAGAAATGCAGATTTGGGTTACCTTTAAGATAAAGCACAAGATCAAGCCAAAATGCTTATAGAGGATAGGGTGAATATAGAGTGATAAAAATGACTCTTTTATGCAAGACTGTGTTCTTTTTTCTTTTTTTTTTTCTTACTTTGATTTAAAAATGAAGCTTTTTTACTGTGGTAATATATGCACAATATAAAATTGATCATTTTAACCATTTTAAATGTACAGTTCAATGTCAGAAATCACATCCATATTGTCAACCATAATGATCACTCATTTCTAGAGCTTTTCATCTTACTCATTTCAAACTTTCTATTCATTGAACAAAAACTCCCCACTGTTACCTTCCACCAGCAGCAAGACTGAATTCTTTCAAATACTTTGACCAAAGACAAATATTGCAGCATGTCAAATGCACAACTCTATAGGAGAATACAGTTCAATTAAGCAAGGCATTAATGTAATTTGTAAAAATGCAAAATTATTCAATTATTTTAAGTTCATATTTTTTGAAAAAATATTGTTCTTATAAAGATGTATAAGATTTTAAAAGTTTATTTTCACTCCAATCTCATCAATAAGTATTCTAGCTATTTTTCTTTATTTTTTAATATCATTGAAAGAAAATTACATTATCACATAAGGTAGGCTTAAGGGTTATCTATATCATATATAATACATTAATATTATCACAGTAACCTAATTCTACCCAATAATTCAAAGAATATGAATCCCCATATTTATTGTTGTATTATTTTAAGTAGTCAGGATATGAAACAATCTACATGCCCAACAAGAGATGAATAGATAAAGATTTGGAATATATATATTACTCAGTATAGAAAAAAGTATGTAATCTTAGTCAACTATAAACAAAGATGAAATTCTGCCATTTACAACTACATGGATGAACCTAGAAGAAATGATCCTTAGTAAAAAAAGAGGAAGATGTCGCATGATTGCACTCATATGCGGTGCAAATAGAAAACAAACACAAACATAAATTTTTATTCTATAGGACAAATTAGTTGTTACCAGAAGAAAAGGGTATAAGTGTTGGGAAAAGTGGGTAACAGTGATAAATTATACAATGAAGATAAAATTAGAGTAATATTTAATTTCAATATAGTAAATAGTGAAAGATGTATCTCACATAAACATTAGGATTTTATTGCCCTTAAGTTATGTATGTAAAATATTTATTTTTAAATATGTGAAGAATATCCTTAAAGAAATAACTTTGAGAATATATTAATTTAAAAATTGAATAAAAATGTGTTTCCTTATTATTATAAGCAATTCTAGCCCATGATTTAAATTAAAAAAAAACTCAATTTTATAGGAGAATCACACATTTTATAGGAGATTCTCCTATAAAAATCTCTAAATTTTATAGGAGAATTATACATACAGGAAAATAAAATGTAGCCCAAGAAATGTTAGGATAATAGTAGAATAGATTAACCTTTTCTAGAGAAAAATCTCTAGAAACAAAACAGGTAATTCGATTTACAAAGTGATATTGTCTTTATCTAGATAGACTAAGGTTCTAGTACTATAGAGTACTAGCACTAGTAGTACTAACGCTAGTAGCTATTAACTTTATTCCTCTTTTAAGATAAAGAAAGCTGTAGAAGTCTCATATCATAGACCACCAAGAGATAAACAGTGAATATTGCAGAGTAATTTTGTAGGACAAAGAGGCAAAAGTTATGAAAGTAATTCTGTTATAATACAGTTTGTTATAATTGAATCTTTTTTCATGTGATCAAGATAATTTGTATTTGCCACCATAAATATGAGTTATTGTATGTATTATATAGAAAAGAAGATTGTAGTTAAAAGAAGTTAAGTAATAAGCTCAAGATCTATGGCAAGTAAATAATGAAATTGGTATTGAAAAATTATTAGATTCATGTCCAAAGTCTCTGTTCTTTGTTCTTTCATCTTTACATGATATAATAATAATTTTGTCATAAACCATTAGAATTGTTTTATACTTCATTATATATAATGTATACTTGGAATATTAAAAAAATCTCTATTAAAATTCTATGCTACATGTATTGTAAACAATGGTGGATTGTGCAGCAGTGTTAAATTTGCATTAATATGCATTGCATATCCCAGCAAATAGAAAAATCAATAAATGTCAGTGACATACTATATATGCTCTAAGGCAAAATTAGGCAATATTTACACCATACCAAAAACTCTGTGTTTAGGGGGTATAAGCTAAAGTGATATATGGCTGAATGCTGAAAGAACATGAAACAAATTATAAAACTTTAAAAAGGGTTTTGAATTCTTAGTGTATTCATTAAGAAATAATGAGGCCATTTGCTAATAATAAAAGGTAAACTCTTGCATTATTACTTAAAGGTTTGATCTTATTAGGGATAAGAATCACAGCAGAAATATAGGCACCTTACTTTTCCAAATATAAAAGTATTTTCAGATTATGTGTTTTAAGAGTCCCTTTCCAAAAGAACTCCCTCTCTTTTGCCCTGTTACTAATGCTTAATATTCTTGAGTAAACAGCAGGATTTTATTATTTCATCAAGGAGAGGAGAGAATATAAGCTAAGAACCAAATCTCTGGAGCTTAGGTTGTCTAAATTAAATGAAATTGTGCTGCTTACACACTGTGTGAATCTGGTATAACATACCTGAACCCTCTTTTGCCACAGTGTTGTAGTTAAAATTGGAATGGTAAAAATAACTGCTTCATGGTTAAAATTTTATTGATGGCAAATTAACTGTAAGATAAGTTGGAAGACTTCTATTTCAATTTTAGTATGAATTAATTGTGGTAGGTTCTTTGCTGGAAGCAAGATTTGCAGAAAATGCAAGAGTTAAAAGCAAAAAGTTGTTTTACAGAAGTTGAGTTAGATTAGAGGAAAGTGTAGTACAGATGAGTCTGGAAGAAGTAAAAAACATTACAAATGCATACATACATACTACATGCATGCATGTACACATGTACACATGCATATACATACATAATTAGCGGTTACCTAACAAGCAATAATAGTAGCAGAGCGTCATACAGTAGCAATCATTTCTCACATAGTTGTAGAGCTTAGAGGATCTTGATGTGCCTATTGGAATCAATCTACTGAGTTTTAACTGAACTCTGTAGGAAAACTGGGAATCCAGGTCAGTTTGGCTGGGGTACTATAACTCGATTATCAACGTGTTTACCTCCTCTTGTGACCAGGTGACCAGTCCAAGTGTGTTCTTTCCATAGAGATGGCAGAAGTGCAAAAGAGGAAATTCAGTCACAAAGTGCTATGTCACATGCACTAGCCTCCCATTGGTCTAAGTAAAGATGCTAGGTTGAAAGTGGTCCCTAGAAAGGTGTGTCCATGTTCCAGTACTATGAGCATGAGCTTATTTGGAAAAAACTTCTTGTAGATGTGCTTAAGAAACTCAAGATGAGATCATCCTATAGTAGTATGATGAGTTCAACTCAGTGGCAGGGGTACTAAAAACAGAGAAGTAGGACAGTACAGACACAGAGACGGAAACCATGTAAAGGGAGAGGCGGAGACCAGAGTCACATAACAACACATCAGGCATGCCCCTAGTTACAACAAACTGAAAGAGGCAAGGAAGGAGTCTTTCTAGAGTTGTTGGAGTCAGAGTGGCCCTGCTGACCCTTGATTTTGATATTCTGCTATATAGAAGTTGACAGAATAAATTTCTGTTTTGCCTTAAACAAATCATTATGGCAATCCAAAAAAATGGATGCAGCAGGCAGTATTTTTTGAACTTGCATTCAAGTAGTTAGGAAAGCCCTGTTCAGCGTGAACAGGGACTTACTATTTCAAGGAAAAAGCTTGGATACAGAAAGGTCTGAAGAACTGAGGTCACTAGTTCAATCTACTAGATCAGCTAGGACTCAGCTCCCACTCCAAGGAAAAGGAAAAGCTCAGGGTAATTTGGCCTCTGAAAGGTTTTATGCAATATGAATTGTAAACTGCTATAATATACTTGGAAGATATGCCACTTGATACTCTTGATTTATCATTATATATGTTTGCTGAAAGATTCGATTCCTGCCTCCTTGATGACCACGTTTCTTTTAATTTTCCTTTGAAGGAAATGGAATCTATAACTTGCTTCTAAACAAGAGTATGTCAAAGGTGTTGGGAGATTATTCCCGTGACTATGTTACTTTAATAAGATTCTGTTTTATCAACATGTTTGCTCTGGAGATTTCTCCTTTCTGACTCTGAAGAAGCAAGAGCCATGTTAAGAAGTTCACATAGGGAGTCGGTAAGAGCAGTCTGAGGGCCTGAGGGAAAGCTCTAGCCATCCCATCAGTCAGCAAGAGGTCACCTCAAAAAATGAACTTTGTCAACAATTTGAGTGAACTTGGAAGTAGATTTTTCCCAGTTGAGGACAAAATTCAAATGATACTTTGATTAAAGAAGCATGATATCCTGAACAGAGGACCCAGCTACAATGAAGCTAGTTCCCTGACTCATAGAAATTGCCAATATTAAATGTGTACCATCCTAAACTGTTTGGATTATAGTAATTTGTTAAAAACAATGAATAAATAATATAAGAAGGGACATTTTAAAGTAGGTTAATTACCTGTTTTTCTCAATATTTAGTGGCTGAGTCCAATGTAAGTTATCATACTAATACCTCTTTTTTTCTACAAACGGCAGTCATTTAAGTGAAACATACAGTGATAAACTTGGTGGATGTATAGGAAAGGATTATTGAAATACAGCATAAGAAAATTACATCCTATGGAGGAAAGGGGTTTGTTTAGGCTGGTAAACAAAAGAGTTGAATAAAAAAGTTTACCTCTAAAAAATTCTGGAGATTTTTCAAGCGTAGTGGGTAGAAGCTCATTTTGTACTGCTCTGCTGAGTTAAGCCATGACTAATGAATGAAGATAATAAAATTTCAATTTCTAAGAAACTGTAAGTAGAAAATTAAAGAATTAGCTGCCAAGTATGTGGTGAGATGTTGTGCCTGGAGAAACATAATCAAAGGCTGAATGAACACCTCTCCCTGATATTGCAGGAAAATAAATTGATTGATGATAGGTAAACAGGTGATTAGGTGGAAAGCTGGAAATATGATAGAGACTGATAAGAAGAAAGATGGAGAAGAGTTGTATATTTAAAATAAATAGGCAAAACTATATTAAATTGACAGCAAAATAGGTGTTAAACAGGTAATAGAAGATAGATCACTTAATCATAGATACATGAGCGAAAAAGAAGCACAGCTGATAAGTGGAAAAGTAGATGGATAGATTGAAAAACGCATGTAGAGATGATAGTTAACTAGATACCAAGATGACAGATATGAAGAGATACAGAGTTAAAATCGATTGTTCAAGCCCTTCTTTGCCCTCTTTTTGAGTCCTAGAAAATTTCATTTTTTTTCATACTGATATCTCTACTTGAGGATAAAAATATTTTAAGTATTGTAAACTACTTTGCTAAAAGCATCAGAAGTACACTATGTACCATAAGCAGGAGGGAGTGACAGCCCTTTATCAATCAATCCCTTTTCTCTCAATGGTTGATCTATTTCTTTTCTAGCCTAATTTGTTTGTTGGCTGGTGAGTGAATTACAAGCAGCACACATTGGAATGCTTACTCTATCAAAACAGAAATCAGCTGCTTCCTTCAGCAATGGTTCATGCCAGCTGGCTCAAGAATGGCGTTGGCTCCAGCTGTGTTTTGAGCTACACATTTCAAGTTTTACAGTCCAATCAGATGCACTGGCACTGCATGAAATGGGTCTAGCAAATACAAGAGAGAATGAAATGAATACAAAAAGAGGATAATGCTAGGTAGTGAAATAAATTCTAGTCAGCCTTCAACTTAATCGATCATATTATAGACACATTCACAGTTAATAACATCAAAGCATTATTTCAGATTCTATGAAGCTTTCATATGTAGATTTCAGTTTCATATCTATATATATTTTTTTTCCATGAACAAATTGTGCATGTTTAAACAAAAAAATTGATGCCATTTTTGGATTTCAGTCTCATCTGAATTTTAGCAAATAATCCTTATATTTCTTCATTTGGATTTAAATAATGTATTCAAATTTTAATTTTAAGTGGCATGATGTATAAAAACATTGATTCTTTAAGATTATTTTAGAAGTAGATATTGGTATAAAGTATCTATGCCCATCAATTCTCAATTCTCTTGATTCCTAATGTTTTTATTCATTGACTCAAATATTAACTGATGACTATGCTGTAAACTCTGAATAGTAAGATGGAAATAACAACCACTCTTAGGAAGCTATAAGCTTAAATGAGGCATATGAATAAATGTTAGTGAGATGTGATAGGTACTAGAATATAATTCCGTTTTTTTTTTTTACTATATGGCAAAGACTCCAAGGAAGGGAGTCAATTTTCTTTGATGCAATTGGGGAAAGTTATTAAGGAATTAGTTTTGTCACATCCTCAAGCATGAGTAAAGGTGACATGGGAGAGAAACAATAATGGCAGGAAGCAGGTCAAGGAGGCAGTCTCAGAAATGTTTAGAGGTTACTGACCTTTGCAGGAAGAGTGAATAAAATGGTATGTCTTCTTTCCCAGAAAGAATGTTTGATGCAGTTGTGAATGGAATGAAGAGAGATGGCATATGAATGGGAAGAGAGAGGAAAAAAAGTGAAATGAATGAAAGAGGAAATAAGAGTGAACTTCAATGTGACAAAGAAGATGAAGAGAAAGAAGAGGAGGAAAATGTGGACAGATGTGAAAAAACTCAATTACATGAAATTTTTATAATTAAGTGAAAAGGTATTATATAGTTTTATATGTTTCATTTTTAGATTATATTTTAATGTTTAATTAAAAATAAATCATAAAAAATTGCCTAAATATACTTTCCAGGCTTAATGTGATGGTACCCTTACACACATTCTATGATTTTCAAAGGAACTATAGCTTTATTATTTTTTTATTCTATTTATTCACCCATTCATTTACTCAGACATTATATAATTTATCCATTCATTCACAAACAGGAATAATGTCAGATAATAAGAATATGTCAGTGAGCAAAATGTTCATGGTGTTTGTCTTTCAACAACACTACTATTTCTAAGTAAAGTGGTGCCAGACTTAATAAGAAGATTTAAGTCAAGAGTACAAATTTTCAACTCTCTTTGCCATTTTGAATTGTCCTGAACGCTTGTATTTACTTTCATGGACACTCTTACTTTGCCTCTGAGGAGTTCTGATTTGGCCAAAATGATCATGTGCCATTTTCTGAATACAAATTCAGTCATTTATATAAGATGACTTTGTGAGTTGATTCTCCTTGTGGTTTATTTTAGGTCATTTTGCCAAGTCCCTTAATTGAATAAAATCGTTATCCCTGTATTAATCTAGCTATAATAACCAATACCCTTAATTTTTATGCCAACTTTTTCCATAAGCTATCAAAGAAGGATAACGGCAATTTAAAAGCTACAAAAGAGGTGGGAATAATTATTCTGACCTACTTGTCATTAGAACAAATTCTATTAATCCTCAGAAGAAGTCTTGCCAATCCAGCCATGTTTCTTTCCCACTGGGAGGGTAAGGCTCCTCACCCTTTATTCCTGCCTCCTCTAAATTGCTGCCCCACATTTACTGCTTCAACTGCATTATTAGCCAGTGACCTGATGCTTTTCTCCTGCCTGCCAAATGGTTAGGAAACCACAAGCAGGCTGTTTCCTTTCCTGGAGGCAAAATCACCATGCACAAATATGTGACTCAGGATAAGTAAATTACCTTGGTCAATTGATTTACAATTTTATGGGGCAAGGTTTTGATGGAGATATTTAAAAAGGAAGTAAATTTTTTAACACTGACATAAAGACCAGAAGTCATTGCTTCTGCCAAGAGCCGGGCCACATTCCACACTCCACCAGGCAGGTTAACTCAGCCTTTTAGCTTATTGGATTTTTCCATTTCCAACAGTTTCATTTTTGCTTTGGGGGTTTAAATGGCCTTCTGTTTAAGATCCCTTGTCTCCAGCAGAGTAGAGCCTTGTGTGTTTGATAACAGCAGCTCCAGTCTCCTGGGTCCGATTTGGAATCCTATTACCCAGTCACCTCCTTTGATTCCTCCTATTCTCCATTAGGTGGTACGCAAGCAGTACCGTGAGTACTTATTTAAGCAGCCAGAAAATGTGGAAATAGCAACATGGCATGTTTTTCCCCAGGCAAGAAATAGATCAGGCTGCATTAGGCTGTTCTGCTCTTTTCCTAACTCTTGTTTTGGCCATCAATTCCCCTTCTAAAAGCAATATATCAAGTCACATTTTTGTAAAACGTTAAAAAGACTGATCCAGTAGTATTATTCCACAAAACAAAACACAAGCAAAACAAACAACAACAACAAAAACTTGCCAATAATAAAACTAGAAAATATTAGTTTTCTTGCAGATTATTTGTGGGAATGTAGTTACTTTTTGAAACTCGAGGAAAATACATCATGCTACACACTAGATTGCAAACTACTGGAGACCAGAACACTTTTCTCACATCTGATCTTCATTCAGTAGTTACAGAGAGAAGATGCATAGTATGTTTTTATGAAAGTTGTCTTCCAAATTTTTTTTATTAAGATTGATAGAGTACTGTGGGGCATAGCATTTTGGAAATGTGATCATGAAATTGTTCTTAAACTATGAACTTGTATTATCATGGAACATGAAAGTTTGAAATTATCCAGGTGACAGATCTCTTTCTCATGGGAAAATAATAAGGTCACACTCTTATTAGGAAGATCAAAAAAGTCAAAATATTATCCTTTCAATTAACACATTACATTGAAAAAACTTTGCTTAATACGGCACCTTAAATCATTGTGTAACTTTCAATTACTTGAGATTACTATGAGATAAGTTTATAAGTGCACCTTGTATCCCAGTGAATAAGGCCATCAGACATAGCCCATCTACATGCCAAGGACCCAGGTTCAAGACTAGGGCCCGGAAGGCGGAGGGGAGGGAGGGTGGACAACCCTGATGAACAACTAAAATCAAGTCAAATAAATAAGTGTTTCTTCCTCCTCTCTCTTCCTGACACTTTCTTGCCTTCATTCTTGTCTGTATTTTTCCTTTAAAAACAAAAGAGATATGTCTAAAACTATTAAAAAATTCAAATAATTACAAAATTGGAAATTTGATCATTCTAAATATTTCCTACATTGTGTTATCTTTTAGTGTAATTAAGTTTAAAAATATGTGCTCCCCTGGAAAGTATAATTATTTGTCAGTCTGTTCCAAGTCTGCAGCTTCTTTTCTTTTTTCTGTGTGTTTTGTTTGATTGACATTCATTTTATTGAAGGAACATTTCTTCATAACATTATATAGGTTTAGGATATCCATCATAGTAAATACACATCTGTATATAATACATTAAGTTTACCATTTCAGTTCTTCCTTCCCTTTGACAACTTCTGTTCAGGGTCCTCATATCATTTTCTTGGTTCCCAAATACTTCCTTGCATCCAAATTTACCTTTAATTCCATCTGCCTATATCTTTATATCCTATTTCTACATAAGGTTTCTTCCTTAATTTTAACATCTGGACTTTATATTGTTGGCCTAATACAATCTAAGAATTTACTTGTAAATAGTATGCACTAAATAACATTCTATTATATTAAATTGTATTGATCTTTTTCTGTCCATGTTCTGTAACAAAATTGGACTTGTTTCCATCTTACCTTCGCATCTTACCTTTTCTCTTGATTGTTAAGTGCTACTTTGGAATGTGACCTTTGTCTCAGAACTTCTGGTACTTACATATCAAATTTAAATGAAATAACAGTTGTGTATCTGTCTAATCTGTGCCACATTATTGATTCTATCTCTCAGATATACTCTTTACTTTCTCCCCCAAATGCCTATAAAGTCACGATCCATATAGCACACATCAAAACATGAGAAAATATTCTTGCTTGAACTTGGTTTAGGCAAATCAGATCAGAGATAGTAAGATTTAAAGACAGGAATTCCTTAAGTGGTACCTGACTCTTAGTAAAATAGCTTTTGATGGTTCAGTGTCCAATTTATCATGCAGTTCTAAGGGACCTTTAAGTTTCCCTCTTGACAGAAGAAGGAAACTAATATAGATGGCTCCGGAGTAATGGCTTCTGTGGCTGTAGGATTGAAGGTGACAGTGTTGAACATTACAAAACTTTTTGATCCTGAAAAACAGCGAAGGTTAGTGAAAGTCTCCCACCTGTTTGTCTTCTCAGACGTGGTTAACTGCATTTAAAAATAAATGCAGGGATGCCCTCTTTGCTTACCTGCCTGACACAGACCTACACATTTCCAATCATTACCTCATAAATGAGTAGCTGAGCTGCTTTGACCCCACTGTTCAGTCAGAATTAAATGTTTATTACCTGCAATTTGACCAAGATTTTCTAACTTTTCTTTTGCCCCTGAACTTTGACCTATCCTCAGTATAAACTAACCTAACAACCTTCTTTAATGACCCCTCCCCAATGGCAAAAGGAGACTTTCAGGCGAAACATTCACTCATTTACCACCCACTCATGTGCTCCTTGCCCAAAAATGCTTCCCCCAAACCAGTTTCTTAGTCTTCACTACAACTCTTTATAATACAAAAGACTGTTTCTATTAAATATGTGAACTACTGGCAGATGTCTTGGTTAGAACATGTTACTTATTGCAATAGAGCCCCCCTCTCCTAGTATCACAAGAGTCCCTTTCCTCCATTTTGCAGTAGGTCTTTCAATTTCAACAATCTCTCCTTATCTAGGTATGGATTTTTTTTTTTTTAACAGGTGTTGATGTTATTAGTTGAAGTGAAATAAGGCTCATGGATTCCCACCATCTATACTCAGGTTATGGTGACCTGTGGGGCCATTGAACACCTCTACTGCTGAGGCTTCTAGGATTATTTGTTGAATTCACCTCTAAACAGAGCTGTAGATATTTTCTCTGTTGAGGCATGATATGAGTCGTTTTGATGTTTTTCAGGCAGAGAGACTATTCTATTTTGCTCTTTATCTGAGGCCTCTATTTCCTAGATTCCTCTCACCTGGGGATCCTGCATGATATTTTCTTCTGTCTGTTGACCCTGGATTTTCCCTAAGGAATGCCCCCTGCTTTTTGTCCTCAGGATTGCCTGAAGAATTTAATCAAGAGCATCCTCACTCTCCTTCTTTAACATTTTATTTTTTTTCCCTTTGACTTAACTATCTTACTCTCATAGACAGCTCTCTTTTTATTATATCTCTAACCCTCACCTATCTCTGTGCTTTGTTGTTATAGTATAATAACTCCTAAATTGGTAAACTTTCACCAAAGGTAATTTAAAGTTCAGATTGTCTCTTTGGGAAACGTGGGGTATTCCCAAAGTGATTCATTTAAGTTGCGTCCCATCGCCCTTTGTTCGTCCTCCTTATTTTCTACTAACTTCACCTTTCCTTCAACTCCCTGTACTTTTATCTGACCCCACTCAACAGCCCTACCTATGACCCCTTCTCTCTACCCTTTCCAGATCTTCCCCTAACCACTCTGGCCCCTCAATTCCATGCAATTATTTGAGTGTAAATCTTTTTCCCCTACTAGGAATTCTTGAGAGCCTCGAGGATCGGCAAGAAAAAGACAGTTGGAAGAAGTTCAGATATTTTATCCAATCAGATGGCCTTAGGAGAACTCAGATGGCCTCCTGGTCTCTCTTTAGTCCTTTTACCAAAATTTAATCCAATAGTCTCCAAATTATTATATATCACATCAAATAAACACTTAAAACATTTCCTCTGTAATTATTGATGAGGAGCAGGCAAAATTAGACTTACCATAATTTTTAGAGTTGAAATCGGGACAAACTGAAGTATCACTAGGAGTGACAAAGATTCAAGGAGTGCTTTCAGCTTATTCAAGATGTGTATTTGTTAAGGAAAAATAAAGAGAAATTTTGCCCTAAAGTTTACTGTTCCAGAATGAGAAAGGTGATAATGTAAATAAATAAATAAATAAATAAATAAATAAATAAATACATAAATACACAAATAAATTAATAAATAGATAGCTATGGAAAGTTTAAAGAATTTGCAGAAAGGAATTTTTACTTACCATGATCAAAGCAGGCTAAGGTATGATGGGTTTATAGCTAAGATTTTTAAAGGAGATTGAGTATGAAATATTGTACTCATAAAAACTAGAGCTTTGGTAAAGTTGACATTTTCTTGGATTATTGGTCTCCTCTTTGTAAGAGCTTGTAAAAAGTCTTTTCTGTGCCTTAGAGGCAAAGATATTGTGTCTTATCAAAAATGGTTTCCTATGCTTTATGTTGAATTTATCATGTCCTTGATTATTTAGCAGAACAAAGCCTTTGCACTTAAAAAATAAAAAAGCTAATGTGTTTTGTGTTTCTTATCATTTTTTTTATCTCATTTATTTACTTCTCAAATCTTCTATTGTCTCTTTGGTAATGCAATTTAACAACTTTTGTCATTTAACCTCTCAAAATCAAATCTGAAAATGTTTTTTAGGAGCACCCTGGTGGCCTAATGGATAAAACCACTAGACATAGTCCACGTAATACTCAAGGACCTGGGTTTGAAGCCCTGGACAGAGAGGAACAACCAAGATGAACAAAGAAGTAAAATAAATGTTTCTTCCTCCTCTCTCTTCCTGCCTATCTGCTCACCTTCACTCCTGCCTGTACCTTTCTATAAACATACACACACACACACACACACACACACGTAGATGCACACATATATTTTATATATGCATACATGTATATGTAAATGTATATATGCACACATATATACACACATACATGTGTGTATATATGTATGTATATATATTTTTTATCTTTTTATTTTTTTGTACCTAGTGCTCTTTTTGAAATTTCCTAGAGAACCCATGGAAAAATCACAAAGGATTTGTTCTTTTACTTTCAAAAAAGAAAGGTGCTAAAACTAATTAAATTTGTTTGACATGTTATGGAACATTGTTATGCTGGAAGGGATGTTTAATCTTCCTTAGGTTTATTTTCTATGGGTAATATATGAATATGAGTGTTTCAGAAATTGTACTAGTTTCCTACAGATCAAAGTCCTTGTGTCTATGATAATTTTATTTTCAGAATCCTGGTGCTGCTTTACCTGATATTAAATGACAGTATAGTGTTATCAGTCCTAATTTCAGGTTTTTTAAGTGAATGTCATGGAAACAATGCAATGTCCTTGCAAATTACTTTTTAGTGTAAACTTATGTCATTTAAAATCTTTAGTATTCTAAAGAACATTTTTTGTTTGTTCTACTCTGATTTTTCTATGACAGAGCTTGTAATCAGTCATAAGCCAGAGAGTTTTATCTTCAACAAAAAAAAGGACTTCGTCAGAGACTATGATGAGGACAGTGCTGGGCACTGTGGGTCATGGGTTTTTTATGACACTATTTAAATTTGTGTCCCTACTACTGAACAGTTAGGGTTTCTAGAATCCTAATTAAGAAGCTAATTAATTCATTAGATTTACAACCCAAGATGAATAGAATAAGAATAAATTGCAGAGAACTAAAAGATGTGATGAAGGATGATTATGGGTTTCTTTTGGAATACGGTTTGTGCTTTAATGCTCACATTTCTGGAAAAAAGGAAGCTTTTTGTATTTTATCTTAAGCTGTCTATAACTCATTACAATGTATTATCCTATACTTTTGTAAATGGAAATTAAGCATTTATATTTTTCTCTTTGACTAATCCCTTCAGAATTTGTAATACCTTTGAGAATTTTTCTTATTTATATAATAGAAGAATTATTTGCACAGGTTCAGTTTGAATCTGCCTTCTTGTTACAGAACATAGCAGGGAACTTTGGTTATGCCCCAGATGCCTAGGTGGAATGTCATATTTGAGAATGATACTTGACTCAGTCATCCCTAGACATTTTTCAAGAACCATGATTGATGTCACAAGGCCAATGCTTACGAAGCTTTTGGGAAAACTGATCTGGTGCCTGGCCTTAAAGTTCACAGCCTTATAGATGGTTAAGAAAAGTAACTTCATAGCAGACTCATGAATCTTAGGAGGTTTTGAGGTCACTGAGAAGATGAAAATTTACCCAAGTGGTTAGGTACTTCAGGTGAAATCTCAGAGTATGTCTGTCACTTGGCTTTCTGAGCATTTTTTTCACAGGCTTAAAAAGAGTCAAAAATTCTTTAAGAAAACTTTCAACAAAGTAAATGTATAGACACCTATATATTAAACTTTATTTTTAATATATTTATACAAATAATCATGTCTAATTAAATAATAAGATAAGCCTTACTTTGTCATCAATTGTAATCTTATTTTTTTTTTGTCAAAGGAGAGAAATTTTATTTCAGCAGAAAACTGGAGGAGCACACCCTAGTAGATTATCAGATTCCGATGTGTTCATAGTCTCTGAGCTATTTTGCCCTTCTTTGTAAACTGTAGTTGATTACAGGTTTTAAAAATAAAAGATAAACAAAAACCATTCATTTTGCCAACGTGTACATTGCATTGAATTCTATCATCTTACATACAGTGTCAATCCTTACCAGAATTTTAATTTCTCCAGTTTCTCTGAATATCTGGCTACAGCTCTTTGAACAAACACGTTTCTCCCTCTCTCCTGACTTAAGGACACTTGGAATTAAAGCCTAACTGCACAGATTCTTAGTGGAACTTTAGTTTGTCTCTAGCTTAACTTTTTCCCTCAAATCTGAAAAAGCACTGTGAAACAAAACCCAAGGACTTGGTAAGTACCACAAGCACTCATCACTGAAAAGAAGCATGTGTGGGGCTGGATTTCTCCCTAAAATAACTGTTGTCTGGGTCATTGAGGAAGTCTGATAAAATGCTCAAGTCAGGCATTCCCTTTAGTGAGAGGTAACCATGGATGTAGAAGACATTGCCAATAGTTTTCAACCTTTCAGTTTTTAGGACTCAGTGAGAAGGGCTGTCTAGTAGAACGATTAATCCACTGTTTACATAAACTTTAATAAAAAAATTGCTAAGTTTACTGTTTTTATTTTACACCTCTCTTGTTTAAGATGTCTAAATTAATGTCACTTATCACCACTTCTTAATAGATGTCTCAACTGATTTTGCAGAAGCAACAGTTACATCTGGGTCTTGTGCAGCATTGCTCAATAAAAACCAAACACAAAACTTGGGAGAAGGGAAAGAGTCAATTTATTTGCTGAGTAAATGGACATGGGGGAGAACTAAGTCTCAAAACCACAGTCCCTCTGAGTTGAAAACAAGCAGGATTTTATTAAAAGAGAGTCCCAGCTTGGAAGATGGGTGACAGAAGTGTCCTCTGAGCAAGTGGCTATATGACAATACACAACTTCAGTATTCAGCAACGTAACACAGGGCCCAGATCCAAACCTGGTTCTTTCTAGACTTGGTTACTTATGAAAGAAAAGCCCTTATTTTCTAGTCATTGAGAATCTTTCAGATCTCATGGTTGGGGCATTTTGCCTATTATAATGCTTCCTTCTCTGTCTTTTGCAATCATTCTTTTGAATGTAACTTCGTACCTAAGTCTAGGGTTTATTACTTCTTTAACAAAGGAGATATAATATGAATTTTATGATTGTTTATCATTTGAAATTTTCTGGTCAGATGGCTACTTGAAGCTGTTTCAACTACATTATTTTTGAATAAATAATGAACCTAGAAATATATTTTATAGAACATGAAATCAAAATTGATGACATGTAAACTTTGTGTTACAAATCAGAAAAAGAGGTGAACTTTGAAAAATACCAAAATACCAAAATTTTACTTACAAAGATCTGTTTTTCAGATCCAAAGAAATTGCTTAACAACAGAATACAATTTTTGTAGATCATTGGAGAGTTGATATTTCTTTGGCTGCTCAGTACTGGTTATTTGAATTAAAGCTTAACATATCCATAGAAAACTGCACACAGAAACTTAGAAAAAAAGAGCATATTAATTTCTCCCATTTCCTTCTGGGTATGTATGTGTGACTATCTAATATTCAATTTTAAGTTGTTAAAGGCATGTTTTGATATGACTTCACTGTACTAATAATTTGTTTTATTGAAATAAGGGTAGTAGTTTCTTAGATTTACCCACTAACCTTTCCTTGCTCTTAAAACCTAAGAATCCCTAAGTTCTACTGAGCATTAATTAGCACCCTTTAATCTAGCCCAGTCTTCTGTTTAATAATGTGAAATTCAATTTTAAACATGGAGACAAAATGCACTCCCACTTCTCCATTAGGGCACATATTCTGTTCATATATTTTTCAAGTCATATGTATTTATGTCACATAAAATCCACAAAATTCTTACTTTGGGGTTGCTTGGGAACCTGTTGAAAGCAGCTTTATATAGGCTTGGGCTTGTTGTGTTATTTTAAAGAATGTCAAGAGACCCCAGATTTAAAAATAGATAGAGACTATATTTCCCCTTGTGCATGCCTTGCTAGGAGTTGACATATGACATTGAAAATAACACTGACATAATTCTGTCAAAATAACAAACATTAATTAGCAAAAAGGACAAAAACAGCTATTTCAACTTTTGAAATAAACCTCAGGAAGTGCCATAGCATCTACAAGCAATTTTCAGGAGAGGGAAGTTCTGGGACACCAAACCAAATGAAACTCAGGACCTCAAGCACCATTCAGAAGGCTATTAATTATATTACTGAATTCTGATACTGTGTTTGTAAACTGGGCCTGGTTTACCTTTCTAATTAAACCCTTTATGCTTATGTGTGGTGTGTAAAGGACAGAAACAAGATTTCTTTTCCTTCAATCAGTTTTGCAGAATTTGTCAGAAGATTTATAATTCCTAACAGCAGGAGAATATCAGCTGTCAAAGTTGTAGACAGACTAGAATTGCCTTCTGCCCAGTAAAACTTTGTCATTTTGACCCTAAAAAGCACTATCATCAAGTTTTGTGTATGAATTGTACAGACAAATACCTGTCCTAAGACAATACTATCAATTTCAACTATATCACAAAACAAATCTCAAAAGAATGATCCTATTGAACATGTTCCATGTAGACACAGGAGCTCTTTTCCATGTATATACTCTTGTGTGTTTTTTAATAGTTTACTTGAATAGTCTTTTGCTAATGTCAAGAAACCTGATACCTCTATAGTTTCATTAATAATAAATAGATCCTAATATCCTTTATGTCATTTAGTAAATATCTAACCACAAATGTATATGATGATATTTCCAAAGTTGTCTATCCTGGACTAAGATACCTTGTCAAGTCTTCTGAAAACTCTCAAACTGCTTCTGGATTGAATTTCCTTGATTAGGCTATGTCAAATATTGACTGACTTTCCTTGTGTGTGGAATAAAACAAATTTATTCGTAATTATTTTAAAGTGACCCAGACATTCTCAAAATAACAAGCCTATAGAGCCTAACAAATATTGACAGATGTCCCAGTTCCACAGATTACTTTATCAGGCATAAAGAATACTTGCCTAGAAATTGTATCTAGAAATCAATATTTAGAAATTGTATCTAGAAAAAAATTAGTCCAATGGTTCATTTGTAAGTTTGGTATAGTTGAACATGTAGTTTTCCCTACACTAAGGAATAGAGCTTAAGTAGTAAGAATGTCAATATAAGATCTTTCTAGTACATAGGTTAAATACCTTGTTTCTCAAATTTTATTCATGCCTTCAAAACCTGTTTTTTATTTTTAATATTAAAATAGTTAATTTTTTAAGAATATTCCAAAATTGTGTAATATGAATTAATGGAACATGTAACAAATAATTATAATATAATCTTATCTTAATATTTAAAAAAATAAAATTAAAGAATCTTAATGAGGTTTTAAGAATTCATGGCAATTCTTTAAAGTTTGTTAAACATTGATAAGAAAAGTCATTATAGTCAACATTAAATTTATGAGTTACTAAATCTTCAACTTTGACCTCTTTTTCTTATTTTCATATTTAATGTACCCTCCACTCTCTATTTGTTATCATTTATATTTATATTTACCACTTATTATATAATTTCAAAATGTTGTGTATTTGGTCTTCTTGGATTCATGTTAAGGATACTTTGTTAAGGAAATAAAATTCAAATTAGTCTTTATTACTAGAAAATGAATAGCTCATTTTAACTTTGTGTATGTTTTTGCATATTTTATGTTCCAATGCAGGAATTAAGAAAAAATTTAGAATATGTTTCTTGAATACAAAATGTTGGTTATTTTAAAATAACAAACTTGGCATCAGATTTTCAAAATATTTTATGCTAAGAATAAATGCTATAATTTGAAACAGGGAGAAAGAACATAGTTTATAATATGTTTTATGGACCCGGCTTTTTTCTAAGTAAACGATAGCATTATGAATATTTCAATATTTGCAATGCAAAGATGTTTCGATCTGTGTGCATATGCTGAACACAAGAAAACTTCAGTGCTTTATAAGGCAAATATTTCCTGGGAAGCGATATATATTATTCCTATATGCATTATTTATTATCAGATAAGTAAAATCAGCATGTTTCGAAGAAGTTCATCATAAAGTATCAAGACACTAGGTAACAAATCAATGGTTGTTTAAATGACTGCTTTTCCCTGAGGGAAAATATTTTTTGGTTTGGAAATCTAACTTCATTATGCTTCAGTACATACTGAGTGAAAAACACTATTTCCGTCATTAATGTGTTTATAAAAGCTTTTTGTTGTCTGCACTGAAAAGTCATTCAGATGATTTTTTTTTCCCTGTGATGGATCGTGTGGCAGTAAAAGCTAATGCACTCAGTAACATTTACAAACTTTCAAATTTTAACTAAATTTTTAAAGAGGAATAAGCCTAACTGTACTATTAATTATCATACATCAATTAGAAATCAATGTATTCAATTTTTTTTTTAAATTAAGAACAAAAATTTCCCCTCATACATATTTCATGCTATTTAGGGAGATATTTCAATGAATTAATTTTACTACAGTGATGAATTCTATTTGAGCTTTTCAAGTTTTAATGAGTTTTCCTGTCTTTGTTTTTATAAAGATATTTCTAGAGGAAGTAGCAGAATAACTACAATATATTTGAGCTGCTATTGCCATCATATTTGATACTGTAGTAAATAAAATTGAAATCATATATAGTCACTCTTAAATATGTTTACTTTAGCTCTTTGCAGTTATACACTTTGGCATTTGTTTTAAATTATTTCAGTATATATACAATTACAAATTAATATGCTACCGTTAGAGTACACTCTAATGGCAATTAATTACATTTTTCCGCAACATTATCCACAAGCCACACAAAGATAGAGATTCTAAACATAGTTTTTTTAGATTCTTGTGTTTAATTGGGAAATATGTTACTTATTAAAGAGCATATATGAAATATCTTAAATATAGCATAAATAATTTTATCTTAAAGTCTACTTTTACTCTTAGAAGATTTAAAGCAAGTAATGACCAAATTGGATCCATCTAGACTCACTCATTACAGCATTAACCACTCACCCACATACACTTCTTTTTGGCAGGTTTTCAGGACCACTGTATCTTAATCTCTTATTAAGTGTTTAGGTCTTCTGATGGATATAAATGTTTCCTAAACTATGAAGCCTTAGGAAAGGAGACATCATGCACCCTGTAGTAGAAGCAAGTGCTATAAACATGAAACCCCAGGATTCAGATTTTCTATGTGGAGAATTCTTATTCTGTGGTTGATTTTCCTAGGGTGGTGGTGCTCATTCCCTGTCTATGACCGGCTGTATAGAAATTTAAAAGTCATAAGATGCTAGTCATGAATATGATTCGTATCCATATTGGATTTGTTACCTACACTTGTCTTGAACTAATTAATGTGTGTGTGCAATTTAGGAAACTCTAAAGTATTGACTCTGAATAGATGCCCTCAGAAGCATGTAGGCAGACCTTTAGAGTTGGGATTGAAAAAACTGTTGTGACAAGATCTGGAATTAGACCTAAAATTCATCTGCTACTCTCATGCTTTATGGGTAAGTTGCAATTAGAGTTTAACACATTCTTACAGTAGTTGCCTCTAATAATCCACAAGTCTGCTACTTGATTTCTATACACTTAACCTAGGTACACTATATGAAAAGGGGAAATGCCTCCATTATATTTCCCCAGTTAGTTTTTAACTTTACTGACTACAGGCTAATCTAAATTTCCTTCAGTCGAATATTATACTTTAACAAGGAACATAATTGTAAATCAAGGTTTATTTTCTTCAGTATCATTTTCCATATTCCAATGTTATTTAAAATTTCTCTCTAACTCATGTTCAGAATGCATATATCTTGATTAACATTATCATTTTTATATTAAAGTTTCAAACATGGTATTTTGAGAAAACCAAAGAACTGAATAAAGACTATAAACCCAAGGAAAAATAAAACGTGTATTTTCAGCTTAATCTTTACTAGCATAGTTAATTTTCTAAAACTTTAAGTTTTGAGATGTATTTCTACTATGCATTTTTCTCAGGTAATTGAACATAGTAATACATAGACATACACATATTTAGAATTCTTGTAGTATGATTAAATGTGGTAGATAATGAAAAGTTGTGTAAGTTATTCCTCATGGCATTTGAGAATTTATCTACTTTTAATGATTGAAATACATATCTTTTGAGTGAGAGACTCTTCTTTGCAACCATCTTTTTTTCGATCCTGTATGAATTATGGAAACCAGTCAATAAAAATATCCTGTGAATTAGCCATTTCTTGAGATTCAAAACCTATCACTCTTTGCTTTATATGCAAAATCTCACTCTGATATTTTATGAAATTAGAAATTTATATGGAAGCAGCTATCTATACTTAGTATATAATATTTGTGACTCATTTTTCTAGGTAATACCACACATATTTTTTTTCTTTACTGAAATGATGTAAGTCAAATAATGTTAGTTTATGTTTTAACACCTGAGTTTCTGAGATGCTAAGTAGTGTTCTACATCACATAGAAATGAGTGAAGATAGTGAAGATAAATTTTGTTCAAATATAGAAATCAAATAATGTATAAGACAAAAATATACACTTTAATCTCTCAATTAGATTTTATGCTAAAAGTTTTAATGTGATCTTATTCAATTTTCCTTCTGTATAATATCATATATGAGCAAAGAGACAGGCAGATAATTTATACCTGACATAAAGTTAAAAAAATCACTTTTTTTACTGAAGATTTGCAGAATATTGGTTTATTTCTGCTATATTCCATATACCAAAACCTAGCACATATAAGCTACTTGATAAGCATTTATTTCAAGAGTAAGTAAGAACTAATTTCTTAGGAGCAAAAGTTAGAAACTTTTCAAATTTTTTTTAATTGACATTGCCTAAGTTTAAAATTTAAAATGACAAATACTGCATGTAACCTATAGTTCTATATATAGTCACATATTTATTCTCATTTAATTTTCACAAACTATGTGAAAGCAAATATAATCAGCATTTCACAAGGGAGAAAACTTAGTTTCAGATAAGTAAGGAGAATACATTAGATCTGCTAACACAGCTGTAGTCAATATAGTTTTGCTTGTTAAAGTATCACAGTTGTCATCTTTGTGAATTCAGAGCTTATTTTATTACTTTATATATGCTATGTGTATATATACACATACATATATATGTATGTATATATACACATACACATTGGGTGTCATGACATCTGCTTAAACTTTATTGGACTATACTGACAATTTATTTCTTGTAATTTGAATCTCTTGATTAATCTTGGAACCTTAAAGAACAGATCCTATTAATAATAAATTTAAAAAGTAGACATTGATCAGTGTGCATGTAATTGTCAAGAATAATGTCCTAATTGTACAGCTTTTTATTCTTAAGGCAATTTTTACTCAAACCACATTGTTTCTTCATTTCCTTTCAATGACATAAGTAAAACAAAGCTACATATCTATGTCTATACACATATATGTTTATTTTTACATACTTACATACATATATGTATGTGTATATATACACATATGTATGTATATATGTATATATACATGTGTTCAAAACCTAATAGTAAGCTTGCTGCAGTAAGTTTGAACTGCATATTCAAACTTACAGTAATAATTGAGTTACAAGGATTGCTGATATTTCTTCCTTAGTAAAATAACTGAAAATTTGAAGTGAATTATTGTTTACCCCTCTATAATCAAAGAGGTGATTAATTAATTTAAAGACAATAATAATTCTGAATGTATTCACTTTACGAGATACAGTATCATTTTTGTTTAAGACCCAAAATGTTAAGTCATGGAAAAAGAGTTCATATTTTCTTTATTCTTCTTAATATTTGTGTGTTCAGGAAAACATCTTTACTATCTTTTAGCATAATTTTATTTTGATCCATGATAAAGGTCTGTGAATTCTTATTTTATAGACTTGTTGTGTATATAGATTTGTTTTTTATAGATTTGTTGTGTGTAGTCCTCTCAACATGGAACTGGTATTCGAATCACCTTTCCAAAGTGATACCTTAACATTACTGCCCTGGAAGTTTGTCCCCTGAAGTCTTTCCAATGTAGACATGGCAAGAGTCAAGTCATCCCCTGCAGAGGTGCATCAACTCTATCATTATATTACCTGATGTTGACAACTGATCTTCACTCCAAAAATTGCTTTCTATTTTTCTGATTGGACCAGTTCTAACTTGTGCAATCTGGTGAGCTTAACCACCATCCAGTGGGCTGCAAAACCTTCTCATCAATAAGAACTGAACCCCAGTCTTTCCAAAAGACTCCCCTCTTCCAAGGTGTACTCTTCTAGGTTTCTTCCCTTATTTCCACACCATCTTGTAAAGTTATTCTGAAGTCTTAAAATCTATCAAATTTCAGACAACATTATATTAAAACTTCCTCTTTTAAATCACTGATATGTTCTAAGCCCAGAAATGAACCAGACTCATACAATTGTTTTCCAAATTTAAGTATTCTGCAGCCCTCTAATTTTATTGTTTACCTTGTGGAATACTAAGGGAGGAGAAACTATTTGTCTTTGCTTTTATCTTTAACTGATTATTATTTAGGATTTGGGCAATGTTATATTTTTCTTGCTCACTAATAATAGCAATGGATTTTTTAAAAGAAGTTACACTCACCATCCTGCTGAATGAATACTAGATGTACCTGGAAGGAATTTGAATTCATAACTGGTTCAGTTCAATACAGGTTGAGTGCTCACATGCAAAAAGGTTGACTTTCTAAAACCAAATTCAAGAAGTCACATTGTTACCCTTTTTGTTTCTCATCTGACTATGTTTTCTTTACTTTTGTAAGAGATGTTTATGATGCCTATTTGGCATGAGACTGAAGCAGAAAGTATGCTCTATCATGGAAATACTTATTTACAAGAGATTATATAAAGTATACTAGCGGATGTCTCTTGATCAAGATTTTCTTTTTCAATCTAGGCTAGAGTTAAATTATTTTTTCATATTAATAGAGTTATTTCAATACGTAGCACTGAAATTTTAAAAACAAGACAAATTACTGTTTTTTCTGTCATTTATAAAGACCCTACCAAGGACTTATATTTGTTATAAATGGGGTCAGTAGCTTAGCAATAGTATACATTATTAATAACAACTTGGCCGATATACAGTAAGAGCCAAGTAAATAATAATGTCATTATTTTTATCAGGCTATGTCATTTTACCTTTTCATTTACTTAAATATTTTAAACTTATATCCTACATATGATTGCTGTTTGTTTTTATCAAAAATTGAGAGAGTTCTTTGTAATTCAAGTAACATAAACCAAGAGTGGGTGATGAATAATGTCAAAATAACTGCATTGATTTTTCTACTGTCATAATAAGTTATCACAAGCTTACTGAGTTAAATCACACAAATTCATTGTATTAAAGTTTTGTAAATCAGAGGTAGGTTTTACTGGGCTAAGATCAAGATAATACTAAGGCCATATTCTTTTCTGGAGGTCCTAGGTCAGAATTTTTTTTCCTTGAAGTTCATTTTCTAGAGTTTGCATAGCTTGGCTGAGACCCCTCTTCTGTCTTCAAAGCCAGCAACATTATCATTATCATATTACCATTGCAAGGATCTGTTTACTTGTCTGTTTTATCTCCTAGGAAGTGATTCATGAAATCAGAGACACGTTTTCCAAAGTCATCTGTAACTTGTTTTTGATTTCTTAATAAACATTAACCCGATCTAACAGTAGTCTTAGACTTCATATAAACACTCCAAAAAATACAAATATATGTAATATGTAGTGCAGAGTAAAATTACATTTTACCTAGGTACAAACCTCTAGATTTCTCCATTAGCCCATATTTATAACAGTTTGTGCACCCAAGCAGTTATAAGTCTAGATCAAATATGATGAGAATCAGAAAAATAACTTATCAAAAATATTATGTAAAGTGCTTACTATTTGTGCTATATTAGTAGGTGTGGCTTTTGCCCTGAAATCAACATAATAGTTTTTATATATTTCAAACTCAGGAACAAGTCAAAACTCATATGTAACCATTTGGGCTTAACAACAACAAAAATTGCTTTACATAAAGTATGCATTTTACATTCAATTAAATATTACACATAATTCTGCTTTACCAACATAGTCATCAATATAGCTTCATCATATAACTCACTATGTACTGCATAATTAAGATTATTGCTAATGATCACTAATCATCAATTTGTATGTCACAAATAACTAACATACATTCACTCACTAGAAAATATGCTACTTTAGGATATATTTATTTCTTTCAGACAAAGAAATATGACTCAGGTGAGTAAACTGATTTTAAAGAGATAGCAGAGTTATTTTTCAATCCTTTGTGTAAGTGGTAAAGTAAAATTTGAATGTGTCTTTTCAATCAGGGAATTACTATAACCAGATTAATCATGTAATCTTAATGAATTGTGATTATTCTGTGTATAAATGAGACCAGGGCTATTTAAAATTGTGTAATTTTAAAGACTATCAGACTTACTGGCAGAAAGAAATCTAACCTGGGAACTTAACAATGCAAATTTATTGTTTTATTTCTCACTTGGACATCAAGCAAGGGGCAGAAGGCAAATTAGACAGAGGGGATCAATTTTATGATGAAGAAAAAACTGGAATAGCAATGGATAATTAATGTATTATATACAGATATTGACTCAGTGATGCATACCTTAAACTTATATAATCTTATAACACAATGTCCCTTCATTAAAACTGATTAGTGAAAAATAGTCAACTCTGTAGTGGTCTTGATTAAAAATATGAAGGTTGATGTAAATAATATAAAGAACTGCTTCCATTATTATTTTTTTTCAAATCTACATAATCAGTTGTAATGGAGCTCTCATAGTAAAGAAGTTAATTTTTTTTAATCAATACTATATTCACAAAAAAGAGCATTGACTTCAGAGGAAAGCAAAAGATTCATTTCTTAATTTCATTACCCCCTTCCTCCCTCCCTCCCTCTCTTACTCCTTTCTTCGCCCATCTCTCTCACTCCCTCCCTCTTCTCCCTCTCTTTCCTGCCTTTTGAAATCAATAATTATTTTTTGAAGAATAAGAGAACAAGTTATATCCTGATACATGAGCTAAGAATCATGCAACCTGATAAAACAGGGATTATTTTGTCCCTTCTATGGATAGATCATTCCTGGCATAAACAATGAATTATAATAAGAGTTAAGCTTATTACCAAAAGCAAGAAATCTTTAGAAATCACACAACTCCTGTTAATGAAATAAATTATTTTAATAATCATTTATTATCTTTAACTAAATCAAAAAGTTTTACACAAAGATTTTCATGTAAAGTCTGACAATAACATCGAAATATCGAAAAATATATAATACAAACTTAAGCAACTTTATTCAGGCTTGAAACATCTTTTTTAGAAAGAACGTTATCAATTCATTGTGAAAGTGAGTAAAATGTTATTGTCTCTGAATATAATTGGTAGAGATTACATATGGTATTGGATAAGAACACTGCTGCCTGGTATCTAAGATATAACTTAATAGATTTAGTAAATATAAAGCAGAAGTTGTAAAGACAAATAACAGACTGGGAAAAATATGTGGGTTGGTTAGATATATAATACAACGTTGCTTAAACATCATAGATTAAGAGGACCCCGAGAATAAAAATTCACATAGAGAAGGTAGGGACAACTTGAATCCAAGGAATTTGTACTGCTGTAACCTGGTCAATCTTTAGAAAAATCTCAGAAGAATAAACAAATTATAAAAATATTTTAACCAAAATAATAATTACAATATTTTTCTATTATCTTTAAAAAATGTATCTCTTTTCCTTGTTTGTTTTAAGAAAAGAAGGATGAAAGAAGAAAGACTTTCATTTGTGCATTTATTTTTGATTGCTCCCTCTGGCCCCGGACTGAGAATCTGGAGCCTTGGGCTTTACATGTTTTGCATGTTCTTTGTCCTAGCTTCATGCTTAGCACCTGAGCCACCAGGGTATGTCAATTTATAGGTCTTCACTTTTTTACATATTCGTTTTTGCTTTGTAACAAAAGCTTAATGTCAGGATGAAAATAATACTATTGCTGGTTTCCATTAAAGGAAATTCAATTAGGTAACTTGATCAGTTTCAGATCTGGGATTCAATCAAAACTGACAAGCTTCCCTAGTCATTCAAATCTGTTATGTCTCACAATGTTCCCTAGATTAAACTGAGGATTTTACAAATATCCATTTACTCAATACATGCAGTAAATGAAAACAACAACAGCAATAAAACCCCCTCAAAATTAAAAAATTGACAACATTTAAGCTTTAGACCACACTGAGATAAAATCAATAATGGACTTGTTTCTCATAGTGGATCCTACAATAATGTAGAGAATTACATACATGAAAAGAATGAGATACAAGAAGATAACGAAAAATGTACCATGATGTAATGATATGACGTATTATAGATAGGATATATATGAATATATTCTTAATATAAACAAATATATATATACATGCATTTATATATATATATATATATATATATATACACACACAACGCAAAATACAAAACCTGGATGACACATTAAAACACAATTCAAACAGTATGGCATATCTTTATAATGTCAGCAATCAGCTACAGCAAATGTACACCTGATGTATAACAATGAGAAACTGTAAACTTACATTACTGAAATAAAGGATAACATGAGGAAAAGCATGAGTCATTTTCCATTTCTTTCTACCTTTTTTTTCTTTTTGGAACGTCATCAACATTATAGTGTTCAGAATACATATTTTAATGTGCTGTCTCATTATACCTATATAATAAATGTCTTTCTACTTGGCAAAAATATCTCTTTTCCAAAACCTTGTAATCCATGATAAGATTTTCCCTATATCTATATTCCTATGACAGGAATTTGAACCTGATTTTAGAAAAAGTATTCTCTGAACTTAACAGAGATGCTGATATTATAGCTAATTACCTACTTACTGGTGACTTGGACAAGTTTTCTCATTTTCTGAAGTTCAGAGACAGGGTTAGAAAAGTCTCAAGAATAAGATGAAATTCACATGTTAAACATTTAACACAATGAGGGGCCATAACACATAAGAGTCAGATAAGGGGGCAGATAATTTGAAGACTTCCAGAATGCCCTTCAAAATGGAATGACTTTCTCACCAATTCCTGACTCATGCAGTTCAACAGTTTGCCTTCTCCATTCTGTCCTCGACCGAAAAAGAGATGTGTCTCTAAGACATGTCCCTTTCTGAAGGCATTCAAATACTAGGACTGTATGAGACAGGGATATAAAGGTCCGGCTCTGTGGCCCCAAGAAGCAATGCTATGAAGAACCATTTTAGCTCCAGAATCCTAAACATAGCTGAGGTTTTGGGTAACACTAAACTGCAGCCCTATTTCATTTCCTACACAATACTGATTTCTTGAAGCCACAGTAGATCTTGATCCCAAGAGCATTTCTCAAATGACTTTCTGTATAAAAATCTCTTAGAAATGGATTCCCCAGAAACTCTAAGTCCAACATACAAAAAATCTTTCACATTTATAGTTTCAGAATTATGTATGTGTATTAAAGCAATTAAAATTATTTAAAAATATTTTTATGCCAAGCATTTTTTTTTATCATTTCTTTAAACCATGTGATACTATATTCGATTCTTTATCTGATAGCTTCAGTATATGACTTGAATTCTTTGGAATATGTGATATTTTATACTTATTCTTATAGGTTCATAAAGCAAAACTATTGGTACAAACTAGCCCCAAGGCTCCTTTTAAGGTTGAATTGGGAAAATCAGTTAGGTACTTACTGCCCTCAGAATATCTGACAATATTCATGTAGAATTTAACAGCTCAGATACATTCTTTTCTTCTGCTTTCCTTTTATAAATTCTTATAACATTGCTGTAAAAAATTTTCTTGTAACAGTGCTTTAAAAGAATCATCTTATATCATATTTTTTCAAGTCATTTTATGATCCTAATTTGAAACAGTCTTCTGATTTTAGCTTGGAAATGTACAATCTATATCCATATGCATATTTCTATGAAAAAAATATATAAATGAGTAGAACCATACAATCATATGAAATCTATTCTAGTGTCCAAACACAAAGTCAAGTAAATTTTCTACAGACGGTCAAACAAGAAACTTGATTTAATTGAATCTATTATGTGACTTCTATTTACCTTGAAACTTGGCTAAATCGTCAACTTTGTAAAAACTAATACACTCTTGTCAAAATTCTAATGTTTGTAAAGTAAACTGTATTCTTTTACAGTTATCCCAGAATTAGTATCCTAAGAGAAAAAGTTATTTTATCTTCAAAATGGCTACATGTCTTTTATTGGAGAATCTGAGAAGCATGCTTCAGCAGTAATGTAAAAACATATATTTAATATCCAATTACTGATATTCATACTTGTTATTTGAAATCTATGCTTTTTGATTATAAAACAGATTAAAATTTGAAAGAAATTAGTTCAGTTTGTTAATATCTATAATTGTTTCAATATGCTATGCTCTGTGTCTATTTGTAGACAGTGTCCTATTTTCTGTACATGAGTCCTTTACCTTCTTAAAAAGTAAATGCTGAGAGAATTATATGCTAATTTATACTTTCCATTTGGTATAGCCCTTTCATGATAACTGCGATATATAAAACCTCTTATACCACTACTGGTAGCATTGATTTTTCACTCACTTCAAGGATATTCAATTAGTTATTTATAGGCTTTACTCATAAATTTTTATTTGTACTCAGATCAGAATTTTATATAGAATAGTAACAATGAATTTTATTAGAAAAGGTATATGACTTTGTTGAATCTAAAATTCTAAATTGCTATTACATTTCAACAACCAATTCTTATTCTATATGGCAAATGAGACTGAAATTAGAGACAGCAAAATGCATATTGATTTTTCTGAAGTATGTTTTAACTGATTATATATAGCATGGTTTTGATTAATATGCTCTAAATAAATAATGGCAGAATATATATAGAATAGCACTTTCAAATAAATTTTGCATTTTCAGAATGAACCTCACTTGTTTATGGTGTATTACATATATCTAGATTAGACTTGCTGATATATATAGTTAAGAATTTTACTCATAACAAGATAGAATTCTACATAGTATTAGTTTCTAAAAATAGTTTGTAAAATATATCTTTTTCTTGCATATTCTCAAAAAGTATGACATTATTTATTTTTTCCTCAAATAATAAAAAAGATTTTTTTCATAAGTCAACAATCCAATTTAAATTTTCATAAAAGTGCAAAGGGCAAATGTACACAAAATTTAAGCATTGTAAATTCAGATTAAAAGAAAAAACAACAACAACAAAAGCAATGGTGAAGACAAAAAAGCAAAAAAAATAAAAACAGAACCATCTTAAAAGACAATGATTTAATTTAAGTGTGAAAGTCATCCTGCAACTATTCAACTGTATTTTGCTTATAACACAAAGCCTTACAGAAAGTAATATATAATCATTTAAGGAATTCCCTTGCTTTCATGCTATTCTAGCCTTTTGTGTTCTCATCTTTCTTCAGTTCAGTGTTTCTAGTCTCAACTGTCACCCTTTATAATATCACAAAATTCTTCTAACCTCTAATGTCTGTAATTCTACAAACTCTATTCCATGTTTTGCATTACTTAGTGTCTGCAGTCCATCTCTATAACAATAATTAAATTAAAATTAAAAATAACTCAAAAAAGCACAAAATAAACAAACAAAAATAAATTTAGCCTCAAACATAAGAAACTTTCTTTCTTAAGTCATGGCTATTATTTTATCTTCCATTTCTTTTCCTAAAGGAGATGATATTACTTCACTTTCTAAAATGTCCTTTCTCTCTCTCTCTCTCTCTCTCTCTCTCTCTCTCTCTCTCTCTTTATAAATATATATATGAAGTTCACATTTTCCTAAGGGGACCTCTGATGTATCAGGAAATACATGTCTGGAATACAAATCAAAGCAGGAAAATAAATGACATGTGCTAGATAGTGATGCAGCTTCTTAATTCCATGAAGTCATAAGAATGAAGTCACTCCAACAGCTGTGGTCAGAGAATGCTTTCTGAAATAGCTTGAGCTTGTCCAAGAATGAGACAATACTTAGTGATTTAGTAGAAGGTGAGGGATATTTAAAAGAGGGGTAATATTATGTAATAAAATGAAAATAGAAAATGATTCAAATGGACATCAGGATTGAAACAATTAAGTCAGAAGACATTAATCCTTGCATGGAAGATACAACAAATAATGTCCTTTGCATTTCACCAAGAAAAATTTTAGTATCCCACACTTTCCATGTTCTGAAACCCTTGTCTTCTAATTGAGTTCCTGACTGGAAACAATTTTCAGTCTCCTGGAATTTTTTTAAACCTAACAAAACCTATAAGTCCCTCAATTTTCCTGGATACAAATATGAGTGTTTTTGGTATTCCCTAATAAATAACTCAATGATTCACTGAATTCAAAAAGGAGGGAAACTGATATTGATTTAGAATAAAATCATTCTTTTAATAGTAAGACTAAAGAGTCTGAAGAGATTCCAAAACATAGAGGGAGTAGGCAATGAACCTAGATTGAAGTCTTAGTACATCTCTGTATTTTATCAATTTTAGTCAATATAAAATATTGGCTTCCCATTTAATTTAGTTATATTGGCAGTATTTCGATAATAGAAAATATTGGGATTGAAAGTGACCAAGATAGAAAACCATAAGGTTCCCATTGATGATACTAAACTTTAGATATGCTTCTTCCTGAATCAAAAATCTTGACCACTTGTTTTTTTAGAACATAAACTCTAGAAAACTTAAATTATAAATTATATCTCCTTTCTTTTAAAATACCAATTTTCTATTACCTGGAAGATTTTCTAGGATCTTGGAGTCATCTTCTTGAAATGTAACATCTAAGTGTCTCCTTTACTCAATCTGTATTTGGGCTTGGGGGTGTACAGGTAGAAGCTTAACTTCTGCAAGCAACAACTGGCAAACATAGATGGTCTAATCTTTATGACAATGTCTCCTCTAATGTATTCCAGTACTTTTATATCACATAATCCAATTTTTCAATATTTAAAAATCCTTCTGCTTTTTGTGTCTGTGGAGATGAGTTTCATTTCTCTCCCTTATTGCAATAGTCTTAAATAAGTCATCTTTACCTTTTGAAACTGGTTAGTTAAAATTTTCTTTGACAAAAATCGATTTAACTGATATGCAAAGTGTTTACAAATAATCACTCCATCCTAACAAAAGTAATAGACTGAGAAGGAAGAAATGCAGCTCCTACTAGATCCATAAAGAAGTGTGATCACAAGACAAAATGTTGTCCCTGAAATTGGAGAGAAAGGCAGGTGGGTATAGGTTAAAAACTGTAGCAGTGACAGTTACCCAGATCAGAAACCCACAAGCCAAAATTTCCACAGCAATCAGTGCCAAACAAGGAAAGCAGAACTATTTGACAAATTCCTGAAGTAACAGAGTGGAGAAGTCAGAGTGAAAATTCATGGGAACCCCACTCACTAAGAGATTCTACATTTTTTGAATGTTATCCTGTGTAATTTTACTAAATTCTCCTTCATGTTTCTGGCGAGGATTGTGGAAAAGGAACTATTTTTGAAATATATTATGGCATTCAGCTCTTCTTAGCAAGAGCTACCCTCAAGAGAAACACTATTTGAAGCAAAAATAATGAAGAATTTTCCCGTTAATGTCAGTATCAAACCATAGATCCAGGAAACACAAGGATCCAAGAATGATAAATGCCTAAAATCAAAGAAAAGAAAATAAACCGTGTCTTATCATATTCAAATAACAGAACTGAGCAAAACTCTTTAATAAAGCCAGGAGAAAAATTATTTACTTACATATGAGTATGAATGATAATTGCACCTTATTTCTCATCAGAAACCAGACAAGCAATAATGAACCCAAGTAAACTATTTAAAATAAAGTGATGAAAGGAAAAAACAAAATGACCCAGAAAAATGATCTTCCAAAAATGAAAGAGAAATAAAGTCTTTAACAGTATTTGAATGAATTTGTAATTGGTTGTCAGTAGATTTGTTTATAAGAATTTTTAAAAAAAGTTTTTCAAAAAGAGAAAAATGACAAAGATTAGAGCTCTAAATATCTGTATCTACATAAAGAAATGCAGAGCATCAGAGAATGAAAATGTGAAAGGAAAATAATTTCAAACAGTGAAGTTTCTCAATGAGTAAAAAAGCAGCATCTTTCAAAAGAAGGTAAATGTTAATATACTTCATAGCTTCATGTCCTTGGAAGAAATATTGTTTCCTGTTAACTCTATAGCTAGCTTTACTCATGTCTTTTATTCTAACCAGATGAAAGGGAAAACACATTTAGTTCCAACCTGCTTTTAATTCTTTCATTCTCCATTTGCCAAGGACTGCAGTCAACCGGGAGGACATTATTTTGTGAAATCCAGATTTTATCATTGTCCAGGTTCTTTGAATATGTGACTACTTAGAGAGGTGAACTAAGGGTAGCATTTACATTTTTTTAATTACAAAATAAGCTCTTGAATCATCCAATATGACAATCACTTTACAGTAGCATGTATAGATCACATATTGAGCAGAGTAGCATAAGCACAAAGAAAAATATAAAGATAACTAATTTGATTAGTTTACATCATACTTTATCTTCAGATCAAGTAAGTTAATATTGTTAGGTGGCAGGTAACCATGAGCAGGAAGTAAGTAGGTAGGGGAGGAAGAAGAAGAGAGAAGAGAAGAATACACAGGTACAGGACACAGACCTCACAGTGCAGATAGAGCTTCCATTTGTGGGTGATCCTGGAGAATTGTGAGTAGTCTGCAAGTGTGGACCATCAACCTAGTTACTGGAACTTTCTACTCCTTTCCAGGAAAAACCTATTCTGAAATGCCCCTAGAGGGAGCTCAAAACACCCCAAAGTAGATCAAGGGCTATAACTCAACCAGAACCCCTATAAAGGTCCACACTTCTAGAACTAGGGCTCAATTCCTCTGGGAATAACCCACCTTCTACCCTCGAGGGTGTATTCTCACTTAACTTACCTTTACACCCTTACTTTCATTTTCCCACTTTGCCAATAAAACTTTTGTGTTACCTCAACAGTCCTAGTGAATCTGTGATGTACTGCCAGTATCTAATCTTCTCTCCAAGAACACAAGAGCCCAGCAAAGGTAAGACACCTCACGGTATCAATGTAATCTGTGCAACAATGTCAGTCACACGAGTTTTGTCAGAAGGACTTTTATTAATATCTGAATATTCACTTCTAAATAAAGCTAAGTATTCTAGATTCATTTTTGTGTGAAATGCTTTTTTATATTCTTCACATATTAAAATTCTACCAAACAGGTAGCAATTTAAATTTTAGGGACAAGAAATTCTTTTTTCCATCTAATTTCTTTTATGGTCTAATAATTAAATTGACATAAAACAGATTAACAACATAAAAATATTTTTGTACATACAAGAGAGCCTCGAAAATATGTGAAATTCTAAGGAGTGACCAAAGTAGGCAGTCTTTATATTTTTAAGACAAGGAAACAATAAATTTGTGAAGGATTATCAAGAGAAGTTATTTAGGGCTTAAGTGAGTATATCGGTGAAGAAATTACAGGGTTTATTTGAAAGGTTTTTTCTCTGGGCTCCGTGAGGAAAGAATGCCAATCAAACAAAAAGTCGAATAGCCAGGGCTTTATTGGGGTTTGAGCACCGGGGCGAGGCTCTCTGATCCACAGAACGGGGACCTGGGAAGTCGTGCCCAAGCAAAGGGAAGTGCGCTCTTTAAGCAAAAAAAACATTTGCGGGCTTTACGCGTGGCAGTTGGGGATTGGTCCTGTGATTCCAGGTGTGGGTTTCGATTCCTCAGTCTAACGTCAGTCGCTTTTTTTCCCGGTGCGGCCGCTGTTTTGTCCCTCTGGACCAGCCTAACATATTTGGCTTTCTCAGGCATAAATCCCTATATCTGGATAGAAGAATGCCTCCCTCCTTTCTAGTACAAGAGAGAACAACTTCCGCTTGGAAGGCATTTCTTGCTTTCAGGGGGACAAAGCAGAGTCAGAACATCCCCATAGCAGCTATTTTTCAAGTAATTTTAATTGAAAATAATTAATCTGCCTAACTGGCATATTATGGAGTTACATATTCTACCCCCTTTCAACATGTTAGTTTATTTCTCCCAGAATAAAATGTAACAATCATTAAAATGATTACATGGGATACACAATTCACTGAGACATACTGTATAGGTAAATACGGTACATTTGCCACACTTCAATAAAATTTTTTTAAATGAAGTATAATAAATATTTTTGAGAGACAAGTTTTGAAAATTATCTTTAAACTTTCTGAGCTGTATATATAAAATAATAACACAAACTTAATAATATTTAGATTTAAGGAAATAATTAAGCAGACCGGCAGTATATTCAAATTTTAAGAAAAAAAATAGCTAAATAATTATGATTTGAATACACAGCCTGCTCATTCAACACTAAGCTTTATTAAATGAATACAAAATATCATGTTGTGTATGACTGTGTATATTTTACACATAATCAGCCATTTGGAGAAATTGACTTTCCAGGATACTAGGTGTAGGATCGTAACCTAAATTCATTCGAAGAGCTAAAAAAGAAAAACACAAATTATCATATATATGAGAATTTACATTCAATAAACTCTGAGAAGGAAGTTTAACATTTCTCATTTCTCATTTATGATCCTCAAAGTAACGAGTTACTGAGAAGAGGCATGAGTACCCTTAAATTTGTAAAGATTCCCCAAATGCCAAACCAGGAAATATTCTACTCCAGCCTGCAACTGGTAATCACTAAACCTCATTGCACCTGTGGGGACACACACGTTCTCCGGAAAAGACAGAATATTGATCTGCTAAGAGTCTTTTTAGCTGAATCTGAAATTGACAAAATAAATTTTTCCTTCATGACTCTCCAGATAATCTACCAAATGAAATTAATACTCAGTCAGGTTAGATTATTGAGATGGTTAATTGTATTTGTCAGTTGACCTGGTGTGAGAGTCCCAGATCAAACAATATTCCTGGGTATGTCTGTGAAGGTTTAGGGAGAGCATTAGCATTTGAATGTGTGACTTCATTAGGTTGATTGCTTTCCCAAGTGTGGGTTTGCATCAACTCCTCCTTTGAGAGTTCCAGAAGAAATAAAGATGGAGAAAGGCAGAATTTCCCCTCTTATTTTCTGCTGTCTTGATTGGTCCGGAACATTTCGTTTCATCTTCTCTTGTCCTTGTACCATTGACTTCTCTGGTTCTATGGCATTAAGGCTGAATTATACCATTAGCTAAAGTTGGTATTTGGACTCTTCTTTTATCCCTAATTTAGAGGGAACATGGTATGAAGAAAAGAAAGATTGAATCCTAGCATTTTCTTTCTTCATCTCCACCAGAGGGTACTTCAGAGTAAAGTAACAGCTTTCATAAGGCATCATTTCAGACTCCAAAGAAATAGACCTCTCCTAAGAGTCATTTTCAGAGAAGAGGAAAGGAATATAGTAGATATATCTCATCATTTACATTGTGGCTCCTGGGAAAGAATAGAAAAGCAAGTCCACACATATTATATTCATTTTAACCAATATACATTTTTACTGGTAAGAATATTAAATTGTAGAATCAATTCTGACAAATTTAGGAAAAAAGTCAATTGACTCATCAGTAATTCATAAAAAAAAGAGGAGATAGAGTCCAAAACAATCAACTCAAATACTCAGTGAATCTAATAATAAAAACAATGCCAAGCTTACCCTCAGTCATGAAAATACTAATAAGTATGACCCCACAAAATTTTGATCTTGATAAACCAAGAATTTAGCTTAACTTCACTTGATTATTAGTTGATATATGTTAGTTTTGCTAAAATTTCTTCTTACTTTTGATTACAAGAGATAAGCACATTATTGTTATCAATTCTTTCGAATAAATATCACACTTAAAAATGATATGGTTTGCACCAGACAATTTTTAATTCATTGTTTTTTTCAAGAAACAAAAATTTCAACCATTCAATACAGTTTATACTGAACGAAGATATGTAAATTGTGAAGGGAGTTCTAGGTTTTTATCATTTAATAAGAATCCTGTTTAGCTTTGTCTTTTCCAGGAAGTTTTCATAAATGTCCATGACTAGATTAAGAGATATGTATCACCAAGTCTGTCTACTTAACACAATTTTTAGTCTGCTTACTGTTATGGTTTGGTTTACATTCAGCTACTAGAATATAAAAAATACCAAACATTTCTTTTTTTTTGTTGGTTGAATGACTATTGTTTTTACAAAAATAAATACCTTAGGTTAACAGCATATGATAAACTCCAAAGATTAATTGCACAAATTTTTCAGTCTTATATTGTCAAAGTAGAATTCTACAGCTTTTCTATGCTCTGTTATGTTTCGATGTTTCTTTACATATACATGATAAAAGTGAAGAATGAATGAAACTTGGAAGGAAATTTCTTTCTGAGTCTCTCCTTTTTTTTAATTCTAAAGGGCTTTAAGCTTGTATTTTTCCTTGTTGGAGTAATATAATGGTAAAATTATTTATATACAATTTAATACATATTATTATATACAGAATTATGATTGCAAGAATGTGAATGCTGTACTGTATATAAAGTTAATCACAAGTAAGCTATACTATACTGGCTATAGTAGTACATGTCATTCAACTAAATAAAGGTGTAAGTAATGGAAACGTTAAGCTGATATGAACAATAGAATGTCAGTATATCAGTACTGTGTTCAGTCTACCAAGTACTGAATTGTAGCTTAAGCATTATATTTCATTGTATTTTTATAATTCTTACATATTCTTAAATAAGAGAGTATAAGGCTGAAATATTTGATCTTGTTAAGTTATAGAAATTAGTATAGATTTATACCATCAAAATTTAAATACAATAAATATCTGCTTATTATAAAATTTAAAAATACTGATAAATTCATATATATGACATGTGCATATGTACATATCACTTTTAAAACAGTATCAAGAATAGAAACAACTTAGCACTCATTGTAAAGTAATTATACTAGGCACATACTTCTTAACATATAATAAATATCTTATTTCATGTGACTCTCAAAACAAACCAGTGGACACATTTATTTATCTGAGGAGGAGGAAATACAGAGAAATTGGGTCACCTTTCCAAGGTCACATGATCAAAAATGACCAAGCTAGGATCTGGATACTAAATTTTCATTGTGTAGCTAATTATTCTCAAAATATTTATGAACATTAAAATCTAGCAAATAATATATTATTGAGTTTAAATAATACAGGCTTTTTAGGTTTGGAAGTTAAAATGATTTATAGTACAGTTATTATCACAATTGTTAGGAGTAAATATTTATTAAACACCTTTAAGATAGGATTAGTAGTTCATGGATTTTTATAACTGCTCTGGTTTATAAGCAGTTTCTCCTTCATTTGAAAACTTTCAGGTTAGAAAATGATTTATTTCAAGAAAATACACGTTTTCCAAAAAATGTTAAAATAGTAACTTTTAAGTCAAAATCTGTTTACTTGGAAACTTGATATAAAGGCAGAATTTCAAGGTTCCTCACTTAAGACCAACTAAATAAAAATCTGCTTTTTAATATCATACCCCGTTGATTCCTTTTTATATTAGCAATTTGAGAAGAGATAAAATAAACATTGCATTTTGCTATGAACTATCCCTATGTGCAGTTATCTTATTTCCTAACTAATGTTATATTACAAAAGTAATTATTCATAATTTTCTTCTACCGTAATCCCTTCTTTTTTCAACCCCAACAAGGACAGACAAGGGAAAATACTATTTTTTCCATGAACTATCACAGAGCTATAATAAAGAAATATTCAGTGTTCTGCATTCACTAATGTATGGTCTTCTGTAGGATTTTAAAGTAAATACTATATTTTGTGAATATTCCATTTTCTGAGAAATTATCAGAATGTTTTCATCTCAAATTTATTCATCCTGACTCATGATTATTTTCTGAATCTGTTCCTGTTAGACTTGGTTAACTATATTCAGAGAATACAGAGTAAATAAATATGAGCCTGGAACTAGTAGTACTTAGAAGACAGTGTTAGAAAAAACATATCATAGATACTGTATTACAACATGAGATATGAAGTTTTTAAGCACAGTTTTGTAGAATTATAAACAGTGATGATCTATTCTTAGATTTGAGGAGACAATTGATAGTTGGCAATTATAGTTAATATTTGACAAATATAATTATCTCACTCACAAGAACAATGATGATAAAGTCACTGCTCCAATTTCAACAAAAAGATAACATAAGTTCTTATCAATGGAATATAAGAATCCTCTTTAGAGAAATTAAGTGGAATTAAACGAATAAGGTACCAAATTCTCAACACATAATGAATGAATTAATCACGTTATTGAGGTCTATAAATGCAAAGGCAATTGTTGATTGCTCCCTAGAGAAATAGTTGCTTTGCAAAAGATGACTCCTATTTTCAGATTCTGTCAAATTTCCTATGAGTTTAAAATGTATTGAAAGAAATGCAGACAAAAAATAGGTAATTCTGAGTCACAATATTTGGGCTACATTTTCAAAGCCTTTGCTTCTACATTAGCATTCTCTATTTTCCACTGAATTTCTTTATAAATCAACCTGGCACTCCCATGCTAAATATGTTTGTCTAGATGGGTTCTAATTGCATTATGAAATTTTCCCTGCTCTAAAGCCAAAATGAAGCCCCATTCCCTTCTGAAAAAATCCAGTTTTTCTTAATATTTAAGAATCTAATTCATTGATTATTATTCACCATAGGGCTTCTGCTTTAAACATATTCATCTTTATAGCTGTATAATTCAGGATCTACAGTTTTGTTATATACTCCCGTATGGTTTCATCCTACATCCATTTCCTGAGCCTTTGAACTTCGACAATATTTTGTTGCATTTATCACTGTTAGAGAGCACAATCTTATGCTATTTGCTTTCATTTGTGTCACTATTTGAGTATTTGATATGGTCATTTCTTCTTTCTGAAATAGATCACAATTCTTTGATAGACATTCATTACATTTTGCATTATTCTGAAATTCTTCGTTTACTCCAGAATATAACACTATATTATGCACAGAGATAACAAATACTTTGCAGCTAAAAAAATAAACACTATGCTGTAGTATATATCACCCTATAACTTAACCCCAAAATACTGCTTGATTATGTACATGTATGAAATGGGTTTTATTTTATCATATGTTTTAGATTCCATGTATAAAGTTCAGGGGCATTAAAAATTTAAATCACATTCACATTAATAAATTATAGTGCAAGTATTCAAACACAGAAATTCTAATCTTATACATGAGCTTAAAAAATTCTGTAGTTAATTATAAACTTTTTACAAGGTTAAAGTAAATTAGCGATTTTAAAATTCAAGTAATTGTGTGTGTAGAGGGGGAGATATGTGGGTGTGAGAGTGTCTGATGTTAGAGAAGCGTGCTCTAAAGCATAGACTTGGTTATATCATTAATTTAGAAGTGTTAATTTGATTTGTAAGTGATTTATGCATTTAAAAAGTAAAGACTATCTTTTGAGTTGCTAATATTATATGAAATTGACAAAAATTTCATGATTTTTGCCCTAGTGTTGCAAAGAAAAGAGTGCAGCTGCATGTATTTTACTTAATTTTGCTTTTATTAGAGCATTATTTACTTTATCTTTAAATATGTAAATTATAATTTTTAATTATTGGATTTAAGTCAATCATTTCCACATTATGTATTTCCCAGTATATCTGCTTAGTGCATAAACATTAATTTTAAAATCATATTGATTTAAAAAGTTATTTTTGTATTTTTCATTAAAAAATAAAGCCAAAAGTATTTTTAAAGATATTCATGTAAAACTTTTTAATTCTGTCAAAATTTTATGAAAATGTATACTGAACTAAATCTGTTAGCTATCATCATGTTTTCAAAGTCATCTGACCAAAGCAAGCTTAATTCTAATTCTTTGATACACCATACATTTTTTAAGAGTTTCCAGAAAAATAGGTTTTGAGACAAATCAACCTGAGAAAAAAAATCTTAGAAAAGTTTTTTTCTTTTTCTTTCTTTTTTTTATTACATTGCAAACTTTTCCAAGATTGTTATAAGCTGGCTGCTCATCCATATGGAACTCAGTTATAACTATACAATGATTCTGATGAAAACATGGCTGCCTTCTCCTAAATTTGACTAGAAATATGGTAATGAAACTCCATGGTCAATTTGTTAATCATCCAGGATCCTGTTAGAATAAAATTCTTTCTTAGTTTCTCAAAACAAAGGAAGAAGAAAAACTAGAATTTCATATTTCTGGAAAATATGCTATGGTTGAAAAACTCAGTGGGCTCAATCTGGTTCTAATTAGAAGAAAATTGGTCTTTTATCAGGCATTTATCTGCTTTCAAAGTTATTCTGCTGTCTTCTTCATAAAGATATGGTATGTGTATACTAAAAAGATAAGGGAAAAACTTTTTAAATACATTTTCCTGTAAAGTGGCACACCCAGACCAAGCAAAAAAGACAAAAATACATAAGGAAGTACATAGCAATGTACTGAAAAATAAGATTTGCTTCCATGAATGTACTGGGTTTGACAGCTTTTATCTTTTTTATACGGTACATTCTGTGCATGTAATTAGTGAAACAATCCGTAATTGTATTCTTTTTAACACACTCCCATAGTAATGTTTTTGTTCTTCAAATGCAGCCCTTGACATATGCTTCCTTATTTTTCTGGTTTCTTATCATCTCCACTGCTCAGCACATTGAGCACTGGAATCATGTCTCATTTCTTTTTTCTAAAACATCCACAGAACCTTTGCTAATAATGAGCATTGCAGAACTATTTTTAATATTAGAAGACGATGAGGAAAGGTATTCTAAGTTTTGTGAGCAATGCTAAAAAATTAAATTTTATGAACCTCTCACATTATTTACTTTAATATTTCCATGATATTTTTACATGGAATGTAATTGAAGATCCAATATTCCATATATGGAGTGCAAGTGAATTGTGATTTCATAGTTGCAAAATAAAACATTTAAAACTGAAAAGAAATATCAATTTTCTTTCCTTTCTCATTAAATGAATTTAGTTGACAAGTGAATAAATCAATTGGTTTAGGCATGATTTTGATATGGCAATTTAAAATTAATTCAATTATCACAATATTACCAAATTTTACATATTAAATTGGCATATCTATTAAAAGTTAAAAATATAATCTGTGGATTGTGTAGACATACATCTATAAAAACTTATTATGTGTTCATGATCAATACACACAAGCAAAAATAGTCATTATTTGTGTGAGATATGCTCTACACTTGATTTTTTAATTTTAAGTATTATGATTCTAATTTAGTAGTTACAGTGAATCCATAAATTAAAATTTCTATGTTAAATAATATGCTGTGGAAGTTGAATAAACAGTTTTTAACTCAAAATTTTATGAAAGTGACAAAACATTTTTATAGACAGTCTATATTATATATTTGATATGTATTTTATAATGTAATATACATTATTTTAAATATATTATGCAATGCAAATCATAAGATTAATAGGGATTTTAGATCTCAACTTCTGACTTTTTGTCATTATAAAGTATTTAAAATCTTTAATAAGTTAACCTAAGGCATTACTTTTTCTCATTTTAATCTCATTTATTTTTTAGTAGTAGTATCACTTATGAGCCAATGAACCCAACAAAATTTGAGACTTCTAGAAAAACCTGCATCCAAATGTACGTTCTTTCCATCCTATCTTCTTGTTTTCCCTTTTCATAGATTTTTTTTTTTTTTTTGCATCTGTGGGTGATCCTAAAAAATCTATGATAATGTAAAACAAATTTTGTTATGTTCCTAAGAAGTAATTGTTTGGAGATTTATTTTTAATTTGGTAGTGTAACATTAAGATTCGTCTATGCCATTGTATGCTGCTGTAGTTCGCTTATTTCTCTGCTGTACACCATGACATTGTGTGAGTAAATCACAGTGAACAGATCCACTCTTCAGTACGTGATGCACAAGTAGTGCTCACTATGCTTTTGTTTGTGTTTTTTCCTGCTGTGAAAAGGGCTACCTGGAAGTATATTTTACATGTTTCCTTTGAACAAGTATAAGAGCTTTTACCTAGATATGCCTCACAGTTGAAGAAGTGACTCATAAGGTACATTAACGATCAACTATACAAGATATAAGCAACAGCTTTCCAAAATGATTATACCAATTCATCCTCCAACATGCTACAGAATAGGCCCACCTAAGATATTCAGAATGAGCCTCTCCAGTATGTTCAGAACAGGCCTTTTTAAGATGTTTGGCATTTGGTTTATTCCCAACTGAAGTCAACTGAGTCTCTGCAGGCTCATGACAAGTTTATCACTCCTTAAACTACCTAGAAGAGTGAAAATGGTGGTCTTACTCACAATTTCAGATTTTATCAGAAATAGCCTTTTTACACTTGGTGATTTGGTAGAGGACAGGGCGTGCTGACATGTATCTAAGGAATGGGAAAACTGTACATTTGGGGACCTACACATACAAGTTTATTTTACTTTGTAAAACAAAGTTACTATAATAAAATACTAAAAATTATAAAGAAAGAAACTTTCTATAGGAGAAATGCATCTATATGACAGGGCATATATTTAATTACTTCTATCCAGTCATCTTATTAGTTATACGAGTCCATTCCCTCTCTCCTTGAAGCGCTAAGCCTCTATTCTAGTCCTTATCTCAGAATACAGGGCATCACATTTCCCCTCACTAAGCTTGAAATCCAGTGAATTTTCATACATGTGATTACATTTGCATTTTTCTCCTATTAGATTATTTGGTATTTATGTAATTATTTGACTGGTCTGAGAAAAACACAGAATTCTGGAGGAATTTCCTTTCCGATACTTATTATTTCTAGATTGTAATACATTAGGTCATAAGTCTCAGTAATTATAAGGAAATTAGTGATTATCAGTGATTAATAATATCAGTGTCTTTGCTTTCCATCACGTGTTTATTATCTATGTTGAATATTCATCTAAATATTTCTTGAATATTTTCCTTTTATTCCTTAGATTTATCAAACTAGTATTATCTTTGGACTGCATTTCTATTACTGCCTAGATCCTAATACTCTAAATTTTCTTCTTGTCACTCTCATACCCACCTTGAATGTCACTACCAGATTGTTGTCACTGCAATGAGAATCTAAACATGTCCTTCCTCTGCTTAAAATATTTTACACGCATTGTGCCACACACACTGATAAAAATAAAGTTAGTTTCCAAAGCTGAGAGTGTGTAGATTCCTGCCAAGTTTTCTAGCTTTCCTATAACACTAAGCTATGAGAGCTGCTCTTGGGATTTATATGTGTCAGTCTAACTCAACTATGTAACAGGTACATAAAAAGTGAGCTAAACTGCATGCTTAGGAAGAAAATTACAATGGCCACTTAATTATATAAATTGTGGATTTCTATATTTATGTTTCTACTCCATAATTGTGTGGTCTTGTACAAGTTATTTATTTGAACTTCTCTTAAGAGAGAGAAGGGGATAAATAGAAGACAAGAGAAGGGAAGGAAGAAGAGGGGAAGAAAAAGGAAGGGGATTGCAGGGGAAGGAAGGGGCAGGAAAGTATTATTAAGAATATTAAATAAGCCAGGATGATTAATGGGGTTAACCACATGTTAAATTCTCTATTACTAGCTATTTCATAGAAGATGGCATTATGGTAAAATGCCTTTGCTGCTCCAAAAAGGAGAACAAAGTTGGATATTAATGGGTAGAGTATTAACATGCATGATATAAACAAGTTAATGTATTACAGCAGTAACATTTGGAGCTGGAGCTCTAATGCTTATTTCAAATATTAATTTCTCCTTTATGTCTTAATGTGTGTAGTTGTTTTCAATACTAGTATTTCTAGTAAAACATGGCAGAGAAAAAAGCAATAATATGCTTTAAGAAAATGACAGGACATTGAATGAATATTTTCTCTAAAACTTCTGAAGGTGAAATGTTGACCAAAATTCCTAAATTTTCTGCTGATGCAATGGATATCTGGATATTGTAAACACCTGGCTTGTTAATGTCATCTAAAGAAAATTACAGATGAATAAAAAATGTGTTACCTGGCAGTTAACAAGTGCTTTCTAATAAGCCGAACCACTTTCTCATAGCATTTCCTCAACTTTTCTACTGTTATCTCACTCTGGCATGTGTCCAGTTTGTTAAGGCTGTATTTGTAAAATAACCTGGCTTTGTAGATTGACTCTTTTTCACAACCTTGTAATCAATGTCCCTATCTTTCTATTTAATGTTAAGAGTGTATTACAGGTGCCACTGATGAAACTGTTCAAAAAGTTAGATGTGACTTTGGTAACAGATTAAAAATTATCTTTAATTAATGGATCTATGAAAAGAAAGGAAAATTCAAAGCTACAAGCTCTTCATATCCTAGAAACAGGCAACTTGACATTTGCATTGAAATTCCTTCATTTTGTCTTGTATAGATTAATGCCTTCCCTTTATCTTTTAAATTAAACAATGTATAATGTTCATTGAAAAACAAAATCATATCACAGGAAAGTCATGTTCAAAGAGGCGCTGCAGAATTTTAAGTGTAGGCAAAGAAATGTGTTCAAGTATACAAAACCAGTTCCCAAAGCCTGTTATGTTTCAGATCTTTGCACAATGTTACCAGCATCATATAATACATTATTTCTTTTCTTTATGTCTAAATAATTTTAAAAACTTCTGTCAATTCCTCAAAGTATGCTTTTTAAAAATGTGTAGTTTGTTTTTTTGCACATCTCTAGACTGAAGCTTTTATTGTCTACCCAGAGCATTTCAACTAGTATAGTTCTAAACTTAATGTCTGCTTATTTCATGATAGATAGTATATGGACTAGCTTACACATATATGCATATATATATGTATACTCACATATATACATTATACACATGTGCCTAATTACTAGATATGTTTAATTTATACACCTTTCTATATACACACAGATATATTTGTTTTCTGTTAGCTAACTCGTTAACTATCAGTAACTGGTTAAAAGGTCATGTGTCCCTATCATTTTATTCTAGGTTTTTAAATAGCATAGTTTTATTTAAGGTGCTTTAGGTTCATTATTGACAGATCATGATTGTATGGAAATCATGCACAGAACCGTGAAAAGTATCTTTTCTTTATATTTTTATTCAGTTCTTTTTATTAAATATTCACTATGGTTCAAATGGTCTACTAAAAGCTGTATCAAATAAGACAAAAATGTTAGTTCATTGACATGGAAATAAAATAACAAAATGTTGTATGGACATTGTCTTACACATTTGAGGTTGTTTAAAGTTTTCAAAGTATAAAGCCCAAGGTTGATAGTTTAGTGCTATAACTCAACGATCTCTTCAAAGACCAAATAAAGATCTTTTTTCTCATTATTTTTCAACAGTTGCTTTTGTCCTCCTGAATGTCACCTCAGTTTTATGACACAGATGTCAGATCTTCAAGAGTTTGACTCTGTTCTAGTCAAGTATAAGAGAAAAATGATAACATCAGCAAGGTGTATTCTTAAATATGTCTCTTTTGTAAGAGAAGAGAAAAAGGAAATTTATTGCATACCCAAAGCGAAATTCTAGTTATGTCTCATTAGGCAAAATTGAGTCACAATACGAATCCTAGCTATAAGGAAAATGGAAAGTGAATCTATTGAAAATAATCAATGATTTTTTAATTATTTTTATTAGATTTGGACATGTAGATATACAATTTTAAACATATTTGATTATCTTTTAGTAAAAAGAAAGGGGTCTGATAGCTGTGGTTAAAAATTGACAAGATGTATTACGTTTAACTAGTTTTATCCTAAATCCGAAAGTATCAGGTATATTGTTTTCATTCATTTGATATCCACCCAAAAAATACTAAATAATACATGAAAGCACTCTACAATTGTTGAAAATATAAGGCTGACCAAAGTGAAATAACCCCTGCCATAATGACAAAGCAGGAATTACAACCCAGCTCAAACACAGGTCATTGCTTGTTACCTGGAACATGCTGCAGGAGTATTAAGAGACATCTCATTTACAATGAGGACCTTAAAAATCACTTTCAAGAGGAAGCAGTGTCTAACCGTAAACTAAAAACAGATTAGTTGGGTAAGAGATTAAATTTCAACACCAAATTCCTACCTCTTGTGAAGATTCTTCACTGGAAGAAACTCCAGAATCCTAGAACTCTGACTGTGTTTGTTGTTTTGTAGAAGATTTTGTGTGTGTGTGTGTGTGTGTGTGTGTGTGTGTGTGTGTGTGTGTGTGCTTGTGTGCATCTGTCTGTGTGTGACTCTGTTTGTATGTCAGTGGAGAATAGAAATGTAAGCAATTTGAAACTTAAAGGGCAAAGTGAGCTATACAAAGTAATTTCAATGTTTTGTAAAAGAAATAAAGACCATCACATTGACTTAAACAGAGGAAATAAATGTTTGACATTGGAATTGGGGAAAATCCTATAGGTTCCAGAAAGGATCATGATTTTGAGGTGTGCAGGCCTTAAAACAGGGAGAGATAAACACCTGAGGCTCAGCAGGTAAGTAATATGCCACATAAAGCCCAAGGACCCAGATTTCAATGAAACTCGCTAATGCTGATGAGAGATTATGGTGCTTGGACATAGGTAGCATGAGTGCAAATAAAGTAAAATTGACAGAGACAAGGGATATGATTATGTATAATTGTTGAAACAGGTTGTTACATGTGGGGTGAAGAACAGAGAAAAATAATGGCCCAAATTTTGTTTTTGAGAAATTAGTGGTTATACTTGTGACCACTGGTGACCACAGTGTGACCACTGGTGACTAGGATGATAAACAGATTACTAAAACCAAAGACATTATTGATGTTAGAATCAGTAACATCACCATTTGGAGATCCAGGGAGAAATGTACAATAAGAAGTGGACCTTACAGAGTATAATCTGAAATACATGGTTTTAGTTGGAGATTTAGATTTAAAAATAATCTCGCCTAGAATATAATTGAAGTCAGGACACCAGGTTTACTTTTTCTTGGACGTTTAGAATGAGTTTAGAATGAGAAGTGGAACCAAATTTGAGCACAGAGGACTGACATGTGAGAACCATATTAGGAAACTAATTCATCATCCCTGTTGGCTATCACATTACAGAAATATGGCAGAAGGGGAGCTTTTGGATAATCATACTATCTCTTGTCAAAGTAAAATTGAATGAGCCAGATAAATTGTGAGAGCAAATGACAGTGATTAAGTACTGAGCATTCATTGAAGTGCTTGATCCAATTACTTACTGTATACAGAAGTAGTGTGACCTTTGAATGAGACTATCTGTGGTACAATGGCCTATATTTGACAGCTTTCTTTTCTTAAAGCTTGACAGAGATAAGGAAGATTTCAATACTTTAAAAAAAGATAAGAGAATGTTTGCTATCAGATATAAAATAGCTGCCTATGAGAAGAACTGAGATAACATACTTTTTAAAAGATGGTGATTAATGAAATGCTCTTGTTCTTATCCATCAAAGATCAGTAACTTAAATGTGTCAATTATTTGGCTGGTCTTTTCTGAGAGGGAAAGCATATCTTATTTTCATCTCGTATTCTTTGCTCTTTTAAACAAATATTTATTATTCCAGGCATTGTGTTAGATCTTAGAAATGAAAACATAGAAAATAAAGCTTCATGGTATTTGTGATAGCTTTCCATCAAGAGACATAAATGTGCATATTTATATTCAAATACAATAAGACAGATTCTGTAATAATTATATAATATTTTATTGCAATAATAATCTTGACAGGGATTCATGTATTCACCATTGCATTCTCAGCAATCAACTGTAGAGATAGTTACTATCAGCAATACTTTTACATCCCATCTTATTCATTTAAGTATTTACATCAATTTGGATGGATATATATAAAAGAGAGCATAAAATAACACTGAGCCAATGAAAAATAATTGATATAATATGAATGTAGGAATAACTTTGAATACTTTAGTGATCATTGATTCCATATTTTATCACCTATATAAATAAAAATATTATTGCAAGGGGGGGTTATAGTATCATTTAGGAGGTGACATTCGAGAAAAACAGCTGTTTTCTCAAGTGGAGAATTGATAAGGACTCTTCAGGCTCAGAGAATTTCAGTTTGAACTGATACAGGTACAGAGTGGACTATCAAAGGATGAGACTAAAGGGTAAGACTGTACTGGAAAGGTCTCATGTGCATGGCAAAATAATTCAACATTTTTTGACTGTATTTCCTCCAAATTTGTTATAATTATGTCTAACTTTCTGTATCTCAGAATGTGACTCTATTTAGAAATGGGACTTTAAAGAGGTAATGAAGGTAAAGTGAATTTGCATGAGTGTACTGTTATCAAAATTATTTGTGTCCTTATACGAAAAGAAGACAAGAACACAAGCAACACATAGACTGAAATTAACCATATGAAGCTACAAATAGAAGCCAATCATCTGAAAATGAAAGAGTGGTCTCAAAAGAAACTAAACATTATGACACTCCAGTCTTGCACTTCCAGCATCCTTAACTATGAGAAAATTAAGTTCTGTTGCTTAAGCTAACCAGTGTGTCGTATGTTGCTATGGTAGCTCTTATAAATTAATACAATTCCTAAGGCAATTTGGCTGCAGGCAGACATAGTTCTATGCTGATTTACCACAGAAGCAACGTAAACTATAAGCTAAAGAAAAAGATTGAGAAGGGTGTACCTGAGTGCAAGCTGAAGAAGATGTCCTGACCTACATTCATGCCAATAAGAATAGAAAGGAGAGGTTAGATTTCAGAGATATTTGTAAGGTATGATTAATTGCCTGAAGAGTTTGATGGAGATGAATTTCAGTAACAAAGAAGCATTAAACTACAAATTCTAAATTGCAATGCTGGGTATTAATCAAGACCAGAAATAAATGAATTTAAATACTGTATTTTTTTTAATTTGAAAGCAGGTTTTTTGAATGTGTGTGTTAGAAGGAATATAGTAGTAAGTTCAGTTTGGATGTCTTAAACTTAAGAAATCTTTCAGACATTTTCTTGAATATCTTAACTGAATATAAAATATATATTTAACATTCTGATTAATGAAAGATGAGCAATGTACAATGCAGGGCTAGTCCTATATGATGATTAGAGAAAATTTGAAAATCTTTCCATCTTCATAAATGCCTACGCTCTAATATCTTCTTGCATTTGGATTTTTTCACATTTAGACAAACTTGCCCTGCTAATAAAAGATGGCACCATTATCTCCTCAAAAATCCCTCTGAAAGTGTGTGAGTTATTATTGAAGTCTATGAACAAACTACACTAAGTCTTTCATCATCTTATTGCATGATCTGTTCTGTTAGTTTATAGCTTAGTATATAGGAAAGGATCATATAAAGCAGAGTTTGTACATAGAAAACAACATTTTCCAGAGTAAGCTTGACTGGTAACAAGGAATGTTTTTCTTGATCTAAAAATAAAGTCTGACAAAGTTTTATTGAATTGCTGTAGTATTTTTTGATCCTGGAATCAAAGTACTTTTGCAAAAGAAAATGGATAAATTCCTGAATAGATAATTTTCTAAGTTAGTTATGCAAGCAATTATTTTCAATCTCTGATAGAACTACCATAGAATTAGGATTGTATTCATCTTTAAGCCCACTCTCAGGTATCTAAATCATAATGTAAAGGATGAACAAAGGTTCTCAGGGAGGTATTTGGAGAGCAAAGTGGTTTCCAAGTGTTGCTTTCTGAAATGACACAGAGTTGCCACTGCAGTAGGAAGGAACTTTTTAAAAGGGAGCTCAAAGATATCCTTGAAGGCAGACTGTTTAGAAATAAATAGTCACATTTCATAATTTAAAATATGAATTTGTCTAGGTTGTATCATACAACTTAGAAATGGGGAAAAAAAGCACACTGGAAATCAGTAAATGTTCAGTCAAAAGGGAAAAAAAAAGCATTCTGTTTTTGCACATGTGGGAGGAACAATGTGCGATTCAAGAAATGTTCCAAGAAAGCTGAGAACAGAGAAACAATCATTAACTCTGAAGAGTCAATGAGGTCCTAAGACATAATTAAAAGTTTTAAAATGCTTTATTTTTAATGATGTTTTATTACCCTAGAAGCTCTCATGAAAAATTATTTTAGAAATGTGGTCTTCTATAATCATAGATAACACCTTGGGGGTGGGAAATAGTTGCAATGAGATATAATTCTCCATTTTTGTCAGTATGTATTTATTAACGAATTTTTAGAAATAAAGTTCAGAGAACGAAGACTATCTAAAGGAATTAGCATCTACTACAAGCTACTTCACCTACAAGGCTGGTGGATTACAAGCCAAGTCAGTATAAACAGCCATGAAACCATGAGGCCAGCTCCTAAAAGGAAATCAGAAGAGAACTAATGAGAGTAAAGTAGCAGGACAAACAAAAATGCAGTCCCTCTACTGTACACGTCTTTCTCTTCTGGGTTTATTTTAATGGGTATTGGTGGGGAAGTCTAAATGTATTTATGAGAGGCAGACACTTTCGTTTGAGGAGTCCAGTGAAATCAAGACTAGGGAAGGAAAGTGGGAAAAGATTTGAAAGGGCTGACATTAGGAAATTCATTAGAATGCAGACTTTGGAAGACCCAGTAAGTAGTGCAGAGAAATGATTTTCAAGTATGAATCAAAACATTTTAATTATAGTCATATTATGATCTTTCCTTATTTTTCCTGGGAAAATGAACAACTGCGTGATTTTGAACATTCTAATTTTTCACAGAACGTGCACAAACTTTCTTTACATGAATTGCTTCATTCACCAACAATGTCTTTAACAAAGCAATGCAAGAAGTAAGGCTGAGTACTATATATGTGAGTGATATTTCTAAATATAGATTACCCTAATGAAACCATGAAGGAATTTTGATGAAATGCAGTGATAAGACTATAAAAACATTTCAAAATGTGTACATATTGTAATAATTTTAAGTGAGATCATAACATAGTCTGTAGGAAATGATAGTAACAATTATTAACGATTATTTGCATGGTACATACTGTTACATTTGACAGAATACTTCCCCTAACTACTTGATTTTTTCCAATATTCAGAAATGCAATGATCTTATTTAGCAAGAAACAGTTATGAGCTACAATTTCATTATGTACATAATACAAAGTGTCAAATACATTCTAAAAATATTTAAGTATGCTCAGAATATGTGAACAGTCATGACATTAAATCTATTCTTACTTTAAGGTATAAGTTTATACTTGTGCATTGGGTTATCCCAGGTGATTTAAAATATTTTTGCATTATATAAGTCAAAATATTAAATATGTTATTAGAATTTGATAAAATATAGATAAATATAATTATAATTTTTCAGATTTTTTAAAATCAGGACCAGTTACCAAACAAAAATACACACATGCTGAGAGGGAGAGAGAGGGCAAAAATCATACAGATGCACCCAAACAAGTTAGATATATAGAACACATGCAAACTCAGACTCAGCTTCTAAAAATGCAAAACACAGAAAGCCTCTTGGAAAACATAACCCAGCACATTCAGGGGCAGGTAAAATTGTGTTCAGTGCCAAAAGAACCCCGAGGGTGATAATAGAAGGCAAATTATATATGAGCTCCCAATGCAATGTAGCAACAGAAGCGACCAAGCTATTTTGTTATCTCTAGAAGCAGAATTCATCTTCAGGAACTTGAATACGATACTTCCTTTACCTACAACCAAAAAAAAGAAAATATTTTGCAAACACACTCTGTTCTTCTGTTCATTTGTTTTTTTTGGCAACTTTGCTTTTGGCATAGCTTTCTCTCTGCCTTGTCTTCATCATTGTAACTTTTCTTTTACCTCAGATTTCTTCCTTCTTCAGGGTGGGGTGGGGGACTGCACTTTCTGCGCCTCAGATGGAGTCCACTTCACTTTCTCTTTTCCCTTTCTACCCCTCAGGTAGTTTGCTAGTAGTGAACTTTCTTGTCTTAGTGCAGGAGGAAGGGGAGCACACTGTCTTCTCAAGTGGAGGCAAAGGTGCACCACAACTGTGGTCTCTGGGGTGGCTTTGGGGATTCCAGAACGAGCATGTAGAGAAAGAACATGTTCTTCTCAGATTGGGGGAGGGGTGCATACATGCCTACAGTCTCTGGGCTTGTTGATAAGTGTGCACAGAAGAGAGTACACTTTCTTGTACTCAAGCAAGGGAAGAGCACACATGTATCTGAAAGTCTCTGAGCCAGCTGTGGTTACCTCTCTGCCAATTGGGGGTTGGGAGATGGAGTCTTCAGTATCTCCACTCTGCCACCACTTCTCCACTTCACCAAGCCCTGGTCACTGGCCCACAACTTCTTCCTGAGGTGTCTCCTCTTCAACGTGGATTTTTCCGTTCATTCAGATATGTTCAATCTGCAGGTTCATCACTTGTATATCCATGTCAGGATACTTGAGGATATTCAATGCTCTAACTTGATTAATTCAAAATTTGTTCATCCACAGAAAAATCCTAAAAACCAAATTCACTTATGTTAAGCAAAATAGAATATACACAGGGTCTTAATAAAATAAGAACTGAAAAGATATTGCTACCTCAATTTAGTCATACAGAAAAATAGTATTAAGTATCAACTGTGCTCTGTATTTGCTTGTATTTCTTATTCAGTTTATGAACTAACAATCTCACACTTCATTGTTATTCAATTGCTTCCAAGGTTATAGCACAGAAAATTGAAGAGATTGATTTTGCTTATTTTAAAATTCTAAAAGTCTTAGGACAGTTTTGTTCACATCTTTAACTTTGTTCCCAGTCATCTATCATCCACATGTAAGTAGCCAACACATAACCATCTAAATATATAAAACAAACAATGATAGAGCTAAAGACAGACATTGACAACAAGAAAAATACAGCAGGGGACTTTAATAGCCCTCCTACATCAATGGAAAGGTCATTCAGATAGAACACCAAAAAAGAAATAAGGGCCCTAAATGAAACAGATAGACTTAACAGACATTTATAGTGTATTCTACCACCAACAAAAAATAATATACATTGCTCTCAAATTTATGTGGAGCATTCTCAATGACAGACCTCATCTTGGGACATAAAATAAGTGTGCAAATTTAGCAAAATTTAAATTACAGAAAGCGTCTTTGCTTACCACAAAAGGGTGAAGCTAGAAATGAACCAGAAGAACTACAAAAATTTGGAGACTGAACAAAATATGCTGAACAAAATATGCTGAACAAAACATCTGAACAACTCCTGGATCATTGATTAGATTAAGTCTTATCTGCAAATGAGTGAAAACTCAGACATGAGCTACCTGATTATATGGGATAGAAACAAAGCAGTTCTGAGAGAAAAAATGTTTATAGCCATACAAGCACACATCAGAGACCAAAAAAAAGCCCCAATTAAATATATAACCATATGCCTGAGAGAACTAGAAAGAACAATAAAATAAAAAAAAAATCAGCAAAATAAAGGAAATAATAAAAAAGAGATGAAGTTAAAAACAAAATTACAATTCAATTTATAAATGAATCCAAGAGCTGGCTCTTTGAAAAAAGATGCAAAGTTGACACATGCCTGATGAAATTCACAAAGAAAGAGAAAAAACCCTAATAATGAAAGTCAGAAATGTAAGAGGTAGATCACAACTGATATCTCAAATTAAAAGTGTCATGATAGATTATAAATGCATGCTAACAAGTTTGGCACTCATGAAGAAATGGACAGGTTTCTAGAGTCCTACAGCCTTCAAAAACTGAACCAGGAAAACAAAAAGAATTTAAGCAAATCAATCACAAGGGTAGACATTGAAGCAGTAGTATAAAGTTTTTACTAGTGAATTTTACCAAACATTCAAAAAAGAGCTAATCCCCATACTCGTTTAGCTCTTTCACAAATTTGAAGAGGTGGGAAAACTCCCAAACGCATTCTACGAGACCAATGTTTTCCTGATTCCAAAATTAGACAAAGAAAGCACACAAAGCAAAACCAAACAAAAACTACAGATCAATATTGTTGATGAATTTGGCTGAAAAAATCCTCAACAAAATCCTGGCAAACAGAATTCCACTGCCCATTAAAAAGAGTTATACATCACAACTAAGTGAGATTTATTCCAGGAATGAAAGAATGGCTTAACACATGCACTCAATAAATACAATACACCACATCAACACACTGAAAATCAAGGTCCACATGATCATCTTAATAGACAAAAAAGAAGCGTTTGACAAGATTCAACAGCCATTCATGATAAGCAAACCCTTGCCAAAATAGGAATAGAAGGCATATACTTCAATGTAATAAAAACGACAGTGACAAAACCACAGTCAATATCATAACCAATGGTTAAAAACTGAGTTTTTCCTCTAAGATCTGGAAAAAGACAAGGATAACCACAATCATTGCAATTCAACATCATTCTGGTAGTCTTGGCCAGAGCAATAACTTTTGAAAAGGACATTAAACACATCCAAATTGAAAAAGAAGAAAAAAATAATAATTATTTTCTGATGGCATGGTACTATACTTAGATAACCCTAAAGTCTCCATGAAAAATACTACTACAAACAATAAATGAATACAGCAAAGCAGAGGATATTTTGGAAAAATCAATATAGCAAAAGTGGCCATTCTGCCCAAAGCAATATATAGATTCAACGCAATTCCCACAAAAATCCCAGGGACATTCTTCAAGAAATGGAGTAATATTACTCAAGTTTCTATGGAACCCCAAAAGGTCACAAATTCCCAAAGCTATTCTAAAGGAAAAATAAATAAAATAATAATGCAGGAATATTACTTTCTGACTTCAAACTATACTACGTAGTGATTTTCAACAAAACTGTATGGTGCTGGAACAAAAACAGTCACACTGATGAATGGAATCAAATGGAAGTCCCAGGAATAAAGTCATACTTACAGACAGTCAATGACAACAGTACCAAGAGCATACAATGGAGGAAGCAAAGTCTATTTAACAAAAGAAAACGGAATGAACCTCTTAAAAATAGAAATTAGTCTACTCATTATAGCCAAGCACAAAATTTAACTGAAAAATGGATCAAAGACCTGAAACTATAAAATGTTAGAAGAAAATGTGAGACAAACCCTCCTTGATCTTAATTCAAAGAGGTTTTGGGGAAAACAGAGCAAAATAAACCAGAGCAAAAATAAACAATTGTGATTACATCAAACCGAAAATCTCCTGTACAGAAAAAGAAACTATCATTAAACAAAAAAGACAACCCACAGAGTTGGAGAAGATATTTACATGACATACATGAGATAATAACTTAATCTCCACAATATACAAGTTCATACGTCTCAAAAGACCTACTTAAAAATGGACAAAGTAACTGAATAGAAAACTATCTAAAGAAGACACAGACAGCTTACAGATATATGAAAATTAATTCTACATCACTTACCTTTAGAGAAATGCAAATTAAAAATTACAATGAGATAACATCTCACATCAGTGAGAATGACTTATTTTGAAAAGACTGGAAAAAGCGGGTTCTGGAGGGGTTGTGGAGAAAAAGGAATCCTCTTTTACTACTGGTGAGAATATAAATTGGTGCAATCTCTTTGGAAAACAGTAGGGAGCTTCCTTAAATAATTACAGATGTATCTACCATTTGATCTAGCAATCCCACTCCTGGGCATATACCCAGATAATACAAAATCTTAATCAGGAAGTACATCTGCACCCCTATGTTCGTAGAAACACAATTCACCATAGCTAAGACATAGAAACAACCCAAATGCCGATCAACCCATCAAAAGGTGACTGGATGAAGAATCTATGATATATATACATATATACATATAATTCCCAATGGAATTCTATGCCGCTATTAAAAGATGAAAGTGTGCTCTTTGCAACAATCTGGATAGAACTGGAGGGTATCATGTTGAGTGAAATAAATCAAGAAAGAAAGAGAAATACATGATAGTTTCACTCATATGTGGAATATAATAAAATTAAATAAATTAGCATACAAATCCCAATAGAAATATCAGAACTCAGGACCAATTATGGGGGGATGGGGCAAGGAAAGAGGGGGTAGGTTATGGCACATTGGAACTCTGTGTGGTGGGTGTGGTATGAAATATAGACTAAGGTGCCACATTAGTATTATAAAATGAATTCAAAACTGTGAGCTAGAGAAATAATAACGTAAAAGATTTATTTGAAGTTTATCCACCAATATATCCTCAAACCCTGCACATTTTGCTGGTCACAAGATATTGTATTGTATTGTATTGTAAAGACAATAGACAGTTCTTTCACAAAGTATCATTCTTTCATCATTATCCATAGTTTGTTACTCTATGTAATCTTCCAACTTTAAAAGGAGTTAAATGCTTCTTTGCTATTTATGAAACTATTTTCTTGATCTTTTCATAACTTCGCTTTAAAAAACCTATATAGTGTAAATTGACATGCATTTAGAACTGTGAAGTTCTATGATACTGCTTAATCTGATTTGATGACAGGAAATTCAAGAAAGGAAATATATTCATACATATATATGCTTGAATTTGATTTTTTTTTTTTCCAGTTAATGGCAGTACTTGTGCCAGTTGTTTTTTCCATTTTAATTGTTAACAGTGTTAGAAAACTTTTGGTTTTGTTTTTGTTGCTTCTTTGTTTCTTTTTTTTTTCTTTAATGTTTTCTTATAACCCAAGTATTAATATATGATTTTAAAACTATTATCGCAGATAGTTGGAAAAGAAGAGCGTGTGAATCACAATAGTAATAACTCAGAAATCAGGACAACTGTATAAAAAGACATCTAATTTAGCTCCTAGTTCCTCTGAAGCTGACTTTGGAATTAGATAGGGACACACTCTGAGTAACCAATTTATCGCAGAGAAGCATTAGGGGCAAAGATCATTCTTACTGCTCTCAGGAAGTCATTTTGGTAAAATTATGTTGTCAAGAGCCAATTGTGAGTTCTTTAAGGTCAGAGATTAACTTTTATTCACTTTTTTAATCCTTAACATGAAAAGTCAAACCTCATGCCTGGCCATGGTAGCAACTCAAAAATGAATTTAATCAGTCTGTGAGTTTGGAAAATTGAATTCACTGAAATTGATTAAATGTTTTCTTGTAGCTTCAACTGCATCATTTTTTAAAAGCAACCATATCACTGCCTATTTAATCCAAGTCAAAATGACTAAAAAATATTTGTTTCTTAAATATTTAACTAAAATATTTATATAAGTCAAATATGAATTTGTTAAATGACTTCATAGTGAAACTGGCATATGTCAACATTTGAAATAAATTTAGAAATATATGTCTTCATACATTATTAAAATAATTTTTTTCATCAAAAATACTTATTGAAAATTGTAGATATACAACATTGGGATTAATTGTCAAATAAATAGAAACAATTATGTCTTATTAGTTAAGGATGATATGCTTTGATGTCTGTAAGGTGAGTTTTTCTTCTTTCCTGTATTAGCTTAAATATGTGTGTTTTCTTAGAAGATTGTCTACATTGACAATAGTAAATCACTATATAAAGACTGCCTTCTTTTATGTCTTTACTATAACCTAATACATACTTAGTTTTCTAAATTAAAAGAGAAATTATACCTTCATATAACTGCTGAATTAATAAAATGCTTAGATCACGAGAAAAATGTGAGCTCCAGGGGCTTGTCTGCTGAAGGTGAGTAGCAACACATAACCCAGGCTCTGTTCTACTAAGTAGGTTCATGTGAAGTTACTTTATTTCATAAGAGGTGCAATTATGCAGCTCAGAGTTGCAGATAGACTGACATTTGTCCTGAGTTTTGGGAGACCCATGGAGTTTTTGTTTTTTTTTTATTTTTGTTTTTTTAAGGGAAAAGCCTTTTCCTTAATGAATGATGTCTGTTTTAATCCTAGTTTGCATTTATCCCCATTTAAAGTATTTTAGAGAAAGGTTTTACTCAAATTTAATTCAGATAATATAGTAAAGTTATTTTTTTTCCATCCCACTGCAAATCTTTACAAGGGGTGGAAAATAAAAAACCTATTGCAGTGAATGTATGAAAGTTATGTTTTCATGAAAATTGGATAACCGAGCATAAAGAAATTATTTCATTGATTGATTTAAACTTTATGACTTAATTTCCAAGTGTCTGTAGAAAATTGCATGAAAGAAAAATTTGGGAAATTAATAATACTTCATTTTCGATATTCATTGCAAAACTCTGAAAACCAAAATATCATCGTTATTCTTTCTTTCTTCATAGATTAGTTATTCCAAACCAGGAAATCTTACAGGACACTTCTTATCACTGTATTAAACTTCTCAAATTCCCTCTCAATCTCTGCTACATTTTCCATAAGAAAAATATTCAGTTTTGGAGTCAGGTTTCTAAGTGTAGATGCAAATAGATTAGTAATAACCGATTACAGTATTCATTTTTCTCTCCACTCTACATTTTATAGAGAATCAGTTTACTGATCAGGGCTTTTTAAAATCTTTTCATGAAAAGTAAAACAATATTTTACTGCGTTGCTCTTTATGCAATCTATTCACAGCAAGTAAAAAGACTCCCTTTGCATAACCTTTGCTGTCAATTCAGAGGCACAGTGAGATGCAGAATCACTTTAACACAGGTAACCGAGTACAACGGAGAATGTATTATTGTGAATAATAACTTAGTATGATGCAGCCAGTTATAAGGGCAAAAATAGTGTGTAAACTGTCTATAGTAAGCTAACAAAAACTTAAGGTTGCCATAAAGTACTGAGAAGAGAGCAAAACAGATATCTAATATATAATACAGTATATATCACTTAAAAGGTAAAAACTGCTACAGACTGTGAAATGAATACCTTCATTCACACATTTTGAAACTGATTATTCTGATTCACACAGATTTTATATACACGTGTACCTTGTGGTATTCATATAGGCATGTTATTCAACATTATCTTCTTATATACACTTTTTTCTTAAAATATCAACATTTCCCCCCCAGGGGTCCCATGTCTAGCACAATTTGTTCTGAATAAATCGTGCTTACAAATAGCATGTGATTCGAAATGTGTAGAATCAAATAGTCTAGGTAATGTGATCAAATAAACACAGCCTAATATCTGTTTATAAAAGTTAGACTCTATATAGAAAAAATTGGGAATATGCTGTCCTTTTAAGCTAATCTGAGATGACAACATTCCTACTGAAGTTATCGATGTGCCTTTCACTGAGTTTTTATTTGAATTGCTTTCATCGCTAGGTAAAGAAACACAGAGTTCATTTGGCTCCAAGGGTTGGTACTGACAATTGTTATGCTAACGGGACAGAAGTAAAATGTAGAAAAATAACTTGTTGAGTCAGGGAAACCTGTATTGAAATTCTCACTTTTTCCTTTTCATCTGAAAATCATTGCCACCTATAGAGAATGAAAAAAAGAAAACCAAAAATCAACAACATTAAGAAGCCTCATTTTCTTGAGACAATTATTTTTCTAATGATCCAATGAAAGAACCCAAGAAGTTTCTATAGGAGTTACACGGAATTATCAGAAGCTGAAATTTTATATCCTGATAAAGACTTTTATAGTTCTGAGTGACTGGGTTCCAAAAGGTATCCATCAAAGCAACACTTTTTTCTTTTCCTATTTTTTTTGAATCTGCATTGAATCCTTACAACCAGATTAACTGAATCATTTTTCCTTACTTTGAAAATGAATTTGGGCTGATCTGGTTTTTCATAGTCCTTCCAAATATTAATATACAGTTTCATTTTGCTGTTGTTACATATTCCATTACAAATCAAATGCATTGTGCTTAGGTTTTGTCCCTACTCCAATCATGATAACTCAAAATCTTGACTATCATTCTCTTCTCTAGATTGAGACAAAAGTCTCAAACCTCTACTTTCTCCCTAAATTTGTTGACTCTCACAGCAAGGAAAATAAAAGGTCTTCTGCTTCATAAGGATGGCCAACTAGCCATTTTTGCTGAAATAATGGAAAGGAAATATTCCATTTTCTTTAGCTTCTTTTCATAATTTCTTCTCATTATCTAGGTCATAAACAGATGCCTTTCTCCTAATCCTTTGTCTTTCCTTTAATCAAAGAAGCAATCAGTACTACTTAAACCTCCATCCTTCCTTAATCTGTTATTTTTTCCCTCATGTAGTTTTGGAAGGTCTTCATTCAGCATTTAGTTTATCTTTAAACATACACTTTCCACCTAAGAAACCTCTTTGCTTTCAGCATAAAAATGAGTAATTTCTCCTTGAAGATCTCCATCTCTCCCTGACACAGTCCAGGCCTCCTTTCCCATATCTCAGAACAAGATATGAGTCTTTGATGTAACTCAGATATGGGAAATTTTTTCTTTTTACCCCCAAATATTCTACAAGCAACCCCATGACTAGGGCCAAGTCCCCTCTACTTGGTAGCTTATTTTTGGATTTGAGACACCCAATATTTTACACTAAAAATATCATTTATTTTGTAATAGCCATTATTTCCCCCAATTTCCATAGGCATAATGCAAATGGCACTTCATGTGCCATATGACTCAAAGGAACATCCCTTTCCATGATAATATTCTGCTACAAATGTCAGAGTAATCAAACTGAGTTTTTAGACATGCCAATATTTTTAAAAATGTTTTGCTCCCTTTTCAAAAAATTGACTTACAAGTTCATTACCTTTTTTTCATCAAATACCATGTTAACTGTCTAAATTTCTTAATTGTCTTTTTCATATTTCATTCTTACTATAAAAACGTATTATTCACTCCACCATAAAATTGGACTCCTTTGTTGGAATTTTTTTTTTATTTTTGGTTCTGTGTCTTAGGTAGCAGGCAATTAGACTTTCTACTTTTACTGAATAACTTCCTCATTGTTCTGAGGTCAATATCGTGTATTCCCCATACACAGATTTTCCAGTTTCAGGCTGCCTCTATTAGGCTACCATCTCTGCTTCTAAACCAGTTGGGTAAATTTGGGAAAGTTAATTTTCTGTGCCCAAGTTTTACTGTTTAAATCAAAAAAATGAATGAATATGTGCTAGTATCTCAGTTTTAGGAAAGACTAATAGTATAATGAAAATTCCCATGAAGCTGCCTTCAAAACCTGATGAGGTTTGGCCATTGAAAAATCTAGCAATCTAGGCAATAAATTAGATAAATGACTTATAGGTGGTGTAGAAAGTCTTTGACCAGAGTGTTTCTGACCCACTATTGACTTAAAGGTTTCTTTGCACCTGGCTTTTTACTTTTTTTTTAACATATGCAAGATTGACTAAGCATAAGAAGGGCTGGCACCTATTTAGTGGGCCTGAATCTTCCCCAGTGATAGGCTAACCATACCTACTCTTTTAAATTGGAAAATACTTTTTTTTTTTTTTTCATATTTCACAATGCTCCTGTCACTTTAATATAAATGTAAATTCTATCTGATTTTTAGTAAACAGGGCTGTCTTTTAACACAGGTTAGAAGTCACAGTTGAGTTGTCCTGGCCTCAGTCTGTTGAAGGGGCTCAAAAGCAGCTGCCTCTTATGCCCCCCATTAAAGACAGACCTTGCTAGCACTGACTGCAGCAGGCCATGATTGGTACTGCTATCTCCACCCACTGGGAGGAAAAATGAGCCCCACCCCCATTCTCCCTGCAGAGGCCTGCTTCTTCAAAAGGAACAGAACACCATAGCATGGTTGAGATGCAGGTAAGTACTATGGGAGTTATTTCTGTCACTATGGGAGTTATCAATGACACTGTGGGGGTTATTGGGCATTTCTGGCTCTGGAATGGTTATGTGGCATGTGTTTTAGTCAGGACGTTTAGAACTCTGGGCACCAAATTTGGTTTTCACCTAAGGTACCAAAATTTCTTGCACAGGTCCTGACCATTTGTGTAATACACTCTCCCCCAACACATGTTGTTACTATGTGATTGGCATCGCATAGTACTTACTTGGTGTCCTGACTGCTCTGTTCCTGCTTGCATTGCTCTGCCTCCTCCCTCTCCCTTAGTAGCCAGCCTGTAACACTGTCCCATTTTTACAAACCAAGGTCCTGTTTCAGTCTCAAGGAAATGTGGTCAGCCTTCCCAGTGACCTACTGACAAATCACCAGCCACTTCTTCAGTTGATAATAAAACCTCCTAAACGAAGCACTTAGAAACAAATTGCTTTATAGTGCTCTCTCCTTACTAACACAAGTAATCTTTCCTGTTTAAAGAAACTGGTCTGTTTTTTTTTTTTTTTTTTTTGACTTATGTTCATCAAGGAAGCACACCCATTGCATTCAGTAAGAATACCTTTAATTTCTATAATTCCAGAAATTTTCTAAAGGACATATACCACAGAATTTTTTTAAACCTGATTAGCCTGCAATTTTATCATGATTTAATCTTTAATAGTAACTGCAATATTTTTACCCTTACAATTAGTTCCTGTCTTGGTCCTTAGCTATGCCTACTGGTGTCTATAGGTGAACAAAAAGAAATTCCTTTAAAGCTGTGGAGGTATTTTGGCTCTTGATGCAAATTGCAATTTATATCTTCACAATTTTTCAGTTTTTTTTTTTTTTCCAGCATATACTCTCTGGGAATGTCAGGTGAAGCCAAGTGCCTATCCAACTTTGTATTTATCCTTGTTACGGTGAATTCTAGTTGTCACAGATATTTCAATTTTTACCACCTTGCCCTGACTCTGTATTTTATTCTATATTATATTAGAGATGATTTAAATAATTATGATGAAACTGCATGCCTGGGATTACATATGTCACATTTCTCCTAACAATGAGATTATCCCAGTGCTACTTAAATATATGAAAAAACAAAATGAGACTCCTGTTTTCATGGTGTGTAGCAGACAGCCACTTCTGGTCTCAGTTATTGCGATAGGCAGACTTAGAGCAAACGACAAATGATACAATATATTAAAAATAATTTGAAAATGTAAGATAGGAGCTATTCATAAAATTATGGGTGATATGGAGGGAAAACTGTGTTTTTTAACAAACATTTTCTCTAAGGTGCATTGATTTATGTTTATTTTAGAAGTCAGCTCACTTTTTCCAAATATTTCTAGTATCTTGGAGTTATAATATGACGCCCTCTTTTGTAATAATGATAGACTGCTTACAATACTAAAATAAATAGTTTTAAATTAAATGTTTTGGCATCAATCTTTCACTGAATTTACTCTTGAGTTACTATACAAATATTGAATAAATATTTATACAATACGCAAATGCTGTGTTTGCTCAAAAATGCATTGCAATCAATGATATCTAGAAAAAAGTAGGGGAGAGAGATATACGGTTTTGACAAATTACTTATTTTTGGGAAACTAAATGAACACTGAAATATTGTAAATTATGTGTAAATGTTTTTAGTTACAAATAATAGCATCAGCTACTTAAAGTTGTAATTAAAATACTATGAGTTGAAAAGCTTGATTAAAGTCACACGCATATTAAGTGATGGGTTCTAGATTTTAGGCAATCCAATCCATAAACTCCAGTCCACACAATTCACAGCCCACAAACCCAACCTCAGGTTTTAGGAAGCTTTCAATTATTTAAAATAATGATTATCAGAAATATGTCTTCCAAGTCTAACTGATATAAAATAAAACTCATATGCTACAAAAATGGTCTAATCCTAAAGTTATTGAACTATTCTCCCTGAAAGGTATTATTAGTATTTGCACATTATTTGTTCTACTACTAAAATTTAATTTAAAACTTGGCCTATTGCTGCTTAATTTTTATTAAATTTTAATTTCTGTAAACTAAGAACATTTTGATGCATATATAATGTTTGCCGTATTTAAAATTTAGAAAATTTTTATATTGAATCAGATTTTTTCATTTTTTTGAACTTGGTCACTTTTCAAAATGACTTGGCACACCATGATAAACAGTGGTTGTGTTCACCACCTTCAGCTGATCTTCATCATACACATCTTAAGGAACCAGGTCCCAGTCCTGCTGCCAGCAAATAGAGGGTCACAACCAAGATTAAAAACTAAATATAATAAATAAAGTGCTTCTTCATTCTTGCTCTTCTTATTTGCCTGCTTATGCACCTTCATTTCTGCCTTAACCTTTCCTTTAAAAAATTGCCAAATTCTAATTTTTCACTTTGTTATATCAACATTAATAATTTGCCTATTTCAGTTTAATTTAATCTAAATGAAATAAATTAAAATGCCCAGGAAAAAATGTTATATATATGTTAGGTATCTCAAGTACTATGAAGATTTCTAAGAATGGGAAATAAAGATGGTTTGTCAGTAAAATGGGAAGTTTTAGATTTAGGCCTGTGTCACATCTGCAATTACAAAAATGCACCTGATGAACTATGTGTAAGTATGGGTGGTTTTATCGAGGATTTAGATGTGATTCATTCTGCATGTGTCTAATTATTCAAACGATATATTAATATTATAATTAACATATAACACAAAATGCAATTAAAACTGAGTAACCTCTAGAAGTGTATTTGCATGGTAATGCATTTTTATCTTATAAAAGAACTTTGCCTTCTCCATTCCTCTGAGTGGACTTTTCACCCTTTCTGTCAGGAGCATTTTGTTCATAATTCATCTTATAACCATCCAAAATGTTATGATTGGACCAGATTCAAATTCCTCTTTCATACTCTTAAAGTCACTTCTACCCAATTTCCATTTCCCTTTGAAAAATACCCTGCATTTTACATATATTTATTTGCTATATATCTACCCCAATGAGTCTCATCCTTAGGGTCAGTACAGATCCTGCATTTTATGGATGACTATCAGTGACAACATAATAGCTTTCTTTCCAGGAAGATATACTATATAATCACAAATAATCAAGTATTTCCTTTCAGAGGTGCTTGAGAAACTAAATAAAGCAATCAAGTAAAATGCCCAATGACCATAAACACTAATTTATTGACAAGAAGTTTTGTGTTTTCCATAAATTTCAATTGGGAAGAATGAATTCAAAAATATTGATTTTATATTACAATTTTGAACCAGTAAACAGAATGAATTTATAGAGAAAAAACTGAAACTTGGATTAAAAAGTGTTTTTCATTGTAGCTATTTTTTTTTCTTACAGGTTCTCCTATAGTAATTGACAAAACTTGAAAGATCATAGATGCCAAACAATACTTGCCAGAATTTAATTATTGTCTTCTCTCAGTTTCACATAAGGATGAAGCAATTTTTGTTCATCATTTTTTCTTATCTCATATATCCTTGTTTATATAATTCTAAGTTACTGATTTTGAGCCTAAATACAAAAAAAAAAATTTAGAAAGAGTAATGCAAGTAAACAGTAATAAAACTTACATGCTTCTATAATTAAAATGAAATCATTTGTGTAAAGTATATAGAGTGAGAGGAAATAAAAATAACAGTGTAAAAGAACACTGGCCTAGAAAAAGAACTGAGAGTATCATAGAAAATTACTTGAAAGTTATAATTAATTTTGAAGAATGAGTAAAATTTAGTTGCATCAAAAATTATTTACATTCTAAACAGTGCACCCCTGTGTCCATGAAATACCATGGTTAATTCAGAAAGCTAATAATCCCATGTATATTGGTTATATGTACTGCAGCCAAATATTTAATCGCTGACCAAATACTAATTTCCTTTCTCTACTCCTCTATTAATACTCACTGATTCTCTTCATTAGAAAGATACCTAGCCTTTTGTACCTAGGTAGGGCTATATAACAAAGCTTGGATCAATAATATGCAAGAAAGGAGGCTTAACGCTCTTTGTCCCTTTTTTTACCCTTGATAACTGGGATACAGACAGTTGGAGTTATTTTTGTGAGAAATATACTTACAATTTCTTAAAAAATCATCTTTGAGTCTTTCTTAGAAGCATCTAAGCATAATATTCATTGGTACAAATGTGTATGAGAAGTAACAGAAATTTTAAGCAAAATTCATATGATATGGATTCTTACATGATATGCTAAAACTTTCAAGCTAAAAAATATGAATATTTGGGCATTTTAAGTAATTTTTAACAAGGATATGTTAGGAATTGATTTTGGTTTTAGAAATATTGTACAATAAGCATAGGATAAATGAAGATATAACCAGATAGGAAACAGGAAAAGTAGTTTAAAGTTAATAAAGTAAATAATTTTATAACTATTCTAAGTCTTTAATTAAATGATTACTCCTGAGTTGGGAAATGAAGGAGAAGTTTGTATTCTGAAAAACAGCAGCTTGTTCAGTTTTCAGTATTTTGAAAGTGAATATGTACAGGACATCCAGAAAGACTTCACAGCTCTTGCTGATTCAAGATGAAAACTGTCATCAATATTTAATGCGTGCAATATAGCGTGAATGGCCAGAAGTCTGTCCTTTTGCTCTCCAGTGAAGCTAAGTACTTACAAACAGAAGAATCACAAAATACAGTTTTAAAAAATAAGTTAAGGAATAAAATGAGCACCATCCATCTTACCAAAAAAAATCACACTTAGAATTTAGGTACCCACTGTCTCATTTAACTGAAGAATTATAAGGAAGGAATTACTTAATGTGAACATGTGAAATATTGATACATTTTTCCAGCTTAATCTGTAATTCCATCCTGTGTATAAACAAGCCTGTAAAAAAACAAAAAGTATCCTTTTATGATGTCATTCTTAAGTTCTTTATAACCTTCATAGATTGTGCAGAAGAATCTGAAAATAATATTAAGTATGAAAATGATCCTGTGATAGCATAGATTAATCCAATAATAAACTTTTAAGCTAATGACTCTTAGAGTGCAATTTAATAGTTTAGTAAATGACTCAATTCCTATTCCTATAGACCTTCTGAGACACAATTTTTAATTCAGACTTCTCTGGCATACTAAAAGTATAATGCATATGCAATGCAATGCTAATTTCTTATTCCAAATGATTTTGCAATAGACCAATTCACTTATCTTCCCTTTTTATGCCATTTATTTCAGTTGAATAAATACAATACATTTCTTTCCTGTTTTGATTGAATAAGTGAGACTGAACATGCTTTTGTAATTCTTGCATTTATAATAGAATAAGTTTTATCAGAAGGGAAAAAAAGAGAATAAATGCATTGATATCTAAATTAATAGTCATTTATCTGGAATTTTTTTTTAATGTGTATGGGGGTTGTTTAGTCACTTAATAATTTTTTAAAGCTTAAGAGTTTTTGCCAATTATTAAAGTTTGTATATGAAATTTGCTTTCAAATTGGAAATACAAAGAATCCATTTTATTTCATGATTATAAAAAAATCCTATTAGTAATTTATAAAAATGTTTTCATATATACATAAAATATAATATCATGACGTATCTATAGCTATGATATAGCATATTTAATATAAAAACATGTTCACAGTTATTAATATGCAGAAAAATCACATGTAAGAATATGAACAGAATCATATTTTGATCAAAAATACATAATACTGCATATGCACTCAAAATTTGAATGTTTTCTGTAATGAAGCCATATGTTTTACAGTTCTTATTATTTAATTTTTAATATTTGTACTTTCTTCCATGAAGATGTGTGACTTTCATTATGACACAAAGTAATGAATAGCAGGCACAATACATTTTAAAAACATACATCAGAAAAACAAACCAAAATTTTTCTCTCTGCTTCCCTAAAATTCTAGGAGGAAGTTTATTCAAATGTCATCTATTTGACAGCAAACATCAGGACATAAATATGCAACTTTCGTTATTTTAAGGCAAGCAATGGTAACATTAAACATTAAACAACATTTGAAAGAAACAGTGCTGTGTTCTATTGCTTTCTTATACAGTCACGTGTATTTTAATATAAAGCAACATAGTTTGACTAAAATTAACTTCAGTACAATGACAACTTACATTGGCATTAAAATAATTGATGTTTTAATCCTTAAATTTCTTTCATATATGTCCAACTGTGTCTTCCAGTATTTGGGTTTTTTTATTTAATTATTTGTGGGAAATAAAATGTGAAATTGGAGGTTAGAGAGAAATCATAGTTAGAATTGAAAGATCTGCTTAAGATCTATGTTCTGATTATCTACTACTGCCTAACAAAACACTCATAACTTTGACTTAAAACAAGTGTATTTTTACCTATTATGACTGGTGGGTTGCAAAATTTCACTGAATGTTTCTTTCCTGAGGTTTTTCAAGCAATTTAAATTGGTCAGAAAGTAAAAGAGAAGTACAGGATGGTTTCACTCATACATAAAATATAAAGAAACAAAATAAATAAACAAATTTCAATAAAATTCATAGGATACAGGACTATGGTTACCAAAGTGGGGGTTGGTGGGAAAACAAGAGAAGGAAGGAATTACCAAGGTGTTGGTAAAGGGCACTAGAATTCTGGTGAGGTACACAGACTGAGGTGCAAATTCAATATCTTAAAAAGCAAACAGGAATGTAAACAAAATAAATTGAAAGCAATTAAAAATAATAAAAAATAAATAAATCGGTTGTTAAGTGAGTTGTCATCCGAAACCTTGACTGTACTAGAAGCCCAGAGAGGCTTGCTTACTTGGCTGATAGCTGATGCTGACTGGGGTGCTCCATGGGAATGTCAACTCAGTATTTCTCCATGTGACCTGAGTTTCCTAGGACACTGTATTTGGATTCCAGAAGGTTGTGCCCAAAGAAAGAATTCCAAATAATACAAACAGAAGCCACAAATTTCTATATAGCAGCTTCACCAGTGTTGCATTGTCAACACTGCCTTTTCTCAATTATATAGGCCAACCCAGATTAAAGTGAGAGGGGTCAGAAAACCAGGAATGTATCAATGAGAAAATAATAAAAGTGAAAGTGTCCTTTTTTGAAGGGTAGCTACCTTATTCAGAAAAATTATAACCCATTTTGTTGTTTGATTGCTTAAAAAGAATGAGTATTTCTACTGAAAAAAATGATGAAAGCAATGGATCTGCAAAATGTGGTTATATGATTATATATAGAAGTTGATTTACAATGATGTACATGTTAAACCTATATAATGTTAGGATAATGCAAAGTCCCTTCAATAACATGTTTTAGAAATTAAAATAAAACATTTTTTTCAACCATATTATTCTCCCTAGTGGCATTGTTTTCTTGCCATTTCTGTTCCCTCGCTTTCCTTATTTTTACATAACTGATATTTTAAAGATCAGAGGCCATCAGGAAAAGTAAATTATATAGCACTTTCCACAAAATAGGTTTTGTTTAATTTTTAAGTGAAAAATATACTGCTATAGTCATTGTAGTTATGAAATAATCATGTACGAAATGTGTGTGGGGTGATATTTAAAATGAAATAAACTAAATATTTGAAAAACATAGCATTATACACTTAAATATATGTAAATATCTAATTCCTCTTCTCCTTTAACTTACTATTTATCTCCATTATTCACTAAAATTTATCATCTAAACTTTATCATGTGCCTTGTTTTTTTGATATCCATTATCTTCTTGGTTGGTCTTCCAAAACTTTAATCACCCCTTCCCACTCTACATTTCTTGTTCTTCTTTTATTAATGCCTTAAATGCAAATAATCCTTGGTTCTTAATGAATGAGAAATAAGGATCAGAGGAATATCTATCGTATAGAAGGAGACAAATGGCATAAAGGTAAGCACATATAAATAGAGGTAAATAAATTCATATGTGCAGGCAACAACACTGTATCATTTATTCAAACTTTAATAGAAGTGAGACCATCACCTTGATGAAGATGTACCAGCAGAGAATGTAAGGAAAAATAAGGAGCTAATTTAGCTATTTAATCAAAAAAAGTGAGAATAGCCAAGAACTCAGCAACTATTATAAAAGGTGGAATTAAACATCTCCATCACCTTGGCAACAGAACAACCACCTTATGTTAGTAATATAATAAAAACACAGATAAATGAAGTAAATTGCAAATAAGACCCATATTAAGATAGTTCTTCCTTGGAGAGTATTCATGAATAAATTTAAAAACAATTTTTTACTAGAGGACATGTAGGAAGAGCATAACTATTATACTAAAGAGAAGATGTCCCCCTTCCTCAATGTCCCCCACCTTCCCACTCCCCTAACAGGTACACAGCTTACCTCTTTGTTCTAGGTCAGTGCTAAGTAATAAATCATATAGTTGTAAATCCCCTGGGTTCTTTGGGTAATTTAATAGGCATTGATGCATGGAAAGAAATTTAGAAGTCAAGGACCCAGAACAGGAAAAATGTGCATCTTCTCCAGGTACTCTGTGTTTTGGTGCAGAGAAATCTAAGGAGTTATTATTTGCATCGCCCTTCTCTAAGCAAACTCACCTTGGAGGGTTGTGCTTTTCAGAATGAGACGATACAAATGCAGTTTGGAATTTGGTTCAGTTAATATCAGAAAGTGTGAGTCGGTATCAGGGTGAGTCTCATAAAAAGAATATTCAGATAGACTGAAAAATAGTATCAAGCATGAACACCTGGGAAGAAATCTCTGGAAAATCAGATTGATTTATAGCATTTTGGTCAATATGTTTGATTCTTTAAGAACATCACGTCAAAAACTAAAAGGAATATGTTTGTCATATGGTTATCGGCCATGTGTATGTCCTCTCATTTTTTTCATTCTGTTATTGTTGTTGAGTTCTATGAGCACTTCGAACACTACATATGTATATGTATATATATATATATATATATATATATACATATACATACATATGTTGTCAACCGCTTGTCATATACATGCTGTGGAAATACCTTATCCCATTCAGTATTTTTTTTGTTTTTTTTTATTTTTTTCAATTTGAGCACGTGAACAAAGGATAGAGGGGTTGCATTGGATAATGGTGAGGGATTACTAGAATTCTGAGGGTGGACAGGTGTGGTGTCATACATCTGCAGAGTATGAACCTGTGTTATTAAAATATGTGACAAACCAAGGCTATCTCAATAAATAAATAAAAATAAAAGCTATTTACGATAAAGAAATAAAGGCACATTTTTAAGTCCCAAAGGCTCCTTGGGGGAAAATTAACTCAAATGGTTGAAGCAGAGTAATTTAAGAGAAGAAAAACAATTCTTAGAAACCTAAGGTTCAGGACAAAAGTATCTTTATAGTTTGACAATAGCCATCACTTGGGTCAGTGGAGGTGGGAGTAGAAATCAAAGATCCAGGATAAGGCATCCTGCTACTAGAGCCACTAAATGTCATGACTAAGGTTATTTGAATATTAAAAAAGTGTAACAAGAGAGTACATTTTACTTTCATTAGGAAGATAATATGAAAACCTAAAAGTCAGAATCTCTAATATTTCATTAGAATCCTACTTCTAAGACTTAGGGCCAATGATCTCTGACTAAGGAGGATACAAAAGGCATTTGAGGAAATGGTTTATCAATTGTAGAAAAGACCGTCTTCATGAGAAATAGGAACAAATCTCTGAAAACTGTCAGCAAAAAGGGATTCCACCAGTCAAAAACAGATACATCCCGAAAATGAAGATGTAGAAAAGATTACAGCAAAGTCAAGAAAAAAAATCTAGTTTTAGTCATCTTGTCTGAGAAAACTGATGTAGAGAATAATTCCAACTTAGTGTTTTGTTACAAGCATTCAGCTCAATGAATAGTTTTTCTTCTCTCCAAAAGAGTTGGTTTTAGATACTGAGTTTTATAGTAGTTGTGTAAATAATGTTGAATAAAATAACTATGGAAATTATTGAGACAAGTAACAATGCACTATTTCTACTAGTTAATTGTAATTTTCTTTAGATATTTTATCTTGAAATAGATGTGTTAAATGTGTCTGCCCTAATGAAAATTTTTCATATATTTATAAATCATATGCTAATAAAAAGAGCTGAATATTTCTTCATGTCCATAATCCTTAATTCTCAGGTAACAGAAATTAAATGGGTCCCTAAAATGTTAAATATTCAAATAGTTTTTCTTCTTTAGAGATGCTGTCCCTGCCTGTGGTATAAATGGAAAAAATTACCAGTTTATCTCTTAGTTTTATAAATCTAGAAGAAAACCAAATCATGCATGCATTTATATGCACACATATGCTTATGTATTTGAGTAATTTTCATATCTTGTCTGTATCCTTAATACTATAATTTCTAAACTGAGATACACAGCAGATAGGGCACTGGAGCAAAAATTGTACAAAGTATAAAAAATGCTTAAGACTGAAAAGTTTATTTTGAAGTAGGAACATTAAATGAAAAAATCAGCAGAAAGAAATGTGATCATATTGGATGAATGACATCAAAGTTTAAAAGTATCAGAAGCTTTGACAGTAAGATTTGGGGGAAAAGGGACTGTGTAATATAATAGAAGTACTCACACTTACAGTCAGGTTTTCAATCTTTGTTCTAGGTGAGCATGACCAAGACCAAGGAGAGATGAAAGAAGTGATTTAACAGATGAGGAAATGTAGGTGCAAATGTATAAAAGTAAGCTCTTCACCCCTTACTTCTAAGCAAAAGTAGAAGCTACAAAGATGACAGGGAGAAGGCAAGTTCATATGAAAACTTTCTCAGCATGTAGAAATCCAAAAGGGTAGAAGGCTACGCTCTTCAAGCAGAGATGATGTAAAGGTCAAGCTGTCTTGGAATCATCTTTCTGGGAGATCAGTAGAATGGATAATAGAATGACCTAAAGATTAAATGGAGGATTTGGGTAAAGATGAGTCCTTTTCCTGAAGAGAGACATTAAGAATGGGATTCAATATTACTTCCCCAGAGAAATTAATCTAAGGAATTTGAATTTCTAGGGATAATTTGGTTACAGGAGAGGCAACTGAAACAAATCCCATGCAATCAAGAATTTTCGATGAACTAAAGCAGAAGAAAAACCTATTTGGTAAATATATTAGTATAATGGAAATGATATAATGAAATACAAAATCTTGAGCACATTCCACATAGCTGAATATAAGCTATTCTAATTAGTTTAGTTCTGGAGCACAAGATAGATTGAATTTCTAGAACTACTTTGTGTATCGTCTTGTCTCTATTTTTATTAATTTTATTAATTTTATTAATAAAAATGGATTAAAATGATTATTACTTGCTGATTCACTTAGTTGAATCAGGTACAGAATCAGGTGCAATGTAATTTGTAGTCTTCACTGGTTCTTCCTTCAATTATTTTCTAAACATTAAGAAAATATAAGAGGTATACTAGAGATATGTCAAAATTCACAGAGACACATAATAGTGACTGAGAAATGTAATGATCATAAAATGGTCTGAAGATGTAATGTAACTTTGAATTCTAGTGTTAGACAAAACCCATAAGGTTTTTAAAAATACCATTTCATTCATTTTTTTGTTTTGTTTTTCAACTTTACCTAGAGACTCATATATTTACATAACTTGTACAATAATGCTGCATGTATAAAAACTGTTTTCTTACGATCTCAATGATAAACATATTTTCAGATAATGTGGGAGAAGCCAGGTTGTTCGTGTTTAAACAATTGATATTTTTGACATAAAAATATGGATCATAGACCCAAAGCAACTGAACTTTAATAATTCAAATAATACTAACTTTTCTTGATTTTAGAAATTTCTAGAAAGAATCTGAGCTTATATTGAATTAGAGTAAAATCTATATTTTCGGGTGCATTGTCTTTGCTAAGTTTTTTTTTATTACACGGAATCAAAAAAAAGTCTGTCTGCTTCTGATTTAATACAAAATTTTATGAATCGTAAATGAGGTACAAAGACTATGTTAACTTGCAGCACACATGCCTTTATAGTTTATTGCAGTTAAAAAAATTATATTTATAAATTTAGCTTATCTTTCAGTATCATAATTCATCAAGATTGATTTGCCAGCTCTTTTGTTATTATTTGAATATAAACAGTCATCTGAGTGTGTCGTGCTTTCAGAATTGTAAACTTTATTCAAGTAGGGTTTCACTGTACCTTGCTAAGGAAAAATAAATAAATAAACATTCTGTACAAGGCATATGCTATTCAATTTATAAGTGAAAGGGTCCACTTGATTAAGTAAGAATTTGTTAAGTAAAATTTCATAGAAGAGTGATGATTTAGAAATACTATGCAGTTTAGAAGTAAAGGATGATATCAGGACATGAGCAAGACTCCACATCCTATTGGCTTCCAAATTGCCAAGAAAAAAATCTACTTTAAAGAAGTTTTCTTCTATACCTCCTGCTTTCCTAAATTTTCTTTAATAATGATAGTAATAGCAGATGATAATCAGACCCTGTTATAATCACTTTCCATACAATAATTCATTTAATCCTGGCAACAATCTTATGACCTGGTTTGTCCAAATTACAGATAAGTAAAACTATACATATAGAATTAAATAATAAACCAAATTGTAATGAGGATCATGATCATAATAAACAAATGAGCAAACGGGAAAGAAGTGTAGCTTAAAATCGTAAACATAGAATGATTATGCTCCTTGAACACAGAATGATTATGCTCCTTGAACAAGTAGGAAGAATTTTTTCCCTTGAGGTCAATGGAAAAAACTGATGGAGTAATTTTCTAAAAAAAATAAACAAAGTAGCTGCAGCAGATTCCTTCTGGGGAATAGTTTGTTTTCATTTATACCTCCTCGCTGGAAGCTGTTCTATTATAAAGACAGGGATAAAATAATTATATGAGAATCTATGCTGCTATAATTTTTATTCACATCACAAAATGCGAAAAACAAGTATCCACCCTCCATTATTTTCTCAATTTATTGCTTCCTATATCCTTGTTCTTGTTCAATTCACTCATTGATTTTCAACCTTACCTACTTTTCCGTATGCAATTCTAGAAATCCATCATATGACTGAAAATAAATCCCTCTGCATCTTGCAAATACCATGGTAACCCATTATTAAAGGAAAATTGGCATTTAAATACATAAGGAAGAATTTTCAAGACCATTACAATTAAAGAGAGAACTCAGTCTGAACTCAATCTCACTGAAACTAAGGGTGGGTTGGTTCTTAAAGCATGGCCTGAACTAGTGCAAAAGTATTAAGGGGTGACAGGAATTTTGGTCAATGAACTGCATTGAACATACTGAGTTATTCCTAAGTTTATAATGTTTTGTCTGTGATTAGATCTGTTTTTGCTAACCTGCACCCAAAGAAGATAGACCCCTAGTCTCCCACAGAGACTGAGAAACAGTGGTGTTATATACTTTGATTACTACATTTCTCAAAATTGGCTCCCAGATTCTTGAGAAGATCATCCTTGGGTTATACAACTAGGAGGTAGTTTTTATAAAGATTTAGACAGCAAAGGGGCAGAGAAATAAGGTACAATTGCAAGTTTTCTAAAGTAAATACTTAATAAAAAGGGTTATCAGGGCCTATAGTGAGAAAGAAGTTTTTCTGAAGTGTAATAAAATGAGGAAACATTAAAGTTATTTTGGTCAGCACTCTGTCTTCTAAGACTTCTTGTCTTAAAGGCAACTGGAGTTTTCTTTGAAGACTATTTTCTTTCCTGGTGTATATTATTGTTTTACTTTAGAAACAACTTAATGACAAGAAGTGTGACAGTACTTTTTATGTGTATTTTCTGATTCATAGTCAAATGTATGCACATGGTGTATCATCCCTTTTATTAGTTTATTAATATGGTAGTTTTATACACTCATCAAGGTCAACACTAATTGTAATGGAAGTAAATCAAAGGTTTAGGAATACTGCTGAATATACATATATATATATACACATTATACCCAGGTTTATATGTATGCATATATGTTGAATGACCTTTTGTTTGATATAACTAGTCAATGTTTTAATCTGTAATACTGGTGATAATAATCCTAATCTAGTAGTAGATAGGCCAGTCCTGCTGTTTGTACACATTGTTGATTGTATATATTATGCTACTGTTAATTGTATCAGGGCAGCAGGATATGACAGTATAATCAGTGAACTGTCAACTCCAGGAGACACAAATCTCATTAAGTCTGAGCTATACATAGTAACAGTTGCTTCACAACATTAAATGCAGTTAGTATACACACTTATTTTCCAAGACCTGTCTCCTGAGAGGATCAAGAAACAATGACATGCTAGTAACAACAGTCCAACATCAAATCTTATTGTATAATAAATAAGGGAAAGAAAAAATTATTGAAATAGTTCTAGATTGTATCTTCTCACATTCCTAGCAAAAATTGTACCTATCCAGTATAACAACAGCTTCGTCTTAACTGAGAAGTATCCAAAGCTAAAAGCTAGTATATGAAAAAATAATTATATTAATGCTAAAGTCTATTGCTGAAGGCAAAATAAGTTGCTGCCTTGACTACGATGTTTCTGATGGGTCAGTTTGTGTTATTTGGCACATGCCGTGATTCAGATTTCATTTTCTACTCTGGGCAGTTACATTAAAGAGATATCATGGGGAAAGATAACTATATAACCTAACCTTTACTTTGACTTGATCTTAGAGTTTATTTTGTATATAAAGCTCTCACACTTAAAGTTCTGAAAGTAAGTTCCAAGGGAATTTAAAAATCAGAGATTAAATAGATGAAAACACAGTTTTATTTACTTTATTTCACAAGTGTAAACACCAGCAAGGTTGAAAACACTATAGGGAGTAGTGGATCTGATTTTTTCCAAATCATGTTCAGCTCTGGGGAGCTATAAACAAACTTATTTCAGTTTCTGTTGACAAAACTAAATTTAAGAGTGGCCCAAGTCTCCAGTATTCAATCTGCATTCAGTTCTCAAATTAAATAGCCATCAGATTTCAAATCTCAAATTGTATTTAAATGTCAAGTTGTACCCAGAGAAGCAGTATGCAAAGTACAATCACCAAGCCTCTTCCCCACTGCTTTAATACTGACCTTGTTTTCTTGTTTTTTTTAATTATAAGGCTCCAGAATTTATTTGGGATGTATGTGAACTTCTGTTTCTCTTTTCTGTCTGTCCCTAGTTTCTATTTATTGTCTATCAATCTCTCTCAAGGTATAGGACATTTACTATGGAATAGAAACTTTTATCTCCTCTTGGGGGAAAAAAAAATGAAAGGTGTGAGAAAAACTGCCAGGTCACACAAGAAAATGCCATCTAATATTTTCCTCACCATCATAATATAATCAAAAGCCAGACATGCAGGAACTTTTCTAACTCAAACCTGGTTTTGACTGCTCCACACACTTAATATTTAAAATGGACTTGAAAGTATTTAGGAATATCTACAGGATATTTATGGCACTGTAATCAAGATGCTACTGCCTGCTAATAACCAGGAAGGTAAAGAAAAATGATAAGACTATATCAGCTAAGAATGCTGTGTACGCCAGAGAAGGTTATGCTCCACTCTCAGTATTTCTTTGGTTCTTTGAATTTCTATTAATGTTTTCTTTCTAAGTGCCTTTTGTTGCCAGGAAGGAGGAAATGGTTTAATCAGTATTTTTCACTACTTACAAATGCTTTTGTTAAAACCTACTTTCTAACTCCATGCCCCTGTTCCCAGAGCATTGCAATACTATAAAAATATGTCATCAGTTGTTTTTTTTTTCGCTAGAGTACTTCAAATAGATTATGATGTCTCAAGATATGAATTTGTTCCTTAAGGAATGAGTGTTTTCATCTAAACGGATGATGCTGATTCAAACCATATTTCTCCCTAATCCCAAGTGCCATGTGCTGGGACTAAAGTGCTTATTGATTTAAATTTCATTACCTGTTCACTACAAAACAAACAATAATCTTGGCATTGTTTTTGAAATATTGATGAAACAGAAAAGAATGTAAGCAAGGAAAAAAGTAACTTTACCGAATCTCTGTTGCAAATATACTGCAGGAGATAGATGGATTAGAAGGATGACCATAGGACCTCTACACAACTGTCTTCACATGCATGTGCAAATAAGGGAAAATGACCACACTTCACAACATCTTTTCTAGGAGGCGTGTTTAACATGTGATTATCAGAAACAATGCTATTAAAGTGTATTTGTTTAGGAGAGAGGAATTATTTCTTCTGGAATAGACTTTTCTCTGAAAAAAATATTATATGTTTCTAAAGTAATTCTTTGAGGAAGCTGTAGGTTAAATCAATCATAATACCCATTTACAGAAAAATATACCAGAGAGAATGACTAAAAGGATGGTAATATAAGTAATTTCATACATGTGAGGTGCAAATACTGAGTCCAGATGAAGTTCACACTCTGGTTCTCACTGTTCCTTCAGCTGCTCTTCACTGACGTGATCCCTTCATGATGGTGAGATGTTATTTTCTACTTCTTTTCCTTTCTTTTTATTTTTTAAAGGAAAAGTGCAGGTAGAAATGACTGAGTAGGCAAGCAAGCAGGAAGAAGAAGATGAGGAAGCACTTTACATTTATTCAGTGTTCACATTGGTTGTTCTTCCTGGTCCAGGTCTTGAACCTGGGATCTTGAAATGTATGTGGACTATATCCAGGTATACACTACTGTTAGGCCAACAGGATGTGCCCTCTACTGACTTACTTAACTTTTCTCTTTTCCATTATTTTGCCATTGCTATCATTTTAAAAATAATATTAATTTAATTGAATATATTACAGACAATTCAACCTTCATTATGCATTGAGTGTCCCAATGAACCAAACTAGGATCTAATTCCAAGTTATCAGCCAAGTGTGGCAATTCTCCTTTTTAAATCGTGGGTAGTCTACATGAGAGCAATCAAGTGTGTCAGCTGGAATTCTCGCCTCACAGCTATTGAACAGATGGGTTGTAAGTGTGTAGCCCCTCGTAGCATCCTGACAAGATAATCTAGTTCAACTGTTAAGAAAACAGCGTCCTTGTCTGAGGAGGCTTATATGCATTTTCTTCAGAAACATAACAAGGGTTTTGAAATTCACCCAAAATGCTTTAAAAAAACAAACGAACCCTAATATTAAGAATTATCTTCCATGTAGTTATTGCTTTGTAGAAAATCACCTCAAATTGGAGAATTTAGAATAATACAATTTATTATCTCACAATTTCTTTGGTCAAGAGTTTAATGTATTCAATATGAACCTTCTGTTCAGGGTCTTAGAGTGAAAACAAGGTGTCAGCAGACTATAGCCTCAAGTGGAAGCTAATCCAACAAAACATTCATTGCAAACTCCTTTAGGAAGTTGGTAGAACTAATTTCTGTGTGGTGATAGGAGGTTCTGTTATTCGGCTAGCTGCTGACCAAGGATTTTTCTTAACTCCTATCAAGTTTTAGCAGGTCCTTGCCATGTGCCTCCTCTCTGTAGGCAACCAAGAACACCCTTCTCAAACCTCCCATCTATGCTGTCCCTCCATGACCAAGCTTCTAAAATGCTTGCACGATTGAACTCTGTTCAAATAAGAGTCATCCAAAGAGATGTAATCAATGGTATACATATATTCATATGCCTGTCTATGTATATGTACGTGAATGATTATGTGAATATGTGATTATATATGATTTATTAAGAGAAATTGAGTCTTGAGATTATGGAAGCTGAAAATTGCCACAATCTGTTATGGCAAATTAGAAAGCTGGGCAACAGTGATATAAATTCTAATTGGAGTCTAAGGTTTGTGAGTCAGGGTGAATCATGCTATAAATTCAGTCAAGGGCAAAGAATATCAATGTGCCAGTTCCAGTTGGCAGAGCAGAATCAAAAGTAAGCATGTTTTACCTTCTTCCACCTTTGTATTCTGACCTGAATTAGTTGGTGGGCAGGGGAATTTACTCTAATGAGTCCATCAGTTCAAATGTTCTTTCAATAGGAAACATCTTCATAGACATCGCCCAGAAAAACAATTAATCTGTGCACCCAAGATCTTGTTGACACAAGTAAAAAGTAATCATCACAATCTCCCTGCCTTAAGGTCAACTTTTCCATGTTATATAACATGATCATGAGAGGAAAATTCCTCATGCTCTTAATAATAGGAATTATATAAGGAATGTACACTGCAGGTGAGAGATATTGAGGAACTTCTTAGAATCCCACCTACAATATAGGAGGATCAATGGTGTATATAAGGAAAAATTCAGTTTGAATCCATTTGTATTATTTCAGTGCTTAGAAAAGGAACTCAAAAGAAAGCAGAAATTATCTATAAAACTGATAAAGAAAGGAGTTCATAAACCCAGTGCAATTTGACCAGAACTTTTTACTCCTGTGTAAGCCCATGCACATACACACATCTTGAGGATTTTGATAACATTCTTAAAATTATAGGAGTCCAGTTTTATATTGATTCAAATTATCCATCATGAATATAGCAATATAGAAATATAGAATAGATTCAACATCTATAGCATTCTCTGGAAAGTTATTATTTGATGTGAGAATTATTTCTCAGTAGGTGTTAGCAGGTCATTATGTGATATTATTATTTTTACTTTATTTTCTAGATCCTACCTAACCTAAATTCATCCAGAGACGGAGTAGGAAGAGAAGGACAAGAAAGTCATCATTACTGCCAGGACCAGGATCACCTTCAGGAAAGGACAAAGTTAAGATAGAATTAGAATTACATAGCTTGAAAAAGTTGCTTTATAACATGATCTTTGGGAATTGCCTGTAAATAGCCCACTTAAATCTTTCAAAATTTCCTCAAAGAAAACATGATGTTTTCACATCTTCTCTTGATATCTATCTTCAGACTTTGGTTGCTTCCATTAAAGTTAAGCCCTGATACACCATTCTTGTATTTCCTTTCTTGTCTAATTGCACTATCCAGGACTTTAGAAACTGAATATAGTGACGGTGGATATTCTTGCCTTGTTTTTGATCTCTGAAGCGTTCAACTTTTCACCATTATTATGATATTCACTGCTGGCTTGTCATATGCAGTCTTTACTATGTTGATGTATGTTCCATCTCTAACCATTATTGAGGGCTTTTTTTTAATAAGAGTGTTAAATCTTGCCAAATGCTTCTTCTGCATCTGTTGAGAAGAATTTATCATTTTTTTGTCTTTCTATTTGTTAATATAGATTATTGAATTTATTGACTGCTATTGAACCACATAATAAATCCCACTTAATTATGGTGTAGAGATCCTGAAATCTTTGGTTGAATATGGTCTGGTAACCTTTGATTGATGATTTTTGCATATCTATATGTCAGAGATATTGGCCTACAATTCTGTTTTATTTTATTTATTTATTTATATATTTTCCTCTATTCCTCTGTCCCTTTTCCTTCCTTTCTTCTTTCTTTCATTTTTAATTTTTTGATCCTTTTTGTGATTTTGGAAACAGAATGATGATGGCTTTATAATATGTATTTGGATAATTTCCCCCCTTTATTTTTTTTTGGAAAATTGGAGAAAGATAGTTGTACTTATTAAAACATTTAGTAGAATTCAGTAGCAACCATCCAGTCTTGGGTTCTTCTGTTTGTTTTCTTTTCAGAGGATTTCTGAGTTATTCTCCACTCAAAAAACTGTAATTTTTCAATATTTATGCCCCTCTAAAACTGTTTTCTGTCCTAAATGCACTATAAAAGCCTACTCTAAAACAAAAATATCCATTTTATCTCTTGTAGTTTTTGAAATTCTCTATAAATCATCAAAGTTGAATCAATTTATTTATTATAATTTTAGGGTTCATCATATTGAAATGCAATTTTTTTTTCACTTACTCATTGTTCCCTCTTACAATAACCATTCACCTCTGTACTTTTATTGTTTTTTGGTGTGTCTGACACAAAATTCCCAATAAACCTTTACTAAATTCATAAGGAATGTTGAGACAATTTACTTACCAGTTGAATCATCCATGGCATGACATGCTGTGCAGACACCATGTAGAAACTTTGTAAAAGAAGATTATTTAAAAGACTAACTAAACTCTTTTCTAGTTTAAACCTCTTTCTCTCCAAGGAACAGGCAATCTATATTGTTTTCTGTTTTTTTCATTTTTCCAGTTTAAGGACAATACAATTTCTGTCATCTTCATAGAAAAAGGGAAGTTGTTGCTTTTGTTTTACGTAAGAGTTCTTATTATCTAATTATCTCTTCATGTTTCTTAATACAAATTCAAAGTTTGAGTACCTGTCTTTCCTTGACGCAATGGATAATACATTGAAAAGTGATAAACTATGCCAGGAAAGTCACAGTTTGTCATCATATAATGGTTAAGATTCAACTTAAATGAAGATTCTGTGGTATTACCGAGAACTGCTGTAAGAATTAACAAGTCTCCAAATTAGGTACTCAGCACAGAATATCTTTATAACAACTTAAAACTTATAAATGAGTGTCCTCATTTAATTATAATTAATAATCCTTGTTGAGATACTCAGAAATAGGAGGCAAGATATCTGAGTTTGGGCCCCAGTTTGTCTTTATTTATTTAATCATCAGTTTCCTTATATGCAAAATTGGAAATAGTTATAGGGTTTTGATGATCTTTTCCAGCTGGAAAATTATATGAATCTGAAACTTTCTGTATCTAGATACCTAATGTTTCTGGGGACATTGCATATAAAGAGCATTTCTGCACTGATTTTTTTTTTTTTTTAATTATTTTAGGTCAGTACTTTCTGCTTTCTCATTTTGTCTGGCCTCTTTTTCCTAATCTATCAATCTTGACAACTGAGTCCCTTCTTTAGATGACCTAATCACCCCATCCTTGTGGGACATCTTTAATTTTGTTAGTAATACATTTCCACTCTGCAACAACTAATCATACTATTCTCTCTAAATGTGAAATTTTCTCTTCTGAGAGCCAGCCAAGCAAGAGGTGGTTAAATTGATCAAATTAGACAATTCTGGCAGAAACATCTCTATGTTCAATTAAGAAGGAGCTAAGGACTTTAGTTAGCACAGTGTTATTCTGTTGAATTTCTGTCTATATATTTTACCAGCTTTATTATCTCTACTGAATACTTTCAAAATTCAAATATATATATATATAGATAGATAGATATAGATATGTATTAGTAACTGTATAGTAAATATCTTTAAAACTTTAGAAAATCTGTCCATATCATTTCAGTTATTGGATCCAGTACTTAGAAATGACATATATCCTTAAATTTGTGTTCATAATTAATTACTTAATGAATACAATTAGTCGAAACAAGGACTTATTTATATTAACTTGTTCCTTTTAGTTATTGGTAAAGCAACACTTAGTCTACATATTTACGTGGGCTAGTTTGCTTAGTTTAATGTTCTATACACTACACTTATCTAAAATAATATTAATAATTTATTAGCTTTATATCAAAACCACCAAAAGCAGGCCACACATAGTTAGTATGGTATGTTTAAGCATTTAGCTATGTCTAACATCTTTCAGTTTTGACCAGATAATTTACTTGTGTATAATTCACAAATTTTGTGGGACCAATCCATTACTATGAGCTATTTGTTTCACTATTTCATCTAGGAAAAGTTTTTGTTTTTTAAACAGTTGACTAAAAGAGACTTCTAAAACAAAAGCTGTACTTATTGTATTGGTTCACACGGCACTGATGCCTTTAATCACATACATGGAATAATAAAATGCATTTACTCAGAAAATAAAATTAAAGCAGTCATTTCTTAGGGTGAGCTGTGAACACTCAATCCTAATGAAATTTTATGTCAATGTCTACTTAGTCCTTCACCAGTTCTTATACTGATCCTTCAGAATAGGTTAGCAGAATGAAGATATCTATAATTGCAGACATTTTACCCCAACTCAGTACTAAAACCTATAAATTTCAAAATTGGGTGGACAAGGCCATCCGCCACAGTTCCCAAACATTCTAAGGAATTAGGTTTGAGACCCAGGGTCAAGGGTAACAACCAAGATGAAAAGGTAAATAAAATAAATAAATGCTTCTTCTTTCTCCTCTCTTGTCCTTCATTCCTTCCTGTTTCCCTTTCTCTCTAAACAAAAAATAAAAACAAAAACAAAAACAAAAAAAACTAATTTTTTAAAAACTATTCATAGTTACACGGTTTATATTATTTCAGTAGACAATAATTACTATAATTTAAGGTTTCAGGAGTGAATCATCAGGGAGTTAGTATTAAGATATACAAAAATTTGTTCATTTAGTACAATGTTTAGTTCAAATTGAAGAAAAGAACAACTGAAAATTAGGCAATTAATTTCAATAACCCTGAATGGAATCACCTTATAATTGATTACAATTATAGTTGAAGATGTAGGTATTTTAAAATATTTGTTACCACAAAGTGATTGACTTAAACAGAAATTTATTTTCTCACAATTTTGGATGCTGGAGTTCAAGATCAAGGTGCTGACAGGGTTTATCTTTTGCTTGCAGATCTCCACTTTCTCATTATGCCCTCACTTTGTGACCTTTGCTCTGTAGATCTATGCCCATCCTCGAGTTTTTCCTTCTATAGGACATTAGCCATATTGGTACAGGTTACACCCTTGTTTTAACTTAGTCATTTTAGTTTAATAATTTAGTAATTTATTTAAAGAATTTATCTCAAATTTGGTTACATTCGGACATGATGAGGATTGGAACTTAAGCATATGAATTTAGGGGAAGACACAAATCATTCTATAACAAATGTATACTTAAGCTTAATACAGTTTTTAGACTACTTTCTAAATCTTGTATCTTCAGTATACTATAGCATACTGAAGTAGAAGAGACCCAGGTCAGTATAAAATCAGTCAGATCTTCTAAATATTGCTGAGTTTGTGACAAAGCGTGAATAATATTTATGACCCCAGATTCTATCATAGATTGAATTAAATTAGTATCATTAGTAAGCATCATTCAAGGTGACAGAGGATCATGTAAGATCATTTCTCTGAAAATATGTTTAAGATAAAAGATGTAAATACACAATCATCTTCAGTTACTTTTCCTCTGTACCTCATACTTTTTTTTTTAAATTTTGGTGGAAAAAAATATCTTGACCTTGAAATGTATATTTCTTTATTTTACAGAAAATTTTGGTTAAAATTTTATGTTCAGCCTTTTCTTAATCATCAGGCTAATATATGTATATATATGCATGTATGTATATCTATGTACATATAGTAACTGAATTAATGGTATTTCACTTCTTTGCTTAAGGGTGTTGACTTTCATAATTAATATAGCATTATAGTGGTGAGTTTTACCTCAACAGATACTCACTACCCTGAATTTTTCTTGGTTGAAAAGAATATGAATCCAAATCTGTTGAAATTAGCTTCTTCATGATAAGTTTAACTACTAATTCTCCTACAAGAAGTTGAATATGAATCTTGAAACATATTTTTCAGGTCACTTCAAATTATAAATATTTGTCCTCTTATTATACAATGAGCCACGAAAGTATCAAATTATATATCTTTATTTTGGTAGTTTTCATTTTTTTTTAAATATTCTTTATTTTTTACAATAAATTTGGATTCATAGAAAAATAGAATGAGAAATATAAAAATCTCTAGTATACCGCTTATCAAAATACACAATCTTTTCCACTATCAATATCTGACACGAGTAGAAGAATTGTTGAAATTGATTAAACTACATTCTCACATCATCACCCAAAGTCCATAGTATACACGTCCTAAAAATTTGTTCCTCATTTATTTTATCCCACATTTCCTACCAAACCCTTGTAATCACTGACTTTATTTTTTATACTGACTCCATGGACTATCGTTTCCAGAATGTTGTAGTTGGAATCATACAGTATGTAGCCTTCTTATATAGACCGCTCTCACTTATTAACAAGGATTTAATTTTCTTCCATATGTTGCCATGACTTCTTGTATCTCTGTTTTCTCTTTCAAAATATAATTAGCATATTTGAGAACTTCCAAGCTACATTTTCATGTTTTTAATGGAATTTCTTAAAATATGAGGTTAAGAGTAGTGAATTTAAGAATCATTTGGATTCTTACACAATAGACTGTGGGGTCATTTTGATAATTTTTTTTCTGTGTGAGGATCCATATGTTTAAGCAATGGAATCCTATTCCCAAAATCAAACCAAGAACAAATGGCTGAGAGAATGAATGATGATAATTTTTTTTTTCTTGCAAGGAGCAACATGTTATAAAGAAAATGGTAGAGATTTCATGACAATCTTATTTCAACTTATAACTCCACAGCTTATTTGAAATATTACTCACACACACATATACACACACAATTACATGAGCTCAGCTTCTTCATTTATTATATTGAGATAATAATCCTAATTTGCAAGTGTTTTGTAAAGAAATTGACATGCACTTGGCATTCAACTAATTTAGTTACATATGGTTTACATTTTCTCTTCTTCACCACACAATTGATCTCCTTTATGTCATTTACCCACCTTCCTTTCCTCTTCTCTTTGGTAACAACTATTTTGTTATTATAATCTAAAACTGTATTTTTGCTTTGTTTTAATCATTTATTACTTTATCTACCATATATGTGTGAACTCATGTGGCATTTGTCTTCCCTTCGTCCACTTAATTCACTAAGTATAGTACATTCTAGGTCTGCCTATGTTTTTGCAAATTTCAGGATTTCATTTTTTAGTTAAAAAATATTTTGTGTATAAATACTTCATCTTCTTTATACACTCCTGTGTCAATGCACACTTATATTAGAAGATGTTTGCAAATTATACATCAGACAAAGGATTTACATACAGACAGATAGATACATAGCTCAGGAAACATAACAAAAACAATTTAAAATGGGCAGAGGATCTGAATAGACACTTATCAAAGGAAACCAAACTGATTACAAATCTAAATGACATCTGCAAAATTCCTTCAACTTTGCCTAGTTTTGGCAATAATCTACCTCAGCTTGGCAGTAATATTCTTCACATTCATAGGTCCCAGCTACTCAAGAGAATGGGACAATATATACAACAATAGGTAAGAATCTGGAGGTTCTAGCTACTAAATTTTTTTTATAGCATTTAAAATTAGTCTGTAAATTCTGGTCTGACATTCACATAATTGTATCAATCTGTTTCTATCAACTTGTTTTATTTTCTCCCGTCACATATATTTTTTGTGTGTGTATGACAATTATAGATAGTGCTTTGCTGAATTTCTGTAACTGTTTCCCCTTCTTGAAAGACTAAATTTTGTTCTGGCATTGCACTAATCTGATTGTTGATCAGCTTGATTTTATTCAGTTTTGTGTCTTTGAGTTTATTATGGTGACTATGCCTTAAATTGAGGTTAAATTAATCCAACTGGTGAGTTATGCTGCTCTAGTGGTATGAGCTTATTTTATGATATTTCTACTTTGGCTTGTTGGATTTTCACAGTTTCTCAAAAATATGCAAACTTCATCATTCAGCTTACATAGCCTACCAATCGCTATTCTTACAAAACCTCACCTTGTGCATGCCCAGAGTAATATTTGTCTTTAGACAAATTAGTCTATGTTAAGTACTGAATATGTTTTTTGTGTTTGATTCCTTGTATTTGGCATTTTCATCACAAATTTCAGCTGCCCAAAGAGTCTGAATCTTCAATTTCAAATTTGGCCTGAATAATGGGTTTTCCTGTTTTGGAGACTTACTTCCCAGGATCTTGATTTGAACAGTTCAAAATATATATATCGAACTCACTTTCATTAAGGATCTTTAAGAATGACAATATTTTGGCGCACCCTGGTGGAGTACCAGTGAGTCAGCTGCCTCAGAGGAAGCGCAGTCCACTTACATCCCAAGGATCAGGTTCATACCCCAGGTCCAGGAGGAAAGAACCAATGTGAACAACTAAATAAAATAAATGCTTCCTCCTCCTCTCTCTTCCTGCCTGCCTACTCTTCTTCATTCCTGCATGGAGCTTTCCTTAAGAAATAAAAAAGAAAAAAATATGTATGTGCACATATGTATATACACATGTGTATTCACAATATTTAGCTTTCTGTTGCTCAACCCTGAGAACAGATGTTGTGTGTTTTGTTTTGTCTGAAACTTTGGTTCATTATAACAAGCAAGTATGTTTGATGCTTATTCACTTAGAAGTAGAAATTTAACATACTTGTAAGTAGCAATATAGGTAAGCAGGCTGTTGTCTACTGAAAATGTTCAGGGAAAGATTAGACTAGCCTTAGTGTAAATGGCTGAAATTCTTGAAAAAGTTATAATTTTAGCAAAAAGTGTTTTAGGGGATAAAATTTCAGTACTGATATGTTTTATGAAAGACTTGTAGGAATGCAATAAACCACAATAGGATTTCAGGCATTCAGAATTACTGATGAAGAACTTCAAAATAAAATAGGATGAATACATAATGTAAGAATAATATAAAATATTTAAAGATCAGAAACAAGAATAAAATGGATAAATAAAAACAGAACCTTAGAAAATCCAGGACAAATAACTTGTGTCGCATTAAAATGTATTTCTTCACTTAACACCTGCAAGCAGAACTCGACATTGGTAACCCATAACCCAGAAAATTTCGAGAAGAAATACATGTTTTCTAATTCCTACTAATTATATTATATTATATATTGTTCCAGGATTTTAAATCCTTTTGCCAAAAATAAACACGTAATATCAACTACTCCTGTGTAGTTAAAAGTAAAAATTTCTGCAACACTGATTTCAATCCTAATTTATTTTAGAAATTTGTCAAATTAAATAAAATTAACTCTCCCTGCATGAGAAAATAAGGAAAAAATAAAATAGAACTGAGAAAAATTAAAATAAATAAATATTTTAAAGTATGTAAAAAAGTAACACAAAATTGTACAGCTTACAAATGTTAAAAAAAGGAATGCTAAAGCAATAAATATTACTAAAAACACAAAGGAATATACAATAACAAAATTATTCTTTATTCAATGTTATAGCATATTAGCATATTCTGCACATTGATTTATTGATTCACTGTAAATGAAGTCAAAATCCCTACAGTGTATGTTTAAAAAAAGAAGCTTATTTAAAAATAAATTTTAAAAGCAACCATAAGCATTTTTAAATAAGAAAAAATTTGGAGCACTTATGTGATCATACTTCAGGAATTACTATAAAGCAGTAATTAATGAGCACTGGAATGAGTAAAACAGACACAAATATAGACGCATGTATTAATGAAAGACATTGTATGATCAAAAAAAATCCACACACATTGAGATCACCTAATTTATAAAAAAGGGATTACTGTACTGACAATTTTATAATGATTGCATTTTAATAATTATGTTTATATTTGTATATTTTATTAAAATAAAGATGTTGACTTTATCTCATAAGCATATAAAGTTATGCTCCAGATGGGTCATAATATAATGTTTCCAGAAGGTAGCTTAGAAAAATAGCTTAATGACATTGGTTAAACAAACAATGAGGATATTCTTTTTTATCATCAGGGAAAAGTAAACTAAAACCTTAGCGATCTACAATGTGATTCAATTGACCCAAATTATGATTAAAATGAAAAAAAGATAAAAAGATGAACTATGACAAGCAGTGGTAAATTGATTAGAAATAATACAGAGTATGGAGAAAACTTACTCTGAAGTACTCACTGCATGATTCGCTAGAGCTGACACTAATGTCCCTAGTACTCAATAACATTTTTCCTGCTAAGGATATAACCATTCAAACTGTTTATATAGTTTCTCCGAAAGATTCATAGATATTTATGGAGTGGAATTATGTACATATATTTACCATGTGGGCAAGAAACTGACAAACAAATATCACAAGATAATAATAAAACATAACAGTAAAACTAGAATAAATACATGTATTGTAGAATACTAAAGCAATGGAACAAAAGACAAGAAAAAAATCTAGTATACAATATGGATAAGTTTAAATAAAAAAATATTGAGAAAAAAAGAGGCACAAAAAAAATATTCTCTGATTCCCTTTATTTAGCATTCAAATATAGGCAGAGTGAACTCAAAATAATGGTTTTTTTTGGGGATTAGTAATTAGAATGGATCTTAAGAGATTTTCAGATGTCGATCTGCAGTTATCTTGATCTTGGTAATTGAATGTGCATGGTTACTTTTGAAAAAGTCTTTCTTAAAATAGGTCAATTTTATGGTGTCAACTGAATAATTAAATTTTATAGAATTTTATAGAATTAAATTTTATAGAATTTAAGAATATATGACTATATATATATTTTATCCTATAATACATGTTGAGCAATGTGTACTATGAGAAACCATATATTTCTTAAAGCACTGCATGGTAGAGAAAACCAAAAGGAACTTATTTTATAGGAGTAGTAAGTAATATTGCATGCATCCTTTCCAAAAAAGTAATAAAATATCACACACACACACACACACACACACACACACACAAACACCCCAGTATTAATACACAAATATATTTAAATATCTTTAATCTAAATCTTGAAGACAGTATTAATCAAGATGATGGGAAGCTCCAAAATTTATGATCATGTATGAAGAGCTCTTTTCTCTAGATCACTGGTTTAAATGTTCCTGATACACTAATAAAGGAAGTTCATTAACTTCCAATAACTGTTTGGTGTTCTATGTAAAATGAGATGAAGGCCTCAGTTGACACCATAAAAAGACATGTGTGTAATTTAAATTACAAGAATAACTTTCCAGCCTATCTCCTCCAACAAAAGATTAAAAGAGCATGGAGGTAGCTGAACTCTTTTGCCCTTAAGTTTGGCCTTCTCTATCTTTTCTATGTGTTTTGCAATGAAGCAGAATGATCTTAGACAGCCTTTGATTGTTCATATATGTGTTAACCTTATTTCTTACCATTTTTGTTTCAAGTAGAAGGCAATGTTTTCTTTCTCTAAGTCTCAATTTATCAATACAAAATAATATAAAATGGCATAAAAATATAATTTCACATGTCATTGAATACCAATACTCAGCAGTTGTCAGGGTTATCAGTTATCCCTCTGCTTCATTTCTCAGCTGGAAGAATTTTCATTAGAGTAACAATCTAGACTTTAATTATCTCTACACCCCTCCCCCGGGAGGGGATACTAGTGTATTCAGTAGGTGGATGTGGCTCAGCAACTTTTGTGTCCATGTTATGGCCTGGCAGGCAGCAAAGAATTTACATTGTGTTTTATATGACAGGTTCTGTTTTTGTGTTAAAGACTTGAGAGAGAAGTTTAAGTGGAGGTGAAGAGGCCAAGGCAGAATACCCCAATCGCTCAGTTAGTCTCTTGTGGATTTCTCACTTTGACACAAAGAAACCTAGACAATAGAAGACAGCCTCACAGGCAAAACAGAAGCTCCTATTCTTGTAATCCCGAAGCTCCTTTTTTAATCAAAAAAGCTATCTGCTGCTACTGGGTACTATCCTCCTTATGAATTAATCTTTTGTCACTATTCTCTAGAAGAATGTAGTTTGGGAAGGTCTTAATCCAAAAATATAGTTTCTTTGTAAGAAACCTATCTCCTAGCTACTAATAACCCCCTCTTTCCTTTCTCCCTTGAGATCCTGGGTTCCCTTTCCACGACTCAGATCAGGATATAAATCTTTGGTTAGTTCCCACTACCTTACAATTACTGCCACATAAAATCTTCATATGTATGTTACTAAATGTGGGGTTTTCTCTTACTAATCAAGCCAAATGTTAATTTTTCATTACTCCAGCCTGTGAAGAACTTCAGAGAAGCAGGGAAAATTTTGTATGACCCCCCCTTCCCCACAGAGGCAAACAAGTAAATCCATTCAGCAGTTCCAAGCTATATTTTTCTTATACGTTTATCAATAGTAGAGATAATATTTCACTCCACATTTCTGATTTCTGTATGTATTTTTTAAATTTTTATTTGATTAGGTAGACAAAGAGTGCTTTTTTTGAGCCCATGAATCCAAAATATCATGGAATATTAAAATGTGGGTACTTATTTATAAGAAGTTCTAGTTTCATGTATGTGAGGCATTAGCTTCACTATGGTTATATTTTTTTGAACGAATGACGTTAGAAGCCCAAATGTGAGCATAAATCATCTATTTGAAATTTCTCATTTAAGCAGGAAAGACCCCCTGGAAATTTCCCATTCACACCACTGGCTGGACTTTCAGAATGTGAATAGCTGGAGTATCAACTACTGTTTCACTGTTCCTGATGGGAAGGGCATTGAGTAGTGGATACCTTGGGTCAGATGCTGAGTCTTTGTGACCCTGAAAGCTTACCTGCTGTCTTCCTTGCACCCCAAGGGAGGATTTATCTTGAATAAGTTCAGACATATTATTAATAACATGAATAGAGTTTAAAAATCCTTTCATGAGGGCCAAGTGGAATAAATCAAACTTGAATTTTGGAATAAATCAAGTTCTAAAAGGTCATAGGCTATTATTTTTCACCCCCTTTCAAATTCTAATCCCAGGGAAAATGAACCAAAATTTCCTTTTTTAAACTCTACATTCATAAAATCAAGGACTACTTCAAGAGTATTTTTTGGTTGTTTTGTAGAAATTATTATAAAGTAGCCACCCTTCTTGTACTTTATAGAACTCTTTAACTTCTGTTTTTCAAATTACCTAGCTAATCAGATCTCCATTGAAAAAATGTGTAAATAAACTCATTTTTAACCTTAAAATAATTTTCAACATCTTGGGTACTGCTGAAAAAAAAAAAAGCTAATAAAAATGATTAAGCTTTGTGAGGATAATACAGTTAATAAGACATCACTAGAGGTATCCTCTGGATGCAAACAAAGAACTAGGCAAGTTAATGTGAACATATTGCAATCCCAATCCATTTGGATAGGGAATCTAGATATTTAACTTAAAAATAAGTAAGTGGTACTTGTATCATTACATTAGTCACATTAATCATGAAGTTTTCATACAGAGAACGAGTTGAACACAGCAGCTGGTTAAATCTTTAGAGATAATGACTTGAATAACATTTAAAGAATGCGAAAATAGTTTTCTATTAAAAATTAAGGTGACTTCTGTTTATTCACTATGCTCCTCAGATAAAGTCTAGCAAAAATTCACAGTGTAACCACACTGTTGCTACTTTGGTTCTACAAATAAATTCTCACATCTTTATAGAAAAACACCAAGTCGTCCTTCTAGGAAGCCAATAATATGTAATAGTTCAGCATGCAATATTCTAAACTCTAGCATGTAAATTTGTATCTTGAAAAAATTCCATGTGGTTGTTCATTTTTACCCAGTACATTCTGATTGCAGTAAAATCTGAAATTTCTGTTTTGTGAATTATGTGAGATGTGATGAATTTAGCAAAAAAATTCAACCTGTAAGGCAAAGGTTTCTGAAATTGTAAGGGTTCCCTCAAATTTGTAGAGGAGTCAATCATTGTTTTAATCTATGTTCTTAGCTTCATCTTGATCACAGAAATTACAGGAAAACAGCAGAATTGAGCTTGGAAATGCGTAAGAACACATTTTAAAAAAGGGTTTGCTGTGGAAATCAAAGAAATAACACCACGCCATGATTTTTTAACTCTGCTGGATCCAAAAATCCTACCAAAAACAGGGACAACCAATATAACTGGCAAAAGTGCCTGCAGTCCATGGCACCACCACAAACAATGACATAGAAATTCTTCCCATGTATCAGCAATCTTCTCTCAATGATCAAAGACTGAGTGGAATTAAAATATTTTCTTAGCCTTTGTCTGTATAACTTTAATAGACTTCCAATATGAAGAATTTTCCAAACAGAAATAAATTTTTATATTCAACTGTCAGTTTCTAATCAATGAACATTTATATGCTTTAAATATGAAATGCTATACCAAATCTTTACTATTAAAGCCTAAATTTTGAATTAGAATTTTGGGTTAGAATAGTATTTTTTTCTGAATAAGCAAAGGAAGAGACTGTCAATTTACATGTTAAATAGACTCAGGGAAGGAATTCAAAGCCAAGGCTCTCAGTTTGCAACAATCCAAGAGGATGAGGAGAAGTCAAAAAAGGTGATGAAATAATATTTTCCCTAATTCACAAAGATTTTACCACTGGTGTCACTCTAAAAAACAGCCAATATTTTGGCTAGATTTGATATGTTGAAGAAAGAATATATTTTAGTTGATAATCTAGCTAATATAACTCACTGTTGCTGTTTAGTTACAGAATTAATCTCAAGGTAACAACTGCAGTAATAGGAGAAATCTAAAAAATGAGTATGCTCTGGATTTGGCATTGTCGATATTAAGGATGTGGGATTAAAATGGCATTGATAGTCTAATTATTTGATCAGACCTCTAATGTTTTGTAATCTCATAGTGAACTCACTCTTGCTTGACCATGCAACTTGATTCGGTTAATAAGATGTTAGAAAACTTCATGCCAAGAGAGGTTTGAAAAAATATGTTTACATTCTTGTTCATTTCCCTCCTTTTTTTGTCTTTATTACTTACTCAGGCTAAACTACTGGAGAATGAGAAAAACAAGGCCTGGTCACCTCCATTGCTACAGAAGACAGTTGGCTAAGTGCTAGACAAGTGATGAATACAACTGGGCATAGAAGAAATACCTAGTCACACCCAGTTTAAATCACACCATCTCAGACTCATGAGCTAAACAAGCTAAATGGGCTCTTTTGTTTTAAGCTGCTCATAATTAGAGTAGTTTGTCATATAGGATTATAATGCAAGAGATAGATAACCCAGCACACAAACTAAAGAAGGACAGGCATATGTGCTATATCATAAACTGGTTATTGACAACCATTGATAAATATCAGGTTCACCTAAAAATATTTAAAGAATATCCTCAAGCTCCTCTCTGATCTAATAACTTATTCCAGAGATACAGTGTTTGGGATAAGGAGTCCAGCTTGAATTAAATTTTCAGAACCACTGATTTAAGCATATAGTCTTAACATTTGGAAGGGGTTATTTCTAGAACAACGGCACATTTACTCACTTTTTTCATCTACCAATGAAGAGAATCAAATATGTTTTGTTATTACTCAATTTTGCCTTCAGTCATAATTTATTTTCCTAGCCAATGGAGACCGGTCTTATGAACCACAGAAAAATCAGAGTCCAATAGGCAATAAGGGACTTTTTTTTTAATGTCACTTGGCAACACACTGAGCAGTCATTTTCATCTTCTTGGTAAAACTGAAAAGAGTGTATGTTTTGCATTTTAATTTTGGTCTCCAAACCTGGCCCAAGTTCCCTTTTTAATAAACAAACTAGTAAACCAAAATTGGAGAAACTTCTCCAAATACATTCTTTACTATGCATTGTCCTATTCTTCAAATATGATAACAGCATTTTACCTTAAGATTTATTCATCCGCTGTTTCATTTGCTTGTGATTCTTCTCCTAATCAGACAGAATTCAGAGTCTTTGTTACCTTTCTAAAAAGAAATCCTAGCTTATCCTCTCTCTATCACCATTATATATCTCTCTATTTGATTACTTAATTTTATTTCCTTTAGAGTTATTAGCTTGCAAACAGTGATTATATTTATGGTATATATCTGGTTAAATTGAGTACTAATAGAATGTAATACTGGAGGGGAAAAATTCACTTATTATTAGCTCACAAGTCTTATAGAAACTAGAATAGCAACAGAAACAGATTTTCCATCAACTCATTAGTGAAAATCATGCTTTCTTTTTACTGTAACTTTTGATTTATTATATGTAATATTCTTAGTTCAATTAAAATTTTAGGTATAAGTTAAGATTCACTAAGAATCTTAATGGTGTACATATGTCTTATAATTTTTGACACATTATTACACTCTAATCATTATTGAATGTGAGTCACATCATTGTTAAATTAATGAATGAGGTTTTAAGACTGAAGAAGTTCTAATGTCATAGTGCTCTTTATAGGTAAATCAAAATCTAAGTCTATAAAGACAAAGCTGAAAAAATTTAAATTTAAGAACAGCTATTCACAAGCAGTCAACTAGACTTTAGTCACAGCCAATCAATACACAAAGGTTTTGTTTTCTCATTTTCTCTGTGGAAGTTACTGCCTGAGCTTGCCTCGGTGTTTGACTCTAGTCACTTCCGGTATGACAACGACCTGATGAAATCAACTTTTGTTAAAATAATTTTTCGGCATGTGTGAGTTTATCTTTTAACATTACAGGCAGACTATGGTGCTGGGCAAGGGCACTGTAGCATCTAATAGGAAATCAAAGTTCTCTTTCAGTTTTAATGTTAGTCAACTGAGTTTTCTAGGAAAATTATTTGAATTTCGTATTCCCATCTGAAAAATGCAGAACTAGTTGAGTTCAAATTAGTCTGTATCCTAGTAATGGTTTCTCTCATGTGGCCTTGCACTCTCCCTGGCAGTTCATTTTTCATTGGCTCTGAAAATGGCATGGCACACTCCCAGTGGTGAAAGAAGCAGCAGCGGGTGACAGCAAAAGCATGGGTTCTGTAGTCCAATAGACTTGCATTTGAATCCTAGCTTTGCCCTTCCTGGCTTTGGGATCTTTGCCAGTTTTCTTAACCTTGCCAAGTTTTAGTTCACTCAATAGTAAAATGATGATAGGAATGTCTCTCACGAGGTTTTGAGGACAAAATGAGATAACATGAAAAAGTGCTTAAAAGCGTTATATTAGTTGTTCAGTATAGGCTAATTTCTTTCCCTGTGGTTCTTTTTAGTATCTATCTGAATTTACCACTATTTATCAGGGCTTTTCCATTCTCTATCCTTCCTTAAGTACAAATACCTCCCACTTCAATCATAGACTCTTCTGATAAAAGTTAATCTTATGTAATCATCTTTCATAACACATACTGTACTTTAAACCTCTCATTTACTTTATCATTACAGATTTTAACGACCTTTACACATCACCTGATAACTTCAATTGATTCCTCACAGATAACATAAAATTTAATAAATCCATACCTTTTCTTTTCTTTTCTGTTTTATTTCTGAAATATCTTAAAGAGAATACCCCAAGTGTCTCAGAATGGGTCCTTTGTGAATTCTCCACTCTGATCTGAAGAACCAAGGGCAGTGGAGGACAGCCCCAGAGGCAAAGGAGAAGCTTCAATTCTTCTAAACCTATAGTCTTTCCCTTAATCAAAGAAGCCATCTGCCATCCCCTGAGCCTCTACCCTTCTCTTCATCCAGAAATGTTCTTTTGTCTCTATTTGCTAGAAGAAGGTAGAAAGGGAGATTATCTTTACTTTCAGAATAAAGTCGAGTAATTCTTCCTTACCCCTCCTTTGTCCCCCAAACCCCAGTTCCCCTTTCATTGGCTCAGCTCAGGATATGAGTGGGTCTACCCAAACTACATCAGAATTTACCATCACGGAAATTCTGCATGCATATTATTAAATTTGTGCTTTTCACTTACTAATTGTATCTAAAGTGTTTTTGTTCAATTGTCAAACCTGTGAAGCACCTCAGAGGAATGGGGGAAACCATTTGATTCCTACAGTTCAATAGTACCACAGTTCTCCCTAGAATTCAGACTTTAGAATCCTCTTTAATTCTTTTTTTGTTTGTTTGTTTGTTTGTTTCTCTCTCTTCCTCCTGTTAACATGTCAGCTCCCAAAGAGACTGAAGCTTCACTCCAGGTTCTTATATCCTACATGCAAAACTAGCAGGCAAGACACAGCAGATGAAAGATTAACTGTGAATTTATTGAAGCAAGCTAGACAGATAGCACACTCCTTGAGGTGACAAGAAGGGTGCCTGGTTTGAGAGGACACCAGCAGTTATTTCACTAGAGGTGAACATTTTTGTAAAGGGGATTCCTTTGCTATCCCTCCCCTGTCCCACCCAAGGGGCATTCCAGATTGACTTGGGAGAGCTTTTCCAGGAAGGAGTTGGTGATTTCTGGGGATACACATTCCCTTTATTGTGCTCGTTCCTTACCCATAATTCACTCTGTTATAAAGAACTTAATGTAGGGACTCTTATACAATTTTATGTTAAACAAGCAATAATAAGGCAGATGTTGTTCCAAGATGACTGGAGCAGTCAGTGTGCCTATGTAGCCAGTTGATTCAAATGGGTCAGCTGGATGGTCTTTTTGCTGCCATTTCTTGGCTGCAAGAATGTATGTACACCCCTCGTATTGGTCAAAATTTTATCTGACCATTTCAGGATCTGATCTGGTGAGGCATCCAACTCTTTTATCTATACCGGTCTCTACCTAACAACTCTATATATTGACTTTTCTAGTTCCTTGCTGTTATTTCTCTCATTCTTTCTTCCAGTGGTACTATTTACCTCATCCTATAAGCCAACCACAAGTCTTCCATCTATACATTCTACCAAATTAATGCAAATCAGATGAAATCAAACTTCAATCCTGAAAAAAAAGAATTTTTAAAACAAATAATAAATTCATAAATCAATCATAACAGAAAATTCCAAGTTCTAGGTTTTACTTCATAGTCATAGAATTCAGGCAAATTTTAATTCAGATACTTAAAACTAGCACTAAGACTTCTTCTTTACACATCCTAATTGTAATTACCTCTTAGATGACTTAATTTAGAAATAGACTTTCCCTAGTTGGTAGCAAAGAGATTAATAACAATATGAGAAACCCATCAAATGAATAATAATGACCCAAAAGAATAAGCATCTCACTCAAAATAAATTTAATAAATTCCCCTAAAGAACTCTCATTATCCTGTCTCTTTGTCATACTTGCTTCTACTTTAAATAATGATATAGGTGGTGGCAAAGAGACTTGCTTTATTAGAATCACATGGAGCATGCCAAAGAATAGTCTTAATCACATTTACTTTCAAATTCTTGCTACTCAAATCTACCCTCTCTTTGAGGAGTAAGTAGCACAGGAATGTTACTCTATTGGAGGTCCTTCCACATGAAGTATGTAAGGATCTGAGCAAGATCCACACCCCAACCCCCAAAAAAAGAAATAAAAAATCTAAAATGAATGTTTGCAGGAAATTCTTTAAAAAAAAGTTCAACAGCTTCCAAATTTCGGTTAGAAAATAAATGTTTATTAAATTCAGTTTGTAGAAGGAAGAATACAAGACCTGGCTGTAATATTCTCTAGGTTTGTTTTAGACCAGAAATTTCCAGGGCAGCAGAGGGCCTTGGGATGCTTTGAACTACATCCAACAAGTCAGATTTTGGGTGCTAGTTAGTGTCTATAGTTCACCTCATAGTTAACCCCATACAATCCCTTCATCAATCTAATGTGTTTCTCTATGCAATAACAGTCTAAGTTACTGGAACCATAAATCCCTTTCAGGATCCACAGGATACTGGAGGCCATTTTAGAGACTTGGAGAACTTCTGAAACCCCACCCATAACCCCACCTGCTTCTGCTTTTGAACTTCCTCGTTACTACAAGACTCCTGTTCTCTTAATAATTACAGACACTGGAAGGGTAGTCCACTCATAAGACCCTGTGGGTATAAAATTTGACCATCCCCAGCCAGGAGCTCTATCCCAGTATTTCTCTCTCCCTCACTCTATTTAATAAATTTTTATCACTGCACCTCTTCAGCATCTCAAGAATTCTTTCTTGAACCATTCACTGCAAAACCCCAGGAGACCTCTGGAACCTGCATCAAGTTCATCCATTCCATCAACAAATGTTTTTCAAAAGCTTCTTTTCTTATTGGCAATTTTCCAGATACTACAGAGTGGCAAAATAAACAAAATTGGTGACCCAATGGAGCCCACATTTGATAACATAAGGAAGCTTTGCTGATCCTTGTACTTTCCATGAAAATTTTATTCAGTCTTTTGGTATAGCATTCAATAGTTATTTCATGAATACTTGGGGGGAAATCTGTATCTTTGATTGTTTTATCCTCCTCAACCTAAAATCTCCCCTTTATCACTTTATCTGTTAAAAATAACAATTATTTAATTTTTACCACATAGCATCCACTTTAAAATCTTACTCAAAGCCTACTCAAACACGCATTTGTTTTCTTCCTCATGTGTTCAGGTGTGTTGTGAGTCAGCTAGATTTGGTGCCAGACTTCAAGCTTTACCAGCCTTTTCTCATTTGGGGACCATGACAAACTAGGACTGTTTTTTTCATGTTGAGTAGAAGTTCAGCAGACCCATAATCGCACCAGGTCAGTAATGTTGATTAGCCTTCAACTGCCCAAAACAAAGCATATGACTAAGCCCAACAGCCAGAGCTCCACATAAATTGGATCAAGAAATGACATTTTTGAGTCAAAAGTTTGAAATATAAACTCCTAGATGGCAATGGATTTTTATAGCTTGGTTTTTAATGCAGATTCTCAGTCATTCTTTACTGTAATTATTAGAAATTGGACATAAACATTAGGAAGAATCCACAAGTACAAGGTTAAATTACCAATGTGTTTCATGTCTATAGTGATAATTCCCAAGTATTCAGAATTGTCTTAAATATATTACCTTAACTTTTATGTAAAGCTATTTTATTCTTTTGAGCATGGTACAGATTTTGTATTCTTTTTATGCATAAGTAGAAATCATTATTTTGGAAGATTTGAAGTAAAATATATAAATGCGCATGACATGTTCCAGGTACAGACATGCTTTTCACATTTTCTGTAGTCTAAAAATATAGTTCTTTCTGAAGCCTTCCAAAGTTAACATGCTAACTGGTTTGTTTGTTTTTTTTTTCATTTTAATTCTGAACAGAAAGTCTTTTTGGTAAACTTGCTATGACTGCAATTTTAGGTGTAAAATATTAATGCAACTGAAAATGAAACACATATTGTTTATTAATAAACCTACATGTGTAGACAATATTTACATAAATGATTTAAAATCAAGACATGTCATCTAATTGGTATTCTTAATGAAAAATAAATCAGTCCAGGAGTCAAAAAAGGGGTTGCGGAGGGCCGAATGCTATGAAAGTATGTAAAAATGGATTTGAGATCCTTATATTTTTCAATAATGGAAATTTCTCACATAACTTCTCTCTCTCTCTCTTTCGGAAATACTTGTCTAATCTGTACACATTATCTATAAGGGAATGAGTTAGTGAGTAAGTTTGTGCAATGGATATGTCACAGCCAACATGCTAAAGACAATGGATTAATTTTGTTGATTTTTTCAAGAGTGCTTTTCGTTTCTGCCATAATTTGATATTCGGGGAATGATGGTGGATTGATAAGAAAATTCTGATTGTGGGAAGAGGAAAGAAAAATTATTATAGTCTGAGAACAGAGCAGGATTTTATTCACCTCCTTGGCAATAAATGCAAATAATTAAGGAGATATAGAGAAACTGAAAAGTGAGAGGTTTAGTGATTGCTTCAGCAACCTGAATCCTTTATCAGGTAATGATTCCAGATTAGATTGGTCAAGATTTATTCCTCAGAGATGACATTAAAAGAAGACAGTTAATACTTTTGAGTCTTTACTGTGTGGTAAACACTTTCCATGAAGTATATCATTTAATCATTATACCAGCACTGTGAGAGAATTTTTTACTCCTAAACTTTACTAATTTAAATGTCAATCCCAATTGTCACTCCATTAGGTGATAGTCTTTAAAAAGGGTAATTAAAGTTAAATATGGGTCCTGATTCAATAGATTTGATGTCCTAATAAGAAGAGGAAGAAATGTCAGAAATGTATGTGCACCGAAGAAAGGCCATGATAGGGACATGGAAAGAAGGTGACTATCTGAAATCCAAGAACCCCTTCCATTTAACTGTGTCAGCTCACCTTGATCTTGAACTTCCAAACATCAGACCTGAGAGAAAATAAATTTCTGTGTTCAAGCCACCCCATTTATGCTATTTTGTTATGGTAGCCTGAGCAAATTAATACAAGTACTATCAATAGAAAGCAAATACCATCCACTTGTTACAATCTGGAATGAGCCTCTGAGAATGCAGTCATGTTGTTCATAGTTATTCAAGAGATGGCAAGGCACGTCTTAAACTCAGGTTGTTTTATTATAGAGATCATGATTTTGTGTGCTTTTCTAATACATACATATATATAATGACATTTTTAACTTCATTCATGCATTATAATACATAAAATAATATTTTATTACACTCATTAAGTTTTCTTTCATTACACATGTCAGTCAACAAATAATATCTACCTTTTTGATAGGAATATATATGTTTTGTTTCATCACCTATATAAAACTGCAGCCACATAAATGAAACTTGCAATGAATCACTGGTAAATGCTGGTAATACAATTTGGTAATACAATTTGAAAATAGTGAGTTCATGCATTCTTGGTGTTTATATAAAACAATGGTTAAACTAACATTTTATCAAATGAGTAATGAGTTTCACTGAGCATCATTTATGTCACTTATATTCTGTATAAGCTTATATGAAATAAGTTAATTAGTTAATTTCTGAAGATGTAGGAAGGTGGCACTTTGAAATACCTATGGCAAAGTAAAATGCCTTGTGGCAATTGCATCTTATTATTTGTCCAGCTCAACATTAATAAACTTATCAATGAGACAATTTATCAATAATGTGAAATTGTTAATTGAAGGGAGGTGACACGTACAGAATGGGGATTTGGTTTGCCTTTATTATAAGGGTTTGCAAGATATAAAACTAGAAAACACCTTAGATTCATAAATGTCAAGAAACATACAAGAAACTTCCCATTATTTTCCTACCAATTGCTTATTGACAGGAATTTAGAACAATTTCCAATAGAAAATAATCAATTATTGATGGGTTACAGTACTTTTCACATATGTGTCTTCACCAAGACAAGTATCAGGCAACCCCACATGGTTTTCTTGATATTAGCCATTATTTCTTCATTTAATACTTTGATAGATACTCCTTCATTAAGACCATGAAATTCTTTTGTTCTGAGATTTACGAAAATCGATTTATTTCTCTGAGATTTTTCTTTCCTTAAAATTTGTTTCAGGCAGAGAGTAGTCTCTATCCCTTTTCTTTTTTTTAATTTTCTTTTTAGGAATTTGATACTAATGGAGAATCAGAATTGACACAAATATAATACACCCTGTCAAATTAAAAGAGATCAATAAGCTATCATTAAGTTGTTGAATCCTTATTTTGTGACTGACTTCTTTCTAGAAGTCAGTGACATTTACTTTCTTTTTCAATTTCAGAATATATATATATAAAATTAACATTTCTGCATCTAGATTACTCTATTTTCAAGCAGTAACACTAGAATTATCCTTTTGTTTTTTTGAAAAGCTATATAAACAAAAAAAACAGTAGGATTATATTTTAAAAGCTCTTTTAAAGAACAAAATTAGTTTTGGAAGCTTGGGAGGGCCTGGGAGGTGTGGAGATGTCATGTCTTTAGTCAACACTCTGACCATATGTGAGACTCAGACATGTCTTTATATGTCTAGCGGCCTGCTTCAGAACTCTGTTGTAATAATCCCCAGAGAAGCATCCTAGGAGAAGTTCATCATAAAGGAATAGTCAGGCAGTCAAGCTTGGCTTAGTATAAAAACAAACAAACAAAAAATACTTTTCATTATCAAGAAAGGGAAGCAATTCAGAGTACAGCGTGATATTCATCACTCATATTTGTTTTTGAGTCTAGTCCACCCATAGAATGTAGTCTGCGTCCTGGTCGGAAAAGAGAGTACATGTTAAAATTTGAATGGCTGTGTTTCAATTAACACTCTATAAGGTATTGTGACAGAAAAAACCTTGTTACATGTCTTTCAATGGCAGAATTAAAGCAATATGGATCTAGCATTTATCATATTCAGGAAAGCATGATGATTTAGAACTATCCTGGAGATTTAGGTCCATCAATAGTAGTAGCATTCAGTGGGGGACAGTGTTTTCCAAAGCAATGTTTTTTCTATGTGAACCACCAGCAGTTTGCTTCTCCACTAACTGTTAGTAAAGAAAGGAATGCTAATGGTGGTAAGCTTGTGTGCAGTAGCCTACAGAACTTGCTTTGGTGCCTACTGAAATTGTGCATAAATAATCAGGGCAAAGGCTGTGTGATTTCTTCTTCTCAATTTGACTGAGCCCCAGTGCCCGGATATTTAGTCAACATTATTCTAGATGTTTTTATGATGGTATTTAGTGACATGAATAATATTTAAATCAGTGGATTCTAAGTAAAGCTTATTTCTCTTCATAATGTGGGTGGCTCTGTTGTAATCAGGTGAAGATCTCTACAGAACAAAGACTGATCTCCCCTAAGCAAGAAGTAGTTCTGTCAGCAGTTCACCTTTGGACTGGAATTGCATTTCTTACCTGAGATTACCCCCTACCAGCTTGTCCTGGAGATTTATATTTGGAACTAACCAAGTCTTTGGATCACGAGTCAAATCATAAAAATCTCTCCCTCCCTTCCTCTCTTTATATATATATAGCTCATCATGTCCTCTTGATTATTTTTTGCTGCAGAATGCTAGCTAATATACTTCGTTGCATACGATAGGCAGAATAATAACCTAACAAAAAAAATTAGATGTGTTTTAGTTTCCAAAATCTAAAATATGGCAAAAGAAAAAAATGTGTAAATTAGGTAAGATTATTGAAATGAGAAAATTATTCTATCTTAATCAGGTAGATTTGACAGAAACACAGGGATTATTTATAAGTAAGAAGGTAGAAGAGTTAGAAAAAGAGATGGGATGATTAAAAGCAGATGTTAGAATGATGAATTTGCTAGCTGATGGTCACAAGCCAAGTAATATAGGTAATCTGAGACCTGGAAAACATCAAGAAACATTATTATCTGGAGTCTATAGAAGGAATGAAGTTTTACAAATACCTTTATTTTATCTTTATGAAATGTATTTAACTTGTGACAACCAGAGCCATATTACATTTTGTTGTAAAACTATTGTTTTAAGCCACTGTTTTGGGTGGTATCTTACAGCAGCAATAGAAAATTATAGAAATGTTGCAATATCATATAAGAATAACAACATGGGAAAAGAGAAGGAAGAAAAGAATGAAGTAAGGGAAAGAAATAAGGAAATAAAAAACAGAGAGAAAGATGGAACTGAGAATGAAATGAGTAAAGAAAGATAAGTAAGAAGGAAGGATTGTAAGAAAAGGAGATTCAGGGCAGACAACATGGTTACAGATTTGTTTCAGAGTTAGAGTCTCTACCTTAGTTCCATAAAGAGATTGACTGCTTTTTAATGATTTCAATGGATTTAAAGCTTTCCCTACATTCTCTGAAGGTTATAAACCTTGGTATACTCAATCATAACTTAATATGTATTTATTCTCCACTATAGTTTCTCATTTAAAATATAATATTATATCATATTATAATTCTTCAACAAATTTTAAAAAATATACTATTGTTTCACTATAAATAGTATAATTTGTTTAACAATATTATTTTGCATGTAAGCCTGTATTTTGTAGAATTTAAATAAAATGACAGCTTTACAATACAAAATCTTACAACTTAATAATCAAAGATATTTACTCGATTTGTACACTTGACATCTCAAGGGCATTTCATTATGTTACAAATATTCCTAACTTTTGTTGCCTTTGCTTTAAGCTGCTAATCAATTGCAAAATACTTTCAAGTCCATAAAATATGGTGCTTGAGGAACAGCTCATTATCAGATTAGTAATAATCCCTGTGTTTTTCCACTCTACACTATCATGTCATATTGTAAAATGTTAACAAAAAGTAATTCAGTAAATTTAACTACATTGCACTATTAAAATAAAGATAAGCTTATCATTCACAAAAGTTGATTTACGGCAAGGTCTGAAAAATTAAAATGGTGTCACAGTTTCAAATACTATTTCCAAAGACAAATTCATGGTGGAATGGATGACGTCTTGTCATTAGAGTGAGTAAAATGATGAGTGAAAACAAATGGGAATATGTTATCATGGATGATACTATGATATATTTATTCTAAATAAGTGGTTATTTTGCAATACTTACAAATTAGAGACAGCTTTAGTCCTAGAACACTAAGGACAGAAAGCATAATGTCAAGAAAGTCAGAATTTTCTCATTTGTAAAGAAGAGATTCTCTGTTTTGAAACAAAAATTGTCATTTATTTCTCCTTTCATTGGCTATGCATGAAAGTAGAAAAACCATCTAAAGCACCACGTCGGAAGTTATTTGTCATCTCCAGTGATGGCACACTATATGCATTAAGAATTCTCTCTTCCTCCCATGCGCATGTAGACTTCATTATTAATGGCCGTCTTCTAGACACCTGAAAAGACTGCCCTTTCCCATCTCCTAGAAGTAAAATTTGATTGTGTTACTTGCTGAAGCAAAGCAAATGTGTATACGAGTAATATAGTAACTTCTGTGGAATTGTTAAAAGCTAATAAATGGTTCGCCATGTTCATTTTTCACATGTAAGTGACATTGAACATGTGTTAAGAAGGCAGCCCCTCACAAACCCACTTTGGACCCAGTAATATAAATGTGGATTCTGGGCTTGCTTATTATACCAGCATATATTAGTATATCCAAACAGAAATTGCAGATCAAATTGACCAAGTATGATGCTTATTCTTTCATAATTAAGGTTATAATGTCTTGAGAGACAATTCTCTGTGGTCATTCACATGATTTTATGTCTTGTGAGCAAGGATTCTCTTTGCTCTGGGTCATCTTTTCTATAATATTTGTGTAGCAAACATCTTTGGAAAATAGAAATAGTGTCTCCTTTTGGGCCAAAGGGTTGCCCATTATAAAGGATTCAGTTTTACAGCATTAGGCATTAATCAGCTGCAAAGAAAAGCTACTGCATATGTAGTGTCAACTGGACATCTTTGTGTTGCCCTCATTCGTCTTGTAGAACATGGGGAACAATGTAATCATAATATTCTTGGAGCTATGGTGCTGTGTTTAATAAAATGCTGGTATTCTACCCAGATACCTTGCATCTTCTGCTAGCATTCATGGTTAATTTATCAGGTAGAATTAATCAAAATCTTAGAGTATTTCGAAGTTCTTAATGTGATCTTAATACAAATTTAGAAATGAGAATATGGAAACAAAACTACTGGGATTAAATCATGTTTTCCTTATGATCAATATTTGAATGATTTTCCAAATGGAAAATAAGTAAAATGTTAAGATGAGCTTGAAAAATGTGCACCATCCTGGGACTCAATCACTTATTTCAGGTTTGAGTTGGTAGAGGGGTCACAGTAAGATGTTTAACATTTCCCAGTGTGGCTACTAGTCATTGAAAACTAATAGTCCAAACTTCTCACTTTGTGTAAGTAGAAACTTACTGATTATAAAAAATATTTTTAGGTTTATCATAAATTATAAAATTATGCAACACTCGTCAAGGCAGCAAAAAGAACACCAAAGGACAGAACTGAAACATACATAAACAGAACAAACTATGTGGTATACACTGAATGATTTTATTTCCAAGTGCAGCTTAAATAGCAGTTACTTCTTCAAAAATGAAGAGTAGAAAAGGTCCATCCAACACAACATGTAGACTTCATTATTACTCAACTCAGTGCACCAAAGTCTCTACATGGTTACTGGTTTTCAATTTTATTGACTTAACAAAATTCAGGAGATTGGTATCACAGTCATTTGAAATTTGGCATAAATGAGTTTGTATACAAAGAGGTAAATCCACCCAGAGTTGAATGCAGACAATGAGAGTCTAGTTAAGAGTTTTGCTATCAGATACAATTTTTTTTTCCTGTTGTTATTTTGCAAGCGAAAAGAAACCCAGTCATATCATGTAAATAAAGCTAGCAGCTATTTTCATTTTATTTCAGTGGTTGGACCATTTCAAAGATAATTTATATGAATTAGCAAAATGTTCTGTGGCCCATGTAACCCTGAAGAGTGACTGAGATGTTATCAAATCTGTTTTCAGTTTTTTATTATCTTTTGCATTTCTTCTGACCACTTCTTGTATTAGGCAACATTATCCCCATTTACTCGTCAATTTTAAAGGCTATTCACAGAATTGTAAGTAAAGATGAAAGTCAGTACATTTTAAAAATATCCTTGGCCTTTATGATTTTAAATTGACAAGAGTACATTGGTTTGGGGGTTTAGAGTAGGGGAATTTATTAAGGCTAAAGTGAAGATTCAAGTTGAAAGCATCATTATTCTAAACTGTGATAACCAATTATATTTAAGTATTTTCTGCGAAATTACAACTTCACAAGCTCCCTTCCTTCCTCCCTCCCTTCCTTCCTTCCTTCCTTCCTCCCCTCTTCCCCCACCTCCCACCTCTTCTTCCCTTTTTTCCCTTTCACCTTTGTTATCTTTCTGCCAAGCTATAAGATATTTTACTGAAGCGTAGTGATTCATTTAGATTAAATATAAATTCTGAAGAGCAAACAACCTTTAGAAAGACTGGTAGGTTCAAGAATTTGTCCTGGAGTTGAAGGGGTGATAATGAGGTTATAAAACCACAGGGAAATGATATTCTCCACTGGGTCTCGTTTAGAAGTGTTGAAGACTGTGACAGCATTAAAGGAAACGTATGAAACAAGTAAACTTTACATTTACATACCTTCTTAGTTTTGTTTCAGTATATATGATTAGAAATTTATGACCAGTTCCATTGTTTTTCTAATTTTTTAGTCACCAGAAAATCGATCTATTATTTTAATCATAACCACTATTAAAAGTGCTTGCTAATAATTACTTAATATCCCACTTCCAATATTGCTTGAATAAAGTCTTTATTTTCTTGATTTATATCATATATCACTTTCTTTGTAAAGTTCTTCCACCATCTCAAAATTATCTGTCTCACCAACTCATAGTCATAGGATATTTCTACATATGCATATATACCAAATCATACTGATTCATCTACACACTCATTCACACACTGTCTCAGAATTTTATTTCTGTCACATGTAATAATAAAATAAACCAAGTAACTAAATCTAGAAAGAGTTTTTTGTTGTTGTTTTACCATCGTATAACAAGAAATGTAGGTGGTCTGAGCAGATGTACTTGCTCAAAGATATCATTACCATGTTTTCCAAGTTTCTCTTGTCTTTTATCCTTTGCTAGTTCCAAGATGGCTGCTCAAGCAAAGTCGATGAAATGAAAGAAAACATTTCTAAGATACACAGAAATCTGCTTTCCTTCTCTGCTGAACTAAATGATTCCAGTACAATCCAATACCTTGTTCCTAGTAGGTAAGCAAAATATCTATAATAACTTTCATATTCTACATGGACACATACTTTAGTTAAAAATTCAGCTTATCAACTTGGTATCTACTTGATCAGCTAAGCTCCAACTAATTTCCTGATAAGTTGGTGTCAATAATTACTATTATAATAGCATGTATAATGCTGCTAGTTGCTCATATTTCATTAAAAATTGTTTTGAATCCTGCTGTGTCACACATATTGAGCAGCATACTAAGAAAAGGGGGATAAAACAAAACTACTCCATCTTATAATCATCAACCTTTTATAACCATAGAATTTTTTCAAGTTTCATATCAATCTTTTTAGTGTAAGAAACCCACTAAAGTAATCAATTACATTGGATTATATGTAATGTTACTTTCAACATTAATAAGCTTTTAGCACAATTTAAAGTCTTAAAACAAAAAAATTTAAAATAACATTAGAACCAATTTACTGTTATGATATTTTCAACTATGTCTAAATATCTTATTTTCTTTCTAGCCAGATTTAATTACCAGTATACTTAATCAAAAATAAGTTTTAATGTATAATACTGAGTAAAATTTATATTAGAAAAGATAAATGGCTAATGTGAGATGTTAGTGCATAAAAGGTAGAGTCACGCATGTTAGGAATGATACTACTTAAAGTAAATGAGCTGTTACTCTTATAAATACATACATTACACATAAATACATATCTATAAAATTTTTATATATTGATATGCATATATTAGTATATAAAAAGATGTTTCATGTCTACAGATCTGTTCAATAATAATTTGGATCCTGATATTGACTTATGAGTTGTACAAGACATTAGAAAAACAAGTGGCTCAGAAATGGCTCTTCTGTAGGCTGTGGTCTTGTATAGAAAATATATTTGAAGAAGTGAATTGAAAATTAGTTTGATAGAATATAAAAAATTTAAATGCTTATAGCATATGTGATGAAGAAAAATGTGACAATGTTTTGAGACAGATAAGGGCTATTAGAGACTGAAAAGCGCATCAGATTATGAGAATAATTTTAAAAGTTGATACATCTAAGGTAATAAATGGAGGAGTAAGTTGGTAACTTAATTATTCTATGAGTAATCAATCATTAATTATTGTAATTCCCTCTCTGCTTTTATTTATTTATTCTGCTTTCTGGTTTTGACTACCCTTACATGTGGCACAGAAAATACAACTTTTTTTTCCATTTACGACCATACAATAATTCAGCATTCATTTTTAAAATGAGAACATTTCAAGTGAAATCATCCTTACATGGTTCCAAAGAAGTGGTAGAATGATTATGAATTTCACTGAATTAATGAGTAGTTTTAAAACTTGATAGATGGGTATAAATAGCTCAATCAATATGTCTGAAAAGTTGCATGGTTTAATCACAGTAGATTTTCTTCACATTGAATTCAAGTAAGCATGCATGATTTTGGAATTTTGAGGTTGGTCAAAGAAAGATATGACCATGAGGCAGCTGTAATACACACAAGCTTTACTGGGCCTTACTTTGACAGATTTAGCTTCAGGAAAATAATTCCCCAGAGGAGTTTATCCAGAGGAAATAGTGCTACTGAGAAAATGATAGATCAATGGAAGAGAAGGAGGGAGAAGGAGATCAGAGAAGGGGTATATTAAGCATCAGTTTAATCAGTCTCTGGGTCGGAATGTTCAGAAAAACAGCATTTGCTTAGGGGCTTTATGACTCCGTGATGGAGGACACACTTGTCTTACCTTTTGCTGTTAGATGTAAAATGAGGTTTCACGGGGCATGCAAAGCTGGTAGACACATAAGTGACTGCAATTCTGCTTGTCTAGGTTTGTTTTTAAAAATAATTTGATATTTAAAAATTTGATTTTGGCACCAGCGCACAAGCTCTAAATGACTAACATTCTGCTTGCTAAGTTCTTTTTTTCTTTATTTTTTGAATAGTCTGGTACACAAAAATTTGAATTTGGAATCTGCAGACTTTTTAACTATTAGATCTCAGCCTGCAGGGAAGATATACAAAATCTAAAAGCCAGTACACAGAAATTATTTTTGTCTCATTTATATAATAATATACACAAATAATTAATATTGAAATGGCTGGAAAGGACAATTAAGATGGAAAATAGGTGTACTCTGGCATAGAAGGGCTTGGGCATAGTCCACATACACACCAAGTTCCTGAGTTTGTGACCTGGGGCCAAGGGTTGAGGTGGGAGGCAGACAACCAATACGAACAACTAAATAAAAATTGCTTTTCTCTCTCTTCCTGCCTGCCTGCTTCTGATCACCTTAATTTCTGCCTTCACCTTTCCTTTAAAAAGAAAAAAAGAGATACGCCCTAGCTGAGTAACAGTTAAGTCAATCACCTCTGAAGGATTACAGGCCACATACCCCTGGGTTTGCGTCCTGGGTCCAGGGAAAATAACCGGTTTGAACAACTAATAAAAGTAAAATAAAATGCTCCCTCTTCTCTCTTCCTGCCTGCCTGCCTACTGATCTTCATTCCTGCTTGCACCTTTCCTTTAAAAAAAAAAATAATGACAACATATCAGGGTTAAGTCTGTATCGTTTTTAGTACAAATTTCATGGATTAGCAGCCTGTTAAAATATGTCTGACTAGCCACATATTTAAAAGAACTATTAAGATGATAAATGCTCCTAAAGAAGATTGAAATCTATTTTTAGTTAGTGTATTTTATAGTTATGACTGAAATATTATTTCATAAATTGTATTCATGGAAAATGCTTGATATTAACAATATAAGTAAGACTTAATATTTTATCATATTACCTTGATCTATAAGTATAGATCATATACATCTTGTAAGAATAGCATTATTATTAAAAAGAAAAACTCATCTGTTCGATGTGAAAAATTATGTGTTGTAATGACAAAGAACATAACTTTAGTACATTACCACATAAAAACACTTTTTTAATGCGTGTAGTACATATTTAAAAACATATGGAAATCTTACCACTCTACTTCCTGGCACAACCACTTGTGTGTGAGTGTACATAAATTGAACATTTGCTTCTTAATATTACTGTCAGTAAAAGTATGTCTCTGTGTGTGGGAAGAGGAGGGTTGTTGATCATTTAAATCACTCAGAACAATAGTTCTAAAAGTGAGAGAATGAAAATGGAGAATAAAAGGAAGTTAAGATTTTTGAATCATCCTACAATTCTTTTTCTTCTTTTTAGTGAATGAGGATTCATTTGAAAACAAAGTAACTATATTCCACTCCATATAATGATGAATAATGCTCATCACTGCATTTTTATCACCTCATTCCATTTTTTCCTAAATAAGCAAT